>JAGFNQ010007611.1:0-535662 GCA_024364735.1 Boesenbergia rotunda | reverse complement strand
GGAAGTAAGGCTAACTGAATAGGCTTGTGGCATGATGAGAGAGAGTGAAGTATATGCGGGGCGCACATTACCATTCCTTCTTCCTTAATGACTTGTCAGGTCTTAGGAATCGAAACATTCACTCCTCGGCCCGAGGCGGTCGTTTGAGTCAATACAAGGGTTGTACGAGTTCCGAAACCCTGTAATGATGGTTGTCCATCACTTATTAAGGGCACATGGGGTATATTAATAACAACAGATTTTCCTTGTGAACGAATTGCCGCTACGTGGCAGAGTCCTTTCTACGCGATCTCCCTTCGATGCGCTTAGTCGAGTCATACCAATCGACGGCTATAATGAACTGCGATGCCACAAGATTTGTGATTCTCTATTGTCCATCGCGGTGTGCATTTATTCCTTCGCATTGTGGCTGCTTCGTCCTTATAAAAGGGGAGGCGGAGGTGACCTTCCATCTTTTTACACCGCCGACTATCAAAGTTTGTGCCTTCTGCCTTTGCTTGCTAGAACTTCTTCCTCCCATGTAAGTATTACCTACCTCTCTCTTCTTTTTCCATCAGCCCCTTCTCTTCTTTAAGATCATGGGCAAGAGTGGAGGAGGAAAGAAATGTCAGAACAAGAAGAAAAAATCTGAGAGGGAGCAGACTTATCATCCGGAGTGGTATAAGGCCACTTCGTCCAAGGTTAAACTTAATGCCCTGAGAGCCGCCTGTGAGACCTACGGTGTCCTAGCAGAATTAGAAATCAAGGTTCCTAGGCTCAACCAATCCCCCATGAAACCTCCCTTAGGATTTTACACTTTCTTCCTAGGCCAGGGGCCTCCGTTTCCCAATCCCTCCTTTTTTTTAATGGTCATCTCTAAATATTTTGATGTTCCTCTACACCAAATGGCTCCAAACGCCTTCACTCAGATGGGCGGTGCGTTTATCCTCTTTAAGCTGTTTGGCATACCTTTATCCCCTGTTCTTTTCATTACTTCATCCTTCCCAACCTCGCGTCTAGGAGGGTCTTTAGTTTTACTGCTCGTCTCAACCACAAATTTATAAGTGGTCTCCCTTCTTCCCATAAGGGGTGGAAAGAATGCTTATTCTTTATCCAACTTCTTGAGCGCTCTTTCTGTCTGATTCACTGGCGAGAAGATTTATCCTCTCCTCCAGATTTGGACGACTTCGAGCAAAATTAGGGTATCAGCGGGCTAGAAGCATCTTGGCTAGAATGGAGTTCCACGGCCCTAACCTGGTCCAATGCGAAGAGCTTCTATATCGGGCCAGGATTGGCCCCAAAGTCATTAGTCTTGACCACGACCTCCGTAAGATTACTATGTCATTAAATGTTTATCTATTCTAACTGATGTTGGCTTGCCCTTGGCTATGAGCAAGATTTTCAAGTGGGAGCTTACAGATGAGAGGGCCCTCGCTCCACCTCCAGCTCCTACGGCCCCAATAGTCAAGCCTTCTGAGGATTCCGAACAAACTCAAAGTCAGGAGCCTCCTGCCCCTAATCTACCTATCGCCCAGGAAGTCAATCCTTCCCGTACCTCCGCTGGAGCATAAGGTAATGAAGAACCACCGACTCGGGTTCCAGTGTCGGTGGCAGAGCCAACTGGAAAAGTAAACCCCCCTTCCGAACGAAGACGGCTCATCCTGCCCGATGAGGAAGAAGAAGAGAGCGAGATACAGGTCTCCCCTCAGAAGCATTTGGCTCCCCCCCCCCAACCCAAATAGGAGAACCCGTTCAACCCAGGTTTCTCCCTCTACTCTTGAGGAAGAGGAGGACGCTATTCCCCTCTCCAAACGGTACCGGAGGACGACACCTGCCATTGAGGAGCCCGGGGATGAGGTCGAGCCATCTTTCAGGGAGGTCTACTCTCTTCCTCCCTCGCTCAGAGCTCCCGATTCCCATGGCAGTTCCAAAGGCAAGAGGGCGAGGTCGGAGGAGCCATAATTCACGAGTGCCCGTCTGCGCCGGAAGGTACAGGCGGTTGAGAAGGTGACCACATTGGGACCCCAACACGTGCAATTTAAGGACTGGTCACAGGAGGGCCACCCCTTTCGAGGAGGTATACTCCAGCACCGACGATGGTGCTCCAGGCCCCTCTGTCGTACCCTTCTTAGAGTCGCGTCTCCTGCCTCTCGCCCCCGCCGCTACGGAGCTACTTCCGGCATACCTTCTCTGAGGAGCCGGGGGGCCATGAGGGAACAGACCAAAGAACGCGTCGCTTCTCTCAGAGGGATGACTTCGGCTGGGGTGATCTCCAACTTTATGAGTCACTTTTGAAGGTAAGATTCCCTTTATCCATTCTTATTATTTTTATTCTCTTCTTTGACCCTTACTGTTTCTTGTGTCAGGCTACTTCTGAGTGCCTTCTTTTAGGCCGTCGAATGCTTCCTAAGCAGGAAACAGAAGCCTTGCATCAGCAGGTGATGGAACTAGAGGCGGAAATTTATCGAGCTCGTCAAGAAGGCCAGTTGTAAGTGGTCATTAGTAGAGACCTACGAGTCAAATTGGACCACTGTGTGGACACCCTCCTGGCCTCCGAGTCGTCTCTACATAGTGCTCGACATCGCGAACGCCTTCTATCTGAGAGAGCAACAACTCTCTCAGCAGAAGTGAGTCAATTGACTCAAGAGTGGGGACGATTCTAAGCTCGGGAGACAAAGCTGTTAGAACACGTCCACCTCATGGAGTCATCAACCGAGGCACTTAATGGCCCGATCAAAGAGCAGGCGGACCAGCTGGCTAACAAGGAAACGGAGATACATGTTGCTGCTGCTTATGCATCTGACCTGCAGGAGAGCCTCGATCAAGCTAAGTCACGCCTCTCAACCACTGAAGAGCAACTTGAGGAGGCGTTGGCAGCCCAAGATCAGGTATCGTCCGAAGCGGCTGGGCTGAAGACTGATCGGGACCAAACCCTTGAAGAATTAGAAAATTACAAAGGCGGCGAGGAGTCACAACAGTCGGAGGTAGAGACGACATTCAAGGACAAATTCCTCCAATCTGAGGAGTTTGGCGATATTTTGGTCGGCCAAGTGCTGAGGCGACTCAAGCAGGGCTTCAATGGAGCTATCTAACAACTTCAGCGAGCCAATGCACTGAAGTCGGATGCTGACCTAGGCTTCCTCAGTGTCGGCCGAGTCTGGGAGGAGCTTTCGACGGAGGAGAAGGAGCTATAGTATCTCCCTACTTTCTCTCTTTTTTTTGGGCCAAAAGGCCTTCGGGTATGTTAAACCAATTTTTTAGAATGAAATTACCTTATTTTTCGCATCTTGCACTGCATCCTATAACTCGTGGTGTGTATTACATGTTGTATCTTACCTCGCCTTTCTTGTAAAATTTTTTGAAATCACAAAATCTTTTAGTTTAACGTTAAGGAGGAGGTAGGTACTTCCTGCATCTTACCCTCCCACACCAGTAGGGTCAAATCTTGGCTTCACCTGATTAAGCGAAGATCCCATTATGTGCCACTGCTTGAGCCTTCCCTAGCTCTCCTGGTTGCTCATGAGAGCTCGGGCTGATTCTAGTCGGGCATCCTTAGAACCTCAGTCAGGTCTACATATCTTGGGCACCCTTGGCACCTCAAGATGGTTGACCCTCTGTCTGCTCCCGGCCAGGCCTCTACAACACCTCGACCAGGTCTACACATTTTGGGCATCCTTGGCACCACAAGATGGAAAAAAATCAGGCTGCTCCCGACAGGGCATCCTCAGTACCTCGGCTAGGTCTACACATCTTGGTCATCCTCAGCACCACAAGATGGTAGGAATTCGGGTTGCTCCGGCATCATCAACACCTCGGCCAGGTCTACACATCTTAGGCATCCTCATCCTCGACACCACAAGTTGGCAGGAACTCGGGATGCTCCCGACTGGACATCCTCAGCACCTCGACCAGGTCTACACATCTTGGGCATCCTCAGCACCATGGTAGGAACTCAGGCTGCTCCCAGTCGTGCATCCTCAGCACCTCGGCCAAGTCTACACATCTTAGGCATCCTCAGCGCCATAAGATGGTAGGAACTCGAGCTGCTCCCAGCCGAGCATCCTCAGCATACACCTTGGCCAGGTCTACACATCTTGGGCATCCTCGGCACCTCAAGATGGTTGGCCCTCGGTCTGCTCCCGGCAAGATGGTAGGAACTCAAGTTGTTCCCGATCGGGCATCCTCAGCACCTCAGTCAGGTCTACACATTTTGGGCATCCTCGGCACCACAAGATGGTAGGAACTCGGACTGCTCCTGGTCGAGCATCCTTAGCACCTCAGTCAGGTCTACACATCTTAGGCATCCTCAGCGCCACAAGATGGTAGGAACTCGGGCTCTGCACTTCCATTTGGCCTTGGTGAGACATTTGCTTCTGTTTTCTTGATTATTCAAACTTCAAGAAAATATAAATATGTTTATAAATACATGTACTAATCAACCGACTCAACAGGTGCTGTAAGGCTGAAGGTGACTTGCATTCCATGGTCTCTCCAGTCTTTTACTAGCAGCATCTTGTAAATAATAACTGCTCCTGCAAGCTTCTTGACGATCAGGTAGGTCCACTCCATTGAGGCTCGAGCTTTCTAACGTCGCCGATTGGTTTGGTTCTTTTCCAGACCCGGTCCCCATCTTGGAAAGCCCAGGTGATCACTCGGCGATTGTAGACTTGTTGCATGTGTTGGCAATATGCAGCTAGTCGAGTAGCTGCCTTGTCTCGCACATCTGTCACCAAGTCTAGATTGAGAAGTCACTCCTGGTCATTATTCGCCTACTTGTTAAGTTGTCGTCTGGTTGATTCTTCGTCTACCCGCACAGGAATTACCGTCTCCACATCGTAGACCAAATTGAAAGGACTCTGTCCCGTCCCTTCCTTCGGAGTGGTACGGTACGAGCATAGGATACTCGGGAGTTCTTTGACCTACATGGTCTAGCTGTATCATGAACCCCTAATGATTTCTCGGTTGACAACTTCGGCCTAACTATTACCTTGCAGATGAGTGACTGAGGTGAAGGTCTGACGAATACCTAGCCCTTCACACCACTCTCTAAGTTTACATCTTGTAAACTGTTGGCTCTTATCCGATATCAATTTATGAGGAATTCCGTACTTGTAAACTATGTCTTTCCACAGGATTTTCATCACGGCGGCCTCCATGATTTGGATAAGTGGCTCAGCCTCAACCCATTTGGAAAAGTAGTCCACTAATACCAATAAGAATTTCTTCTGTTGAGGTCCAGTCGGGAAAGAACCCACTATATGTAAGTACCCCAGGTTGATTTTGATGTGATCAACCTATTTAAGTTAAGTCCCAGTGTGTTTAATCCCTGTGCCTAAGTGTACAGGAGCTTAGAAGCGTAGGAAGTTGAGTGGAAGACGCAACGGTCGAGAAGGATGGCATGGAAAGGGAGCCGACGGGCTCGGTGTATCCGAGGGATGCGGAGTTATGTGGAAGAATACGTCGGTGGAGCGAGAAGGACGAGTATGGCGTCCGAGGGACGAGAAGCCGGGAGGAAGGACGCTCGAGGAGCGAAAGGATGGAGTGAGATTCGAGTGAGCCTAGCTCCGGTTGGCCAGAAATCACCCAAGAATACTAGAAGACAGACTGGAAAATGGTCAGCGGTTGCTGACCAAAACAGCCACTGTCGGGCACCTGTGAGCATACGGGTGCTTGGGCTATCGGGCGCCTGGGCTGTCGGGCGCCCGAGCACTTGGGCGCCCCTGTGCTATCAGGCGCCCGAGAGGCTAATTCTAGCCGTTTGCGAACGTTGCTTTCTGGATAAATGTCAGGCCACGTGTTGAGCACTCAAGAGCTCTCAGGTGCCCTACAAGTGCCACGTCAGCAAACGGATAAATCCTACCGGAGCTATAAATAGACCCTTGGAGCTCAGTTTTATTCATTCCATGTATTCTAAGCATTAGCAAACAAATTTTGTATAATTTCTCTTTCTTTCTCTGAGGTTTCCACGTGTAAGAGGTTTCTCCGCCCGAAGGAGTTTTATTAAGGAGAATTGAGTCATATTCAGCCTTGGATTAGCAACCTCCCCGGTTGCAATCCAAGTAAATCCGATTGTCTCTTTATTTATTGTTTGCTTTATTTATTTATGATATTTGTGCTCTAACTAACATCTTTGTTAAGTTAAAAATAAAAGATTGAGTTTTCCTTTTCAGGGGCAATTCACCCCCCCTCTCTTGCCGACCTTCGATCACTCTCAATTGGTATCAGAGCAAGGACGCTCCAGAAGGACTAACCACCGTCTGATGCAACAATAAAATGGTCAGACCAGTCATCTACCCGCCAAAGTTTGAGGGTGAGTTCGCAAGTTGGAAGCACAAAATGCAAGGTTTTTTCAAAACTGATTTCAATTTGATTTTAATAATGAAAAACGGTTTTGTAACTCCGAAGATCACCGACAACAAATCTAAAGATGAAAGTCAGTGGACTAAGAAGGAATAGGCTGACTTTGTGGCAAACGGAAAAGTAGAATACCATCTGCTGATCGTACTCCCTGAACAAGAAGTCAACCGAGTCGGAAACTACCGTTCGGCGAAGGAACTTTAGGAAAAGTTCCTTGAACTCCATGAAGGTATCTCCGAAGCAAAATTAACAAAAAGAGATCTGCTTCGAAATCAGCTCAGCAATATTTGATTGGAAGAAGGAGAGTCAGTAGCACAACTTCACGCTATGCTGAAGGAGATGATGACAGAACTTAACAATCTTGTAGAATCGGTAAGCAATCGGGATGCGCAAAGGTACATATTGAACGCATTCCCGAGAACCCCTAACTGGATTTCAATAATCGACGCCTACTATATCTCTAAGGACCTTGAGGAAATTAGTACCTTAGAGGAACTTTTTTCCACCTTAGAACTTCACGAATCCAGATGTGTAGAAAAAAGGAAACCGGACAACATCGCCCTATGCACCAGAATGATCCAACATGAAGAGGACTCTTCAGAAAATGATGAGAACGCAGCATATATGGTAAGGAAGTTGTCCAAGTATTTCAAAACTAAAAAATTTAATAAGGTGCAGGGTAAGATGCAAAGAAAGATCCGATGTTACAACTGCAACGAAGAAGGACACGTGAAGGAAAATTACCCCAAAGCGAAGAACAAAGGAAAAGAGGCACAAAAGATAAAAACACACAATCTAAAGGCGACTTGGGACAAATCTTCATCAGAAGACTCAGAACTCGAGGAATACACTGGACTTGCTCTGATGGTTTCATACCAAGAAGATGAGAGCATCAATGAAGGAGGAGTCACCTCATAGAACAGCAGCGATGAAGGGGGAACATCAGGCTTTAAACGGATATGGTAAGTGAGGTATGTTTTCTACCTCCTGATTTTCTATATTTTGGAATTAAAAAATGATGAAATCTCTGTGTAAATTAAAAACAAAAAAAATACAAATTTAAAGAAAAAATTAGCCTCTATTTTAGAAATAAATGATAAAATAAAGTTTGAAAATGAAAATTTGAAAAACAATTATTCATGTTCAAGAAATTCAAATTTTAAATATCATGGAAAATTTAATTGGTATTACAGATTTCATAGGGGTCAAATTATAAAAATTTCTAAATCAGATGTTTTATCTAAGTTTTTAATAAATCCTATTAATAAAAATTTATATTGGGTTCCTAAATATATTTTAAAATGTTAATTTTTTTAAGTAAATTACTTTTACAATTAATGCTTTATTTTGTTAATTTTTGGATAACTACTTGTAGGAAAGTTAATTTTTGTTGATAAGTAGTGTCTTATCTATATTTTTATTTTTAAAAATAATAATAATAATCAAATTTATTATGATTTTCAAAAATATTAGACAACTTATCTAAAGTTAATTCTTTAACAAATTATGTTAAACATATTTTCCCTTAACATTTTAAAATTTTTGATGCGATCAAAGAGGTTGAGTAGTGTTAAGTTGAGGGGTAGACTCTGTTGAGACAATCTGTGGTCCGGAGTGACCAAGTGTTTTGATGTTTGGGCAAAGGGTTTAAGTTAGGTTTCCCTTGTGTTCTAATATGTGTATGTTGAGTGTGTAGGTTGTGCAGGTTTACACATATTGACTTGACTGGACGGCCTCGGTACGATGAAGGGTGGCATGGAGACAAGCCGCGGGCTTGTGTGTGCACCCGAGGGACCTTGGAGAACAGGGACAATGAGTTGAGGGGCGCGGACTTCGAGGCATGCGTGAAGGATGACATGGAGGCAAGTTGAAGGCTTACGTGCATCCGAGGGACGGGAGCCGAAGATGAAGAGGGCGCGAAGGCAATAGTCGAGGCTGCTGACGAGGAGTCAGTCGAGTCGTGAGAGTACGAGTGCTATGTGATTGTACTCGGGAAATCCTAGGGTTCGAGTGTTGAAAGAAGTGTACTCGGGAAGGGAAACCCTAAGTGGGTGAGTGGGGCAGTCGACTGCCCTTGGGGCAGTCGACTGATGAAACTCACAGAAGGCATGCAGCTCTGGACCAGTCGACTGCTCTGGGAGCAGTCGACTGGTAGCGGCTGGTGAGTTGGCTGAAAATTCGAACGTTGGGGTTGCAACGGTCGATTTTCAGTGGCACCAGTCGACTGCCTTGGGAGCAGTCGACTGGTGGTGAGGGTTTTAGACTTAGTTCTATTTAAAGAGGATTTCGTGGTGGCTGAAACTCTTGACGAATTTTGTCTTGGTTAAAGGCAAAATAGTAGTCTTTGTGCTCAGGTCGTATCAAGGTGCTGTGGCGAGGTTTCTCCACCCACAAGGAGCGACAAGGGCTAGCCGGAGGTTATCCGGGGAGTGATCCACCAACGGATTCTTGGATTAGTCACCTTTCGGGGTGGATACCAAGTAAATCTGGTTTGTTAGCATTATTCTTGTTGTTAGTTTATTATTTTATTGTATTTCCGCTTGCGCAACTAACAACGTAGGAAGAATAAGCCAAAAGACGCTATTCACCCCCCTCTAGCGTACCAAATCGATCCAACAGACTCTAATTTTATTTTTTTAGCGCTTACATTATTATATATTTATTCTTGTTTTTTATTATTTTTTTACTCTAACTTAACTCGAGTTGATGCATATCAAAAATGGGGAGATTGTAAGATTTTGATGTGATCAACCAATTTAAGTTAGATCCTAGTGTGTTTAATCCCTGTGTCTAAGTGTACAGGAACTTAGGAGTGCAGGAAGTCGAGCGGAAGACACAGCGGTCGAGAAGGATGACACGGAAAGGGAGCCGACGGGCTCGGTGCATCCGAGGGACGTGGAGCTATGTGGAAGAGTACGCCGGTGGAGCGAGAATGACATGCACGGCGTCCGAGGGACGAGCAGCTAGGAGGAAGGATGCTTGAGGGGCGAAAGGCTGGAGTCGGATTCGGGTGAACCTAATTCTGGTTGTCCACAAATCACCCAAGAAGACCAGAAGATAGGCTGGAGAATGGTCAATGGATTCGGGTGAACCTAATTCCGGTTGGCCACAAATCACCCAAGAAGACCATAAGATAGGCTGGAGAATGGTCAATGGCTTCGGGTGAACCTAATTTCGGTTGGCCACAAATCACCCAAGAAGACCAGAAGATAGGCTGGAGAATGGTCAACGGTTGCTGACCAAAATAACCACTGTCGGGCGCTCGTGAGCATACAGGTGCCTGGGCTGTCGGGCGCCCGAGCACTTGGGCACCCCTGTGGTATCAGGCGCCCGAGAGGCTAATTCTATCCGTTTGTGAACGTTGCATTCTGGATAAGCGTCAAGCTATGTGTCAGGCACCCTACAAGTGCCACATCAGCAAACGGATAAATCCTACCGGAGCTATAAATAGACCTCTGGAGCTCAGTTTCATTCATTCCATATATTCTAAGCATTAGCAAACAAGTTTTGTATAATTTCTCTTTCTTTCTCTGAGCTTTTCACGTGTAAGAGGCTTCTCTGCCCGAAGGAGTTTTATTGAGGAGAATCGAGTCATATTCAGCCTTCAATTAGCAACCTCCATGGTTGCGAACTAAGTAAATACGATTGCCTCTTTATTTATTGTTTGCTTTATTTATTTATGATATTTGTGTTCAAATTAACATCTTTGTTAAGTTAAAAATAAAAGATTGAGTTTGCTTTTTCAAGGACAATTCACCCCCTCTTGCCGACCTTCGAACACCCTCACTATATTTATTCCCCATTGGTCAAAGGGACACGATACAGTAGAGACTCGCAGTAGTTCGGCGGGGCGATGAATAATATGCTGATGTTTTTGGCAGGCTTCATATTCGACCATAAATTTGTTAGCATCTGCTTAAAGCGTGGGCCAAAACTATCTGGCCAGAATAATCTTTCTAGCCATTGACCTTCCACCAATGTGACTCTTACATATATCCTCATGTATCTCTCACATGATGTATTCGACATCTCCGAGACTGACACATTTGAGCAATGGTCGAACGAATGCTCGCTTATATAGGTGCTCTCTGATTAGTGTGAACCTAGAGGCCCTATAACGGAAAAGTCAGACTTGTTCACCGCTCGTTGGTATTGTTCTAGTGTGTAAACACTCCACATAAGGTTTTCTCTAATCCGGTAATGCAACATCCTCAGCTTCTTCCTCTATCTGGGCCATGACCTCTTCTTGAGCACTAGGCTCTTCCAGCGTCCATAGCGCAAGGGAGCTCGCAAACTTAGCTAGTTCATCTGCCTTTACATTATCTACTCGGGATATTTTATGCGACCTTAGAAAAGGAGAATTTCAATTGCCCGTACAAAGTTACATACATTTGCAGGCGTTCATTCCGGACCTCGAAATCTCCTTTTAGCTGTTGCACTACGAGTTGAGAGTCTGAATATAACATAACTCAAGTAGCCCCAACTTGTTTGGCGGCTTGTAGCCCCGCTAGTATTGCCTCATACTCGGCTTCATTGTTGGTGGCTTGGAAGCTGAATCGGATGGATAACTGTAGTACATCTACTCCACTGGACTTGTGATCGGATAAACCATCAATGTAAATCTTCCATACTTCTCTCGCTTTAGGTATTGGGACTGCCTTGAGCATAAAGTCGGCTAGAGCTTGATCCTTAATAGTCGTTTGAGGATGATATTAAATTTCGTACTCGCTCTACTCTGTAGTTCACTTGATTAATCATCTCGAAACCTCCGAGTTCATGAGGAAGCGCCCGAGTGGACTGTTAGTGAACACCACAATGAGATGCGCCAAGAAGTATGGTCTCAGCCTTCGGGCTGTCAATACTAATGCATATGCCAATTTCTCTAGAGTAGTATACCGAGTTTCGGCTTCTTTAAGGAGATGACCAAAGAAATAGATAGGATATTAAGTATTACCTTCCTCACGAATAAGCACAGAACATATAGCTTGTTTAACTGCAGATAAATAGACAAAAAGTTTCTCCCCTCCCAGCAGCAGCTTATATAGTATGGGGAGTTCAGATAGATATACTTTTAAATCTGTAAAAGCCTTCTCGCATTGGTTATCCCATTCGAACTTGACTGTTTTCTTCAAAATTTTGAAGAAGGGTAGAGTTCTATCAGCAAACCGAGAAATGAATCGGGATAGGGCTATAATCTTTCCATTAAGTCATTGTACTTCTTTGAAATTACTCGGAGATGGCATGTTAAGAATAGCCTATACATTCTCAGTATTTGCCTTGATTCCTCTTTCTGTTACCATGTATCCAAGGAATCACCCACTTTTCACTCCAAACAAACACTTAGCAGGGTTCAACTTTAATCTATTAGCCCTCAAGGTAGCGAATGTCTCCTCCAAATCGGAAATTACGTCCTTCCCCTTCTCTATCTTGACCATGTTGTCATCCACGTAAACTTCAATATTTCGTCCAATTTGGTGTCAGAACACCTTATCCATCATACGCTGATAGGTCGCTCCTGCGTTACGCAACCCGAATGGCATGCCATTATAATAGTAAATGTCATCTGTCGTTAAGAAACTTACTTTCTCTTGGTCTTTTCGAGCGAGAGGAACCTGGTAGTATCCTTAATACGCATCTAACATCAAAATAAATTCACAACTAGAAGTTGAGTCTACCAGCTGATCAATGTGAGACAAAGGGTAACAGTCTTTAGGGCAGACTTTATTTAAGTCATGAAAATCAATACAAACCCGCCATTTACCCCCAAGCTTAGGGACTGATACAACATTTGACAGCCATGTCGAGAATTGGACTTCTCTAATATGTCCGACCTTTAACAACGTTGCCACCTCCTCTATGATTATCCGATTTTGCTTTGGAGCTAAGTGTCTTCATCTCTGTTTTACCGGTCGGGCTCCTAGAGTGATGTATAATTGGTGTGTGGCCAAGGCAGGAGGAACTTCGTTGATTTCTTTGGTGGCCCATGCGAACACATCCTGATGATCCACCAGGCAACTGATCAGTTGGCCTCTGAGTTCTGGCCTAAGATCTGCAGCAATTATTGTGATTCCTCCGGCCTGTTGGGGATGAATCTGTACGTCCTCACTCTTGACCTCCCTGCATTCCTCCTTAGCCCCTTCTCCTGCCCCAGGATCGGCCAAATCGATCTGCAAGGTCACGTGAGTCTTCAGGTTCTTGCGAGATTCTGTCCTAACTTCCCCACTATAACATCGCCGGGAGGATAACTGGTCTCCTTTAACTTCGATCACCTGCTCTCCCATTGAAAATTTGATCTTCTGGTGATAGACTGAGACCACTGCATGGAATAAGCTGAGCACTGGTCTTCCTAAAAAGACATTGTATGACGATGAGGCGTCTACTATCATGAAAGGAGTTATCCTTCTTCTTTGTAAGGTGTCACCACCCAGCGACAGGGACAATGAGATCTGTCCCATCGACTATACTCCGTAACCAGTGAAGTCGAAGAGTGGCATGAAGGTAGGGTGTAGTTCATCTTCATCAACTTGGATCTGGTCCAGCGCCACCGTGTAAAGGATGTTAACAGAGCTACCTGTATCCACAAAAATAAGTTTAACCTCATAATAAGCTATACGGGTGAGAATTACCAGTGCATCTTCATGAGGGGCTTCAATATCCTCCAAGTCATCAGATCCGAAGGAAATGACAGGGCCCTGACGCTTCTCCTTATTCATCCCAATGACGTAGTTTTCCAACCTGCGGGTATGAGCCTTCCTTGCCTGGTGGGAATCTCCTCCGGTCGGGCCTCTTGAGATCACTCCCACATGGCAGGATAGAGATCCTCGAGCTGGAGCCTTGCCTTTCTCGGGATCTCGTTCCAAGGAGATAGACCGGTGAGGTACCGTCTCCCGGCTTCTTCCTCTCGAGGGCGACCGGGACCGGTGCCTGAATTTATCCTTCCCTAGTTGTCGTCGATGAGGAGAAGGGCTTCGGCAAGGAGACCTTCGTCGATACCCTAAATTGCTCCACTTTTTGCGTGGCTTACCGTCTGCATCCTTGTATCTCCTCTTCCTCAGAGTGTAACATTCTTTCGTTGAGTGGGTGGTACTGTCATGAAAGTCGCAGTACTTTTCCGGCGGTGTGGGTCCTTCAGTGTTACCGTTTCTACCAACTTCTTCTTGTCATTCCAGTAATCCTTATCAGAGCGAGAATCCTTCACTCTAGGCAAGAGCGAGTGGTTCCCTCCTCTTGGATTGTACCGAGATTTGGACAGGGGCTCCTGCTGAATCCTTTCAACAGGCGTACTGCACCTCCTCCACATTAACATGCTTGACCGACCACCCCAATAAATCATCAAAGCTGGCCGGTGGTTTCTTCACTAGCGATCGGAAGAAATCTCCTTCAGAAAGCCCCTGCGTAAAAGCACCAATGAGGATCTCTGAGGTGGCACTTGGCACATCCTGCGCCACCCGATTGAATCATTAGATATAATCCTTCAACGGCTCCTTGCTTTTCTTCATTAAGGAAAAAAGGTTTAGTGTCATCTTTTGATATCGCCGACTATTGACGAAGTGATGTAGGAAGACAGTTTTAAACTCCAGAAAGGAGTTTATTGAGTTCTGAGGTAGCCTCTGAAACCACCTCTGTGTGGCTCCTAATAACGTGTTCAAAAACACCCGGCACTTCACACCATTTGTGTACTGGTGTAACAGGGCCGTATTTTCAAACTTGCAGATGTGGTCTTCAGGATCCGTCTTTCCATTGTAATCAACAATTCCCGGATTACGAAACTGCTTGGGCATGAATCCATTATGATGTCCTAAGCGAAAGGCGTAAACGTGGACTTCATGAGGGCCTTTGTAGGTTCGCTCTTCCCCAGTCCTTCTTCATGCCGCAAAATGCTGGAGGCAGCGCAATGCACTTTCTCCATCTCTCCTATGGAGTCTCATCTATGCCCAGGGGCTATCTTTGTCGGTGCTCCCAGTGGTGAGATGGATATTCAGTTCGATTGTTCGAAGCAGACACCCTTGTAATCTCGGCCTACATCGGGGCCGCTCATTGAGATGCAGCGTGTTCAATCTGATGTTGCTCCAGTGCTCCTTTGATGGCGTTGGCGACCACGCGGTCCAACTCTTCTCGTGTCAAAATGATGGGTTGTCCCTCTGGTTTCGCCATTGTAGTGTTCCTTCTAGTGCTTAGACTAGTTTCCCATATACGACACCAAAACTTATTCCGGAAGAGAACGACAGGATGACGAATCTCCAAAGTGCAGCTTGGGATGACGACGACGAGGAGAGGACGCTGGTGCCTATGAAATTAACACGAGCGTAAAGGGCACCGGAAGGAGTTTCGGTGGAGCCTTCTTCGGTGCTTAAGTCAGAAATCTCTCTTATTGGGAAAAAAAATGAGGAATCAAAGTATTCGAGTCTAAATTTTACCGTCCCCCTTTACCTGGGTGTCGAAGCATCTTATATACCTGACGTCTTCCCTCTGCACGTCTCCACCTCCCCCCCCCCCACCCCATAATTTAATGGTCATTGCTTATCTGACAGTGTTCTCCTCTCTGTGAGACTAGTAACGACCATCATGACTATTAAGTCCATCATTATCATGCGTTACAAGCAATAACTACCTGCTGAATTTCCTATACTGGAGGGGGATGCTTGAAACTTTGTTCTCTTCTCCCTAAGCTATTCTTTGGGCTCCTCTCTCCCAAGTTAGTCTCGGGGCTTTACCTCCCGGACTAGTCTCGGGGACCTTCATCCATTTGCCCAAGATAGTCTCGGGGTTCGACTTCCCGATCTGGCCTCGGGAGCCTTCCTCCATTCGCCCGAGATAGTCTTGGGGCCCGACTTCCCGGTTTGGCCTCGGCTATGTAGCCTGGTTGGCATTGCCATGTAGCTTTCTTATGCCATGTGTCCTCCCAAATTACTTATCCCTATCACTTTGAGACTCATCTGCTTGAATCATCTTGATCCTTTGTCGATTTTCCTTTTCTTTACTATTCAATTTCGGCAGTTGTCTTTGTGTCCTTCTTCATCATAGTTATACCACCTTATTTTTCTTCTACTTCGTAGAAGCTTCTTGGACTGTGTCTTATTAAAATTGTTATATTTAAAAACTTTTGAAATTTTTGTTCCATGTAAGTTTCCTGATTTTCATCGAGAGATGAGTTTGAATCCAGTTCATCATTCTCGGCTACTTTCAACACTAGGTTCTGATTTAACTCCTTTCTTTTTATATTTTTTCACACCGAGACTCGTGTAATTTCAACGTAGAGAATAATTCTTCTAAAGTACTTACTTCTAAGTCCATCGAATATAGTAGGAGTCTATGATAGAGGTCCATTCTTGAGTCCTTAGGGAAGGCGTCGAGTGCATATCTAAGTGAATCCCAATGTTAGATAACTTCTCCAACATTGGTGAGTCAAATGATCAACTCCTTGAGCTTTGCAGGTACTTGAGCCACTTTTTCTCATTTTTTTCATCTGGAGGTTGGTTAGCTGATTTCAGAGCAAATCTCTTGCTAACTTGGTCTCTGAGGTCCCTTCATAAAGCTACAGGAATTTCTTCCAGAGTTCTTTGGCGGAGTCGTAGGCGCTGATTCGGTTGATTTCTTGAGACGGTAGTACGTTGAGTACTTGGAACTAGGTTTTACCATTTGCCATAAACTCGATCTGCTGCTTCTTGTTCCATTGGTGCTCTGCTTTTTTTTTTCTCAGTTTTCATCCATGGGTACTTCAAAACCATATTTCATAATTAACAAAATATCAAAATCTGTTTTGAAGAATACCTCTATTCGTCATTTCCACGGCGTGAATTACCCCTTGAACTTCGATGGGTGAATACTTGATCCAACCATCTTCTTGTTACTTTAGTTGGTGGTTAGTCCTTCTAAGGCTCTTGAACTCTGATATCAATTGTTGGATCGGGTGGACCGGCTAGAGGGGGTGAATAGCCCTGTAAATATAAATTAACAATTTTCTTGCTACTTACTTAGTATGGACACACTAATTAATTAGACAAAATAAATAACATAAAGGAATAAGAGGCTAGAGATTTTACTTGGTTAAAACCTAGGTGGTTGTTAATCCAAGACAATGAAAGTGCACCAACAAACTCCATTTTCAACAAAAGTCAGAGGCGGAGAACCCCTTATAGTTGGAAGCTCAAGACTTGATTACATAATTTGATTGTAAATATGTTGTTGAACTCCTAGCTTATGGTGTTATTTACAGTCGTTGGTCAAGTGATCATTTGTTGACGTGGCATTGAGGGTGCCTCCAATGAGATCCAGGGCACCTCCATGTAGATAAATCTTATCGACGTAACAATGACTACTTGACAGCTCGATAGTGTTAAAGACGCCTTTAGTTCAACCTAAGACATCTTGAGCATTGTTCATCCAAGATGCCTTCAGTCCGATCTGAAATGTCTCTAGCACTATTCATCCGAGAATGGTTAACTTCCATTGTTAACTATGATGAGGATCGAATGCCGGCTAGAGGGGGGGGTGAATAGTTTTTGCCTAAATTTGATTTTTTCCCTACAAGTGTTAGCACAAGCGAAACCCAAACTAAACAATTAGAAATAATAGTAACACTTTACCGTTTACGTGGTTCGGAGATTACTTGCTCCTACTCCATGGCATGTCCTTAAGGTGGACGAACCCTTGATCCTTCGGTGAATCAATCTCCGGCTAGAACTTTCTCCTTCTTGGTGGAGAACAACTCTCATAAATTTCTCTTCCTCTTTACAAGATGAAAGCTAGGATTAGCAGAAAGAGAGTGAACTTGGAAGCTTAAACACTTGAGCAAGATGTTTCACAATCGAACAACTCACTCCTCTCAAGTCTCAAGATCCTCTTTAAATATAGGAGATAGTTGTTAACAAAACAGGTCAGCTCCGACACCAGTCGACTGCCACTAGGACCAATCGACTGGTGTCCAGCCAACGGCTGGATTTCGAACAGACTAGTCGACTAGTTCTCAGACCAGTCGACTGCTACACATGGTTCGATCTTATAGAAAGATCAGACAACTAGTTCCCTTACTAGTCGACTGCTACAATTACACTCTCACACTCATCCTCTCTGGAGTTGACCTTTGAAGCTCTCTTCCTTTGGCTCTCGTTCCTCAGATGCATCCAAGCCCTCGGCTCGCTCCGATGTCATCCTTCGCATATGCCTTGAAGTCTGCTTCCCTTGGCTCCACTCCATTGTTCCTTGTCTGGCGGTCCCTTGGATGCTCCATCCTTCACCGACTCAAGGACCCGAGCACTATGATGAGATCTTCCATATGTGTGTTCCAACAAGTCCTATATGACTCAAACACACATCAAACTAATATGAAATCCTAACTTAAACATATTGACACACACATCAAAACTCATGATCTATCCGATCAAACCTAGGTTGATTGCACCAACAATATCCCCCTTTTTAATGTGTGGCAATCTGATTAAGTTAGACACAAAAATAGCAATTTAAAAATTACAAAGCATAGTATTACATGAAACATTAAAAGTGTCCAAGCTCCTCCTTAACCTATGTTTTATCTCATGATTTCAAATTTTGCACAAAGATGAAAAAAAAAGTTAAGTTCTAACTTAAACCCTTCAATTCTCCCCCTTTGACACCGTTAAAAAGATTGTACCAATAAATGTTAACCTATGGTATCAACTGAAAACCAAGTTTTAAATTCTGAAAATAAGTAGAAATCAGAAAACCCAGGTATCAGTCGACTGAGATAGATATCAATCAACTTATATCTTCAAAAAACACTCCCATAGAATTCTCAGTCGACTGGTCCTTTGCACCAGTCAACTGCCATTAATCAGTTTCAAATTTCAGCCCGTTGAGTTGAAATTCAAAAATGTATTAAAAATTCTAAAAAAATTGAAAAATTATGAAATTTTACAAGCATATTTCTTTTAACATTCTCTAACAGGAAAAAATATGTTCTCATGAAAAATCTAAATTTTTTTAAATTTTTAACCAAACTCAAAAACTTTAAAAACCTTCAATTTTGTATCAAACTTAAGCCTAGTTTTGAAACCATGTGTTTTCCAAATTATGCCATAGAAAATAAAACACAGAATTATCTTTAAAATATTTGAAATATCAAACTATGATCTATGGGCAAGATGCTCATTAATTAAACATTTACTTTCTCCATAGTTGGTCTATTATTGCTAAAATGATACATTTTATAACATCAAAATGTCATAGGCATATGTGAATTATGAGTATCATCCTATCATCTCATATGCATAAATAAAATCATAAATCAAGTCATTATGAGATGTAATAAAAGTAATCCCTACTTAGCCCGTTTGTTCATGAATTTCTATTTGGCTAAGTGCTCCCCCTTAAGATCTCAAGTCAACCATTTTTCAAAAATTTAAATTTTAGTGTTCATAGTTGACTAACCCTAAATTCTCTAACCCTTGAGGATTGACTTTGGTATCCAATAGAGATTTTTTAATTAGGTTAACCAAGTATTCCTTAGATATCCATTTCCTATCTAGAGTTTTGGTCTTAGATTGTCCTCTAGCAAGTAGACAATGATAAGATTTTCCATTACTAGATTTTCCAAAGCCTAATCCCTCTTTCTTGAAACTTGCTCTTTGTCTCCCAATGATCATGTCTAGGGTTTTAGAGCCAACTTCGAATTTTCTAAGGACCTTAGTAAGATTATCCACTTTTTCCTTAATTTCCTATTTTTCTCTTCTAAACATGAATCATTTAAACTAGAAGAAAAGAAAACATGCTTGTCATTTTTCATGGATTCTAATTTTTTCTAAGCATACAAATATCATTCTTCAAACATTTAATTTTCTTTCTAGCTTTAAATAAATCATCATTAGTGCTAGAAATTATTTTAACTAAAGTGGTAGTGGGTAAATTGTATACCTCACTTACCGAGACGTCCAACTTCGGATGATGTGAGGCTATATCTTCAACTCCCATTAAGGCAAAATGGGGCACATGGTGTTCCTCCCCTTCCGATGATGATGACTCATCCCATGTTGCCTTTAAACTTTGGACCTTCTTTCCTTTTTCTTTTGTTTTCTTCTTTCTTCTTCCCTTCCTTTTTCTTTAAAAGAGGGCATTCATCCATCATATGTCTTTCTCTTTGATAATTGTAGCATATAATTTTTCTTGTTTTACTCTTGCTCCTTGAACTTTTCTTACCATAAGATTTGTTATTTGAAAAATATTTAAAAGTTTTTCTCATTTTTCTTACCATGTAAGCTTCCTCATCACTATCCATGGATGTATTTGATTCTTTCGAGTCGGATGATGAGGCCTTCTTCTTTTTACCCTTTCCCTGTTTACCACAAGGGCTACTCCTCTTGGTTTGTAGACTTCTTCATTAGCTCCTCCAATCCGAGTTTCATGGAGCTCAATGGTTGAGAAGACTTTATCTAGAGATGTTTTCTCTAGATCTTTGGATATGTAATATGAGTCCACCATTGAGCTCCAATTTGTGATTCTTGGGAAGACATTGATGGCTTTCATCAATATGTCTCGGTTGGAGAGTTGTTCACCTACACTTGTTAGTCCATTTAAATTTCTTTAATTCTAGCATGTAAGTTAGATACCTTCTCCCCTTTATCAAGCTTGATGTTGTTGAGTTGAGATCGGAGAAGGTCTCTTTTTGCCGACTTTGCTTCCGATGTGTCCTCATGAAGCTCTACTAGCTTATCCCATAAATTCTTGACACTTGTGTAGCTCCCAATCTTTGTTATTCTTGTTGGGGAAGCACACTTAGTAGATGGTGCAAGGCTTTTGAATTTGCTAGATAATCATCCCTTTTCTTCTTGCTCCATCGTATCTTTTCGAGTGGCTTTTCCTTGATCCCTAGGCACTTCAAAATCGTTTTTCATTATTAACATAATATCGAAATCGGTATCGAAAAATACCTCCACCCTCTTCTTCCCCCAAGAGAATTCTCCTTCGAATTTGGGTGGTTGGATGTGCGAGCCGACAATTTTGATGAATATGCTCTTCTAGACAGTTAGTCTAATTGAAGGCGACCTTGTACTCTGATATCAATTGATGAGGATCGAATGCTGGCTAGAGTGATAACTTTTCGCCCAAATTTGATTTCTTCCTACAAGTGTTAACGCAAGCGGAAACCCAAACTAAGTAATTAGAAATAATGCTAACCCTTTACTGTTTACTTGGTTCGGAGATTGCTTACTCCTACTCACGGTGTGTCTTGAGGTGGACGAACCCTTGATCTTCGGTATCATCCCGGTAATCTCGCTAGAACTTTCTCCTTCTCGTGGAGAACCCTCACAATCCTTCCTCTAAAAAAAAGTAAAAAAAGACATAAGAACATTGACAAAGATTACAATAGAACAGCACCCTCAACTCAAGCTCTTTAAATAGAAAATTGTTAACAAAAAGCTATCCGACAAGTCGATTGCACTAGACAGTCGACTGGTGTCTAGCCAATGGCTAACCTAACGGCTAGATTTCGAACAGACCAGTCGATTGTTACACGTTGTTCGACCTTATAAAAAGATCAGTTGACTAGTTTCCTTACCAGTCGATTGCTACAGTTACACTCTCACACTCATCCTTTCTGGAGTCGCCCTTTGAAGCTCTCTTCCTTTGGCTCTCGTCCCTCGGATGCATCCAAGCCCTCGGCTCGCCCCGATGTCATCCTTCGCGTATGCCTTGAAGTCTTCTTCCCTTGGCTCCTCTCCGTTGCTCCTTGTCCGGCGGTCCCTTGGATGCTCCATCTTCACCGACTCAAGGACCCGAGCACTAGGATGAGATCTTCCATATGTGTGTTCCACCAAGTCCTGCATGACTCAAACATACATCAAACCAATATAAAATCCTAACTTAAACTTATTGACACACACATCAAAATCAATGATCTATCCGATCAAACCTGGGTCGATTGCACCAACAAACTATTCTTCGCTCCGCTCACTTGGGTGATGCTCTGGTCGTCTGGAGTTGAGTTCACCCAATCCCTACTCCGACTTTCTCCTTGAGCAGACTTCCTAGCTCTTTGGCTTTCGTCCTTCGGATGTGCCACGTGTTCCCTTCTTGCTCCACCTGTGTACTCTTCGTAGCTCTTTGTCCCTCGGATGCACCGAACTTGTCGACTCCCTTCCTGTGTCATCCTTCTCTCTCACTGCATTTTTTGCTCCACTTTTTGTGTTCCTGAAGTTATTGCACACTTAGACACAAAGCATCAAAGATACACAGGATCTAATTTGACTCGGTTAACCATATCAAAACCAACCTCATAGGGGGCACTATTGTAATTAATTATTATTATTTTTTGTTTGCTATCAGTTATGGTGTAGCCCCATGTGACCCCCAACATGGCATTGGGTTCTTATTTGATCCATCTCTGTCATGAGTTAGCCAACTTTGGGCGCTTGGATCCTTCTGGGTGCTTGATTTGCTTATGTGATGATAACTGGATGAAGCTTTAACCATGTCAAATTTATCCCTTCCAATGGGCCTGAATCCACCTCGGGCTCCTGGAAGCTAATGTGCCACCTAATCAGGGTGTGCCACCTCATTAGGATGCGAGATGGATTTCAAGCCATCAAGTCTCCTTGATCTACTCGGAGCGCCCAGACCTCCGGTCGTCTGGATCCTATCCTAGTGGCTGGAGTTCCTTGTTTCCATCCAACTCGCATTTCTAGCTTCTTGCATAATAGTGTTAGTGCAAACATAATAAAAGTATGATTGACAACTTTTCAAGCTATCTGGTCTGAACTTCAGGTCTCCCATGAAACCAAGGGCATAGCCATGTGAAGGTGAGGGGGTGCCATCGCCCCTCTCACATTTTGATAAAAAAAAATAATATTATATATTTGAAATCCTCATCGCCACTCTAATTGGCTTATTCATCACCTTTCGTTGTTGGGCATTGAAATTGATCACATATTTAGAAAGTCCACGACTTAAGCTATTCATTGATATAATTTATTAGGAAATATTGTGACTTAAAATATTAAATTTAAATTTAAAATTTAAAATATATATATAATAATAATAATAATAAACGGATGAACTAAATCGGAGGACACAAAGTGAGGGTGTTAAATTAAAATTGAATCGAATTCGAACTAAATCCAATAGGTATGTGCAGAGATAAGGATTATGTTGGTTTAAATTGGGATGGATTTGGAGTTGATTTGGTCATGTTATGATCGAACCAAGTTTAAGATTTAAATGGTTTTGAACGGTTTAAAATGAATTAGAATTTTTTTTTAGTAGATCTTTTACTTCATTTTTTTTCTCTCCCTTTTCTCCATACACACGTTGCAACCCTGCTGTACTTATATGTTACCCCTTCATCCATCATTCTTTTTATTTTTCTCTTACTTTTCTTTCTCATTTGCTTTTTCACCTTCTTTTATCTAACGGTAGTAAACCTATAATTTTTTCTTCTTTTCTTCTCAAACACAAGAGTTCTGTTTTTCCTCTCTTTCCCAACAAGTAAAAAACACATCAGCTGTTGCACTCTTCTACCAACAAGATCATCCCTCAACTCTCTCATCTTCTTTCTCTTTTTATATTTTTAGAGTTGTATTGGCACCGCAAGAATAGACATTTTTTCTTGCATTGCTCTCTTTATTTTATTATCGAGCTTACCAAAACTATTTGAGATTGCTAATGAAAAAGGTAAAACTCTCCTCTTTTACTTCTTTTTCTCTATCTTCTCTTCTCTATTTTTCTCAAAAGGAATGGTCCTTCCAAGGGAAGTTATCCTTTTCTTGTTTCATGTTTCATTAATTAAAAGAGAATTATAAAATATAAATTTTATTTTATTAGGTTGCTAGTTAAGATAATTATTTAGATAATAATGAATGTCTCATATATAGAAATATTAAATATTTTGAGAAAGTAAAATCATAAATAATTTTTTAACTTTAAATCATATATAAACTTCGAAAATTAATGGATCATTATTTTAAATAGAACTATTGTCGAAATTTTTAAATTTAAATTTATTTTAACTTTTTAAATTCAAATTTAAGTTTTTGAATCATCTACATTTAATATTTAAAAATTTTAAAAATTAATTCTCTGAATGAAAATTCTGACTACCTTATTATATCTCCGTTACTCCATCGCCCACCCACCGACAAGTCAATTCCCAGTTCATCTCGTCCTGGCGTCATCTCCGCCCCATCTCTATCCCTAAGCAGTCGACGCCAGCCGTCGATCCTGCCACAATCAATGAACCGCCATCACCGGCGTCCTTTCGTCGTGACGTGGCTGTCCACCCACCAACAGTAAACGTCGATCCAACCGCTGGAATCGGATCCGACGGCCTCCTCCTTCCTAGGCGCACACCGCTCCCCGATGCACCCACCCGATCCGCTTCCAAACGGTCGAATTTTATATCTTTTTACGCGTTTTCTGAAACAAGCGCGTGGGGACGGCGACGACGCAGTAAGCAGGGCACCGGTTTTAAAGCCTCGATCGAGTCTCCACCACAGTACCACATCTCCAATTCGACAATGGAGCTTGTTCCGATCCCATTTCTGACGTTCTTCATGAGGATTTCCCTCCTCTGCCAACATTTCTATGCCCTTCTCCGCCTCCTCTTGCCTTCGACTTGGCAGCCGTCGAAACCGCCGTCGCTGTCTTCGACTGCTATTGCTACTAAAAGGGAAGCTTCCGCCGTCACGCCGCCGTCGGAACTGGCGCGGGTCTTCGAGATGTTCGACCGCGACGGCGACGGGCGCATCAGCAAGCAGGAGCTCTGCGACTCGCTCGAGAACCTCGGCATCTACATCGCCGACGCGGAGCTGGCGGCGGTGATCGAGCGGGTGGACGCGGATGGCAACGGCTGCGTCGACGCGGAGGAGTTTGCGGCGCTGTACCAGACGGTCATGGAGGGCGAGGCGGAGGAGGCGGAGATGCGGGAGGCGTTCGAGGTGTTCGACCAGGACGGGGACGGTTTCATCGCGGTGGAGGAGCTGCGGGACGTGCTGGGTTCGTTGGGGGTTGGGCAGGGGAGGACGGAGGAGGCGTGCAGGCGGATGATCGGCAAGGTGGACGTCGACGGAGACGGCAGGGTGAGCTTCGTCGAGTTCAAGCAGATGATGAAGCGGGGAGGAATTGCCGTGGCCATGGACTCATAGTAGCCGGCGGCGATCAGAGGATTTAATGAATCAGGCAGTGAATTGTAGATAGTGATGAAGTGAAGAAATCAGGGGAAGAAAAAATAAAAATTAATTAGTTTTAGAAAAGAAAAAAAAGGGTAATTTTTTGTCACTGAAAAATAGTAAAGCTCCATCTTCTTCTGTGGCCATGTTCACTGCTCGATGTCAAACTCCACTATCATGTACCAATCTTGCTTTTTTACAGTCGATCTCCACGACAATGTAATCCATTATCTATCCCATTTCCCAAGTCAACTCCAGGACAATGATCGTGGCTTGTAGTTCATCCTAAACATGATGAGTAGATTCTTTAAGCCTCCTTTCTATTCACTTTTGCCAATGAAATTAACGTTGCATTTATGTTGAATGGATTTTTCATCCATTTTCAACTGGTGGCTATCATGATTCCTCTCCTCTGTTTTTTTGTGGACTTGAGTGTAATATGCAAGTTTCTTGAGAAAAGATGTTTAACTTCACCTCCTTAATAACCAACAAATTGTTAGTTACTAAGCACCAGTCACATTCTTTGTTAATTAGTTTCCTATAATCTATCTTTTTTGGGCGTCTTTTCGCTTAATTTGGTGGAAATCCAAGAGGTGAATTTAGATCTGTTTGCTTCACAAGGAAATACATTCATGTGACAAGAAACTTAGGTCTCTTTCCTCTATTTACTAATGTGGAAGAGAGTTCTTTTTCCTCTGTTTACAATTGTGAAAAATATGGTGTATGAAATTTGCTGAGAAGTTGAGATCTATCATGGAAGAAATTCTTGCCTCTTTTCATCTCTCATGGCTCATTCAAAATTCATCTCTAAGGAAGTCAAGCTATTTAGCATCGGAATTGGATTATGCCAAACTGTTGTATACTTGTATTATGCCAAGCTTATACACCTCAACAAGTCTTTCGAATCTCTTACCAATTGTTGAGCTGTAAGTTACAGGAAATTACTTTAATATGTCATACAAAAACACGATAAGAAACTATTGCAAATATGGCTGAAACCAAGCTGCAGTCTTCAATATAATCATATACTGCATCCAGTGCTTCCTGCAATTATAATACATATATATAACTGCAAGACGATGCTATGACTGGTTACATTCCAATGAATTCTCTCTGGTCAATAGGGGAAATGAATGGAGTTAATCAGCAAATATCTCTAAGCCAAACACAAATTAATCAACACTACTAGTTCCTGCTGTTGTTTAATTTCAGATATTTGATGGCCTTGTGCTAGAGTTCACTGGTGCCCACAAATCAGCCCCATTGCTTTGAGCAAGCTTCTGCGTGGATGCGATCGGCACGAGGCAGAGACCGCGCCTTCTCAAACTGTAATAATCACCTTCCTAGATCACATCACAAAGTGGATATATTTTAACATGAATCCTGAAGACTAGTTTAAAATTCTCTACAGAGGTGAAGAAATGGCTCACTTCCATGTTCCCTGCGACTGCTGTTCCAAGATAAGGAGCACTCAGCACATGAAGTTGTTCATGGAGGAAGTTGATGTAGGAAGTGGCCTCTGCAAGCACAGAAGCTGTGTCTGTCTGAGTTCATACAAAAAAACCAACAGAAACTTTTGTTACTCAAAAGTTCAGATCATTCATGTCTCAAGTTCATCTCTTAGTTCCTACCTTGCCAAAAGGCGAAACCAGTTGCTGAAGCTTTGCTACTCTTTCTCCGATCTTATCCTTCTTCTCCTGCAATTAGGCCGCGTGTCAATCTCAATCTCAGAGAAAGAGATACGAAGAGCACAAACCTTGGTAGACATGGCAGCTCCTCCACCATCTCCACCTCTAGGCCTCTTCTCAGCAGTCAAGTTGCTGAGAACAAAGCTATTGCAGCTTCTTCTTTTGTGATCCACCATTTCTGCCATCATCATCATCTTCCACCTCCTGCGGAATTCATAGCTCAATATCTGAAACATTTAAACTTCATCTCTGTCCTATTTCTGCTTCTAGCTAAACAGACCATCAGTTTTCTCATTGCCTGAATTAGTTTAATACAAATCTGGCACTGATGCATTGCACCCAACCTTGTCTATTTTTCCATGGTTCTGAAAAACCTACTGAAGCACAAGCCAATAAGACGAGAGCCTAATTTTGACCAAGGAGCGCCACACTATGAACTTGATAATATCAAGCCAGTTGTCAGTTGCACAAAGTTTGACCACATGTTCTATATATATATCTATAGCAGGCTCTGAATCTTTTTTCTTTTTGTGGGTTGCCCTAAAATAAAGTTATACTAAAGCTCGACAAGATTATCAAGGGTTAATTGAAGACAGAACTCACCTGAATTCCAGGAGAAGAGCTCTGAAAGATCAAGAGCTAGCTAGCAAATCAGACAGCTACAGATGTTTAACACCTGCTCTTTCTCTCCATTAAAGTGAGTTAAAGCTCTTTTAGGAAAGGTAAATAGGATGATTAGGAAGGGAGGAAGAGAGAGAAGAGGCTGTGAGAAATGAGGAAGGGTTTAAGGACTGAAGAAGGAGCTGCTGTAGGTTTATATAAGCAAATAGAAACCAGTTGATGGTTTTTTCTTCTTTTTTTTTCTTTTTTCTGTTTTTTTACAGCTAATATCCAACCCATGGATGGAGCCCACAGGTAGTTCGTGATGTCATCCTCTTACTTATCTTCTCTTGTCGCTTTAGGGCATTTGTCTACCCCTAGAGATCGAGGACAAGAATCCAAGTTTTTCAACGGCCTGTCTAATTCAATTGGGTTCTTCTATTAATTAATCCAATCAGACCGTGTTACAGGAAATAGTCTTTAATTTAATCCAAAATAACAAAAAAAAGTTATCTGGGAAATTATTAGTGTTTATAATTTTTAATTAAACATGAAAAATGTATTTATGTTTGAGGTTATTAAAATTTGGGCACATGCAAGCTGAATTTGACTCCTTCATAATCTTGCGAATAAGAATATAGAGAAAAATAAGAGATAACTGGGGTCCACGCGCTTGGCGCCATCATAATTAGACTACAAATTAAGCATTTAACGCGCTAATCTAATGAGCCACTTGCAAGTTAACAACTATCATTTAACAAATAATAATGATAAATCACGCTTTGAAATCTTATTGATTTAGATTTATTTTAGGGCGAGGAGCGTTTTTTTTTTAAATTATAAAAGTGGGGTCCTTCTTTTAATTTTTATCAAAAGTATCACAACTTACTAGCCTCGTGAAATTTTTTTTTTTTTTTTTTTTTTTTTTTTTTTTTTTTTTTTTTTTTTTTTTTTTTTTTTTTTTTTTTTTTTTTACTGTGAAATGAGTAGGATCATTCCCAAAAAAAAAAAAAAAAAAGCTTTTTTCTCTTTATTTTGTGAAAAGTAAAATTTGGTCAATAAATCATTAAATTATCTTAAAATTTCTTAGACCAAACTTAACTTCCTACTTGGTCCCTATGTTAAAAAAAATTATTTTCACTCTCTGTATGCAAACTTTTTTTTATTTCAACTCTATGATGTACTCCGATTTACTTAATTATTTTTATTTTTATTTTTGTAAAAAATCTAAAATGAGATATAATTTATTTTAAATTCAACATCATTTAATCAGAATCAACCCAATCAATTCAGGCTAAGTCAATTGATTAATATAAACTCTGAATTGATTAGTATGGAAAAAAATGATATTAAATTTAAGAGAAATTATACTTTCTTTTACACTTTTTTACCTATAAAAAATAATAAGGACTTCGGTTCCTTCACAACAAATAAAAAAAATCGTGTTTAATTTGATAGTAAATATATTAGATTCTTGTTAAAATGTATTATATATCTTTTTTGGACTCTTTTATACATATAAAAATGAGAGTAATTAGATAAATTAATGTATATTAGAGAGTTGAAGTAAAGGAAAGTTTATATGTAAAAAATGAAAATATATATTTTTTATAAAAAATTGAAAAAGAAATTTAATTTGATGTTAAAAGTTTAGGATAATTTAGGAAGCACATGTCCTCCATATTTTTATTTAATATATGTATATTCTTTTTAAAAATGCAGTCAGAGGCTACGTGAATAAATTAAAAAAAAAGGTGTGTGAGGTAATATCCGGTGGAATTGTTTATGAAGATTAAGCAAACTTGTGTTCATGGATAAGACTGATCAACTAAATATTTGTCAATTTGTCTGGTAATTTAATGATTATAGATTTGGTTTAATTTTTTTTTAAATAGAGATTTTGTTTCATTTCATTTTGTCAATCTAATTTGATGTCTCCGTGATCCGCGGCATTCCAATTTCATGCCTTTTCTTGTGGCATGATTTGTGGTTTAGTGGCCCGAACTCTCTTTTGCCTCCTAAATGACTAGTAAGTAAATGAAATAGTTTTCAAACATAAAGAAGACAATGACTTAATTGATTTTTAAAATGATAATAAATTTATCATGTTATTATTATTTTTATCTATTAATTAGTCCTTATCTAAATATAAATATATACATGAGTAGAGTGATAATCTAGACAAGTGGAATCAAACTCTCTAATGCTTAAATTTATTTGATAAGATAAATGAGCCAAGTCGAATTGAGCTAAACTCAAAAATTAAACGGTTGAAATGATTGCTAATGTTTAGCTTGGTTTTTTTTATGAGCTTGAGGCTTGACTGATTTAAATGTTATCAATCTCTTAATTCAATTTTGATTATTTGAAGTTTTTATTGTTTAAGTATGTTTATTGATGGGGTGGAGTACCCCGTGGTTGACACATGGACAGAAAAACTCATGTGGCAAGATCCACTGAGTCTGAACGACTCTCTCTCTGACTCCCAAGACCCTCTCGGGAAGGTAAACTCCCGAGACTACCTCTGGCATGCCTACTCTTGATATCATCCCAGAAAGACATATATCCGAGATCATCTCGGGAGGTCAGGACCCCAAAATCAACTCGGGAAGACAGACGCTCGGGACCCTCCCGGGCCAAAGACCCCGAGATCACCTCGGAGTAGCGGAGCCCAAGGATCATCCTATCCTATGATCCGATCTTAAGTAACTGTCCCCTTTCTTCGGGGTCTGCGGATAATTACCACCAATAATTATGGGATAACTATGACCCATAATATGCGGTCATTAAAGCCTTAATTATCGCAACGACCCGGATTTAATTGCTACAAGGACCGTTACAAGGATTATCCAGCAACCGACAATTGAGGGGACGTGGAGAAGAATATGGGGACACGTGTGACTGTCGCCTCAAGTATAAAAGGCACTCCAACTCCCCATGTAAAGGGGGTTATACGTTCATCTTACTCGTACTTGTCCTTAGTTTTTTTCTCCCAGAGACTCTGGTACTGACTTAAGCGTCGGAGTGGGCTCTGCCGGATAATCTCCGGCGTGTTCCCATTAACACTCATGTTAATCTCGCAAGGTAGAAGCTCTTCCTCCTTCGTCATCGTCCTCGTGGGCTGAACTCTGGTGACGGGCCATCTGTGTTGATTCCTTCCGGAACAAGTTTGGCGTCGTCTGTGGGAATCTAAATCAAAGCACCAGAAGGAACACAGTGATGGCGGAACCAGAAGAACAACCCATCACGATGACTAAGGAGGAGCTAGATCGGTTGATCGCCAACGTCGTTTAAGGTGCGCTCGAACAACACCAGATCGAGCAAGTTGCATCGTGACGAGTGGCTTCGGGGCAAGTAGAGATACCTAGAATCTCCACTTCGCACCACCCCCATCGAAGATTTGTCTCACCACCGGTGGGGCATGTGGTGATACCTCCAACACCCCGGCGAGAGTCCCTAGGAGATTTGGAGAAGATTAACTCTGTCGCTTCCAGTGTTCTACGACAAGAAGGAGGGGAGAAGAGGGAAGGACCTAAGAACTTCCAGAAGACCCCCTCCACCCCTTTCTCGCTTGCCATCGTAGAGGATCCCATGCCGAAGCAGTTTTGTGGTCCTAGAATTGTCGACTACAACGGAAAGACAGATCCGGAAGATCATGTCTGCAAGTTCGAGAACGCGACACTCCTGCACCAGTACACTGATGGTGTAAAGTGTCGGGTATTCTTGAACACCCTATCAAGGGTCGCGCAGCGATGGTTCCAGAGGTTGCCCCAGGGTTCTATCAACTCCTTCCTGGAGTTTAGAACCGCCTTCCTCCACCATTTTTCCAGCAGCCGTCGCTATCAGAAGATGACGTTAAATTTATTCGCCCTCAAGCAGAAGCCGAAGGAACTGCTCAAGGATTACATCCAGAGGTTCAACCGAGTGGCGCAAGATGTGCCAACCGCGACATCAATGATCCTCGTCAGCGCCTACACCTAGTGGCTGTCTGAAGGGGATTTCTTTCGATCTTTGGTGAAGAAGCCACCTACTAGCTTCGATGATTTGCTAAGGCATTCTGTCAAGTACGTCAATGTTGAAGAAGTGCAATACGCTCGCCGCAAAGAACCAGTCTGGGTCCCTGCTCAGACCGTTGTACGTTCAGAGAGGAGGGAACCTTCGCTCCAGCCTGAGGAAAAGATTTTCGCCAAGGGAAAGACTAGTGGGCTGGTAAGCGAAAGCTGGTAGAGACAGTTGACACCCAGCAGCCAAAGCCGCTGATGAGGTACTGCGACTTTCATGGCAGTACGACGCACTCCACTGAGGAATGCCACGCTCTAAAGAAAAAAATTGAGTGAGGAAGCAGTATCTCCGGAGGTCCCCTCGGTGGAGCTTTTCTCCTTGTAAACGGCCATTGGGAGAAAACGAAGCCCCACATCGATCTAGTCTCGTTCGAGGGGAAGGAGTTGGTAGGCTGCACCCCATCGGTCTCCCTCATTGGAACGAGACCCCAAGAAGGGCAAGGCCCTGCATGTGGTCCGCCTTCCGGCCATGTGGGGGTGATCCCGAGAGGACCTACGGGAGGAGATTCCCACTGGGCGAGGAAGGATCACACCCGTCAGCTGGAGAACTATGCCATCGGGATGAGCTGGAGCCAGCATCATGACCCTACAATCTCCTTCGGCCTTGAGGACTTGGAGGGCGTAGAAGCTCCCTACGAAGACGCTTTCGTAATTCTTGTACGCATTGCAAATTATGAGGTTAAGCGTATCTTTGTGAATACAGGTAGTTCCGTGAACATCCTGTATAAGGCTGCCCTAGATCAAATGCAGATTGACGAGGATGAATTGCATCCGGTTTCGACTCCACTCTTCAGATTCACTGGATATCGAGTACAGCCGATAGAGCAAATTACCCTATCGCTATCGCTGGGTAGTGACACGCTGGAGAGGACGAGGACTCCCTTCCTGGTCGTCAACGCTCCCTCATCCTACAACGCCATCTTGGGGCTCCCGACACTTAGCATATTCTAGGCGGTGGTCTCGGTCTACCACCAAAAGATCAAGTTTCCGATAGGCGATTAGGTGGTCGAGGTTAAGGGAGACCAGTTAGCGTCTCACGCGATGCTACAGTGGGGAGGTCAGATCGGAGTCCCGCAAGAATCTGAAATCTCACGAAGCCCTGACAATTGATCTCACCGACCCACGAGAGGAGGAAGGACCCAAAGAAGAACGGAGGGAGGTCGGGAGTGAGGAGGTACAGATTCACCCTCAATAGACGGAGAGAGTTACGAGGATTGCCACCGACCTTGTACCGGAGCTGAGAAGCCGTCTGATCAACTACCTGCAGAGTCATTGAGATGTCTTCGCCTGGACTGCCAAGGAAATCAAAGGAGTCCCCCCAGCTCTATCCATGCATCACTTGCATGTGGTCACTGGAGCTCAGCCGGTGAATCAGAGGCGAAGACATTTTGCACCCGAGTAGGACAAGGCTATCAGAGAAGAAGTCAGCAGGCTGTTAACAGCCGGGCACATTAGAGAAGTTTAATTCCCAGTCTGGTTAGCTAATGTAGTCCTTGTCCCTAAGCCAGAGGGTAAATGACGGGTCTGTATTGATTTTCGAGATTTGAATAAAGTCTACTATAAGGATTGTTACCTCTTGCCTCGAATAAACCAGTTAGTAGATTCTACAGTTGGCTGTGATTTCATCTCGATGTTGGATGCTTATCGAAGCTACCATCAAGTTCCTCTCGCTCCCGAAGACCAAGAGAAAGTCAGCTTTGTGACAGCAGATGACACATATTGCTATAATGTCATGTCTTTCGGATTGCGCAATGCTGGGGCAACTTACCAGCGAATGATAGATAAGGTATTCAGGCATCAGATTGGAAGGAACATCGAAGTATACATGGATGATATCCTGGTCAGGATCGACAAGAGAAAGGGCATGATAGCCGACTTAGAAGAAACGTTCGCCATGTTGAGGGCCAACAAGCTGAAGTTGAACCCTGCTAAGTGCTTGTTTGGGGTGAAGAGTGGTCGGTTCTTGGGATACATGGTGACAAAGAAGAGAATCGAGGCTAATTCAGAAAAAGTAAAGGCTATTCTGGATATGTCATCCCCTTGTAATTTCAAGGAAGTACAAGGCTGAATGGTAGAATCACGGCTCTGTCCAGGTTCATCTCCAAGTTTACAGACATGACCCTACTATTCTTTAAGATTCTGAGAAAGGCAGTCAAGTTCGACTAAGATGACCAGTGTGAAAAGGCATTTGCCGATTTGAAGGCCTATCTCGCCGAACTCCCCATCCTCTATAAGCTAGTGGAGGAGGAGACATTATTTGTCTACCTATCTGCAGTAGAACAAGCGGTGGGCTCGGCGCTCGTCCGAGAAGAAGGCATGGTGCAATATCCCATCTACTTCTTCGGACATCTCCTGAAGGATGACGAGACGCGATACACTACGATGGAGAAGCAGGCTTATGCTCTGGTCCTAACAGCCCGTAGGCTAAGGTCATACTTCTTAACACATCCTATCGTGGTTCTCACTAACAACCCGCTCGGACAGGTCCTTACCAATCCTGAAGCTTCAGGTCGGCTGATCAAATGAACGACAGAGCTAAGCGAATACGGGATTGAGTACCAGCCTCATACCGCTATCAAGGCACAAGCACTCTCGGATTTCATGCTCGAGACTGTCCCAGAGCCCGATGCCGAGGGAGTCTGGAAGATCTATGTAGACGGGTCTTTCAACAGCATGCACAGCAGAGTCGAGGTGTTAGTGGTCTCCCCCCGAGGGGATACATTACATTTATCTATTCGGCTCCACTTCAAAGCCGCCAACAATGAAGCTTAATACGAGGTGATCCTAGCAGGCCTGCATGCCGCTAAGCATGTGGGAGCTACTCGGGTCGTTGTACATTCGGACTCTCAGGTTGTGGCACAACAAATAAAGGGTGACTTCAAAGTAAAATGTGAATGCCTGCAAAAGTATGTGATCCTCTATGAGTAGCTAAAAGCTTCATTCACGGAGGTTATCCTGCATAAGATCTCCCGGGCAGACAATGTCAAGGCAGATGAGCTAGCCAGGTGGCTAGCTCCATCTCGGCCTGGCAGCTAGACGAACCTAGTATCCCGGAAGAGACTGTAGCTCAGATTGGAGAAGAGGCGGAAGGCAACACCGTATTTGATTGGAGAGATCCATATGTGGAGTTTCTATGCAGCGGGAATGCTCCAAGCATGGATCAAGGAATCCGATTATTCCATCGTCGGGCTGCCAGATTCACATTGGTCAAAGATCAACTATACAGGAGGACCATCGTCCGACCACTCCTCAAATGTGTCGAGCCAGAGGAAGTCGACTATGTGATGTGGGAGGTACATGAATGCATTTACGGAAGCCACATTGGGGGAACGTCTCTGTCTAGGAAGATTATCCTGGCAGGGTACTTTTGGCCCACTCTGCAAGCCGACGCTCTCAAGTTTGTGGCAGGATGCGAGGCCTGTGAGAGACATCAGCATGTGACTCATCGACCGACTGAGCCCCTGCGATTCTCCATAGTGTCCTGCCCATTCGATCAGTGGAGAATGGACATTGTAGGCCCATTTCCCATTAGATCCCAGCAAAAGAAGTTCTTGCTAGTTCTGGTGGACTATGTTTCCAAATGGGTGGAAGCTGAGCCTCTGGCACACATCACGGAGGTCGTGGTGACGAAGATCCTATGGAAGGATATTGTCTGTAGATATGACATCCCCCACAAGCTGATGTGGGACAATGGAAGGCAGTTTGCTGGATGCAAACTCAAAGAATGGTTCGAGGGGCTAGGCATTCACCAAGCCTTCACGTCGGTCGCGTACCCTCAGGCCAATGGCCAAGCCGAGGTCGTTAACTGGAAAATCCTCAGAGGACTCAAGATAAAACTAGATCACGTTGGAGGTAGCTGGGTCGAGGAGCTCCCCAGCATCTTGTGGTCATACCGCACCACTCCACGAGAAGGGACTGACCAGAGTCCTTTTCAGCTGGTGTATAGGTCTGAGGTCGTGATTCCGGTGGAGGTAGGCGGGGAGTCCGTCCGACGGCAGCACTATAACAAGGAGGACAATGATCAAGAGCGGCTGATCGACCTAGATCTCGTGTCAGAGGTCCGGGATAAAGCAGCCGCTTGGCTAGAAGCGTACTGATGACGTATGCAACAAACCTACAATCGTCGGGTGAATGCCTGCAACTTTAAAGTAGGAGACAAGGTCCGGAAAAGGATCAAACTAGTCGGCGACCCGGGGAAGTTAGAACCTCAGTGGGGCGGACCTTACATCATCACCAGAAAGCTCATAGGAGGCAACTACTATCTGGAGGATGACAAAGGCAAGGGGTTGGAGAGGTCATGCCATACCAATTATCTCCGACCATATCGTACTCGGTGATATTTTTAGTTGTTCACATAAAGCTTGTATTCTTGTTAGCACTGCCTTACAGTTCAATAAATAAAGAAGCAAATGAAATTTTACTGGAAGAACACCGAGTACTTGTCTGTTAAAACCCTACTATCTCGCAGTGCTGTGGATGCTCGAGGTGAGTAGGCTTGGTCCGGGTGCTGCGGATGCCCGACCAAGAGCTGTTAAAACCCTACTACCTCGCGGTGTTGCGGATGCCCGAGGTTAGTAGGCTTGGTCCGGGTGCTGCGGATGCCCAACCAAGAGCTGTTAAAACCCTATTGCCTTGTGGTGCTGTGGATGCCCGAGGTGAGTAGGTTTGGTTCGGGTGTTGCAGATGCCTGACCAAGAGCTGTTAAAACCCTACTACCTCGTGGTGCTGCAGATGCCCGAGGTGAGTAGGCTTGGTCCGGGTGGTGTGGATGCCCGACCAAGAGCTGTTAAAACCCTACTACCTTGCAGTGCTACGGATGCCGAGGTGAGTAGGTTTGGCCTGGGTGCTGTGGATGCCCGACCAAGAGCTGTTGAAACCCTACTACCTCGTGGTGCTGCGGATGCCCGAGGGGAGTAGGCTTGGTCCGGGTGCTGCGGATGCCCGACCAAGAGCTGTTAAAACCCTATTACCTCGTGGTGCTGCTAATGCCCGACGTGAGTAGGCTTGGTCATGGTGCTGCGGATGCCCGACCAAGAGCTGTTAAAACCCTACTACCTCGCGGTACTGCGGATGCCCGAGGTGAGTAGACTTGCCCTGGGTTCTGCGGATGCCCGACCAAGAGCTGTTGAAACCCTACTACCACATGGTGCTGTGGATACCCGAGGTGACTAGGCTTGGTCTGGGTGCTGCGGATGCCCGACCAAGAGCTGTTGAAACCCTACTACCTCGCGGTGTTGCGGATTTCTGAGGTGAGTAGGCTTGGTCTGGGTGCTGGGGATGCCCGGCCAAGAGCTCCTAAAACCCTACTACCTCACGGTGCTGTGGATGCCCGAGGTGAGTAGGTTTGGTTCGGGTGCTGCGGATGCCCGATCAAGAGCAGGCTACAAGAACTTGGCAAAGGTCATTTCTTTGTGGTTGTCCGGTGGAGGCTTGTGTTGATGTGTAGCCGCTTGTTGGCCACTGAGTTCTGGGGTTCTTGAGCTGAGAGTCATCCTTGTTGCGCTAGTGACCCCTCAGTCCGTGGCTAAAATGATCTCACTTATGAAGATAAAAGCGGTCGTGTAAATGCACGAGGAGACATAGATTAAAGAAAGACTCTAAGTACACAAAGGAAAAAGACACAGTGTTCCATTATGAATTCTAGTGTACATTTAGTAGTTACACTCTCAAAGAACAAAACAAAGTACAAGGAGATACAACTACTATAGCTCCTCCCTCTGGGTCGACGCTTGTCTCAGCCAGGTCCTCCCGGCCTGCTCGGCTTCACCTGGGGCTTCACCCGGCCTGCTCTTCAACGCCCTCACTCCTCGAGCCGAGGAAGAACACATGTCCGACAGTTCCCTTGCCCCTCACGTCGAGGACAAATAATGCATAGGGAGCAAAATAAAAAAGATACTCAAGACAGTAGGCCAAGAAATATTTTCATTACAGTCAAAATGATTATATTAGGAAAAATAAAGAAGATACTAAGAACAAAAAATAGAAAAAAAGGCAAGGCCCGGGTTGGAAAAGGGCTTTATATTAACTATAACTCCTTGTCTTCGGGCGGGAGCGGGGTGAATAGCTTTTCTCAATTCTTCTTCCTACGATGTTAGCGTGCGCACGCGGAAACAATAACAATACGAATAAACAAACGCTAACACCAACCTTTACGTGGTTCGGAGATGACGCTCCTACTCCACGGTTGTCCGTAAGGTGGACTATCCCTCGATCCTTCGGTAGATCACTCCCCGGATGCCCTCCGGCTAGCTCGTGTAGCTCTTTGTGGGTGGAGAAACCTCGCCACAACCCCGGACACACTTTTGAGCTCTTAGACTACTATTTGGCCTTTAACCAAAGCCAAATTTGTCAAGAGTCTCAGCCAAAACAAAGCCATCTTAAATAGAGCCTAAGACTGAAAACCTCACCACCAGTCGACTGCCTCCAGGCCAGTCGACTGATTCCACTCAAATTCGATCATTGCAAGCCCAACGTTCGAATTTCAGCCACACCAGTCGACTGCTCCAAGGGCAGTCGACTGGCCACCAGTCGACTGGTCCATTACCAGTCGACTGATGTCTCGTTGAGTTTGAGTTTCCTTGCTGGCAGTTGACTGATCCATCCCCAGTCGACTGCCCAACTTACAACTTCACTCTCTCTCACTCCGAAGACCCTCCTTCACGTGTGCCTTTAAGTCCACTCCCTTGGCTCGTCCCTTGAAGTCCTCTTCCACCGGCTATCGTCCCTCAGATGCGCACGCAAGCCCTCGGCTTGCCTCCATGCCACCCTTCACGTGTGCCCTTTGAAGTCCACTTCCTCCGGCTTGCCCTTGGAGTCCACTTCCCTCGGCTCTCGTCCCTCGGATGCATCCTCCATGTGTGACTCACCAAGTCCTGCAAACTCAATCACACATATCAAATCACAAGGATAAACCTAACTTAAACCCTTTACCTAAACATCAAAATACATGGTCACTCCGGACCATAGATTGACCCAACAATCTCCCCCTTTTTGATGTTTGGCAACCCGTTTAAGTTAGGGAAATCAAATATCAAAAACAATGCTAACAACCATTTGGACTTACGTTGCCAAGGCTCCACCTTTGACTTACACCGCCAATGCACATGCAATGCAATCAATCATGGATTCTATCCCAAGGCATCCCCACACCTAACCTCCCAAGTTAGGAATTTTACCAAAACGAGCTTTTTAAAACCTTCCCAAGTCTCCCCTATATTGGACTTACAAAGGCTTTTTAAGAACCCCTCCAAGGTCCCCCTTACGCCATGAATAGAGCAACAATGCTCCCACTTTACCTAGGCTCCCCCTAGACCTAGAATTTTCCACAAAGGCGCGTTTGGTTTCCCACTTAAACCCAACACTTCTCCCCCTTTGCCATACATAAAAAAGACTCTAACAATTTTCCCCTTATTGGATCTTTTAACCCTGAATGATCATAAACACAGTGTACTAACCCCCCATAAGGTTCCACACTTGTTTCACATCATTTGGACACCTTCCAATAGCTGAAACCCATTTTTCAGCCTTTACCAGTCGACTGACACGCTGAAAACCTATTTTTTAATCTTCTGAACTCAATTTCAGAAATGCACCAAAAATTCCACAAGTCTCCAAAAATTCTCAAATTTTGTGGAGAGACTTGTGGTACTCATACCTACTTGAGAAAAATACACTCAGACATGTATCTATCACCATTCCCAAGATTGACATAAAATCTGAAACTAGCTAAAAAGTTCAATTAAACATTGACATAAAGTCCTAGTTTTGGTCTTCCCTTGATGTCACTGCCCATACCAATTCACAATGCATTCCTAGCATTGATTTGTATGACATTTATACATCAAAAATCAATTCTCATACTTTATGACTCCAATGTCATATTTTCATGCATGAAACACATACCCAACGTGCCAAAACCCAAGAATTGAGACTCAAGTCCGTCTCCAATTCTTTTGGCACACTCCATGGTCCACCTAGACCTCTGAGAGGAATCCTCCCGAGATCCATTTACCATGGATCCCAAAGACTCCTAAAGCTCCCCCTTGAGCTCTTAGCCTTAGCCACCTCCCTAGGCGACTCAACAACCACTAAGCCACACCGGTGTACCTCCGGTGACTCTTGGCCTACAAACCTAACATTCTTAACCTTAGACACCTTGTCCTTGGTTAAGTCCTTCTTTTTGCTTTTAAATGACACCCCCTTGTCATTTTTGGACTTTCCCTCCTTGCCATAATCATATGCTACCCTAGCATATTTCTTTCCATTGACATTGGAGACCTTAGATCGGTACCCCAACCCCGATCTACCATTGTTGGGTTTTAGACCACCCAACACCATACCTAAACCCTTAGATCCAACTGTGAATCTTCCTAGGGTTTTCTTCAATTTATCAAGTCTTGCCCTCAAAGCTTGATTTTTCCTTTCTAGGCTTTTAACCATAGAATCCACATGTTCACCTTGGATATTCCTAGACCTACCCATCTTCCTAGGCATATGTCTCCCCTTCTTGGGATTCATGTCTTGATCCTTAGATACACAAGTCTTGGGTTTATCATGATGCATGACCTTTCTAGAGTTTTGATCTACCTTGTTAACCCTATGCCTATCATTATACTTAAATTCATGATTATGCATAAGCAAACATTTTTCATTATTTCTAGAATGTATGGAGGAGTTTAAATTTGAATTACATTTAAACTTAAAGTTAGGGATTACCTCCCTTACCCTTGTAACTCCCCCTCGATGTGAGCTTCTTTTCTTTTCCTCCTTCTTCCATCTTCTTAAGTGCTCTATTTTCTTGAGTTCTCCTTTTCTTGGGCACTTGGTATGATAGTGCTCTAGCTCCCCACATATAAAGCATCTAATATGTTTTTTCTCCTTCTTTTCCCTACAACCCATAGTAGTTTTTAAAAGAATTGACTCGAGTTTAGGGTTTACCTCCTTCTTACCTAGTGGGCACTTGTCCTTACAGTGCCCCTTCTTGTTGCATCCAAAGCATATAATGTGGTCCTTTGACTTTGCTTTGGTGAAGATTGGAGCTTCTTCTTGCTCCGGGATTGATGAGGGTCTCTCCTCCCCTTCAATTCTTGAAATGGAGACTTCTTCTTTACCCTTGACGAAGTGGATGTTTCTTCTCCATTTTGTGCCACTTCACTTGAGGAGATGGATTGTTCTTCATCTTCTTTTTCCTCCTCGGATATTGAGCTTCTTCCTTTATCCGATTGATCCATTTCTTCTTCTTGAGTCATTATGCTCATTTATCTTAGCTCCTCCACTAATTAAGCTTGTGTAGGATTTTCATGAAGTGATACCATCTTGCTCCATAATTCATGTGCATTTTTATATTCACCTACACCACTAATTATGTCATTAGGCAAAACCTTAAGTAATATTGAAATTACCTTCTCATTTGCCTTCGATTGTGTTTGTTGCTCCTTGGTCCAATACCTTGGTCGAAGCTTCTTCCCATGCTTATCTCTCGGAGCTTCAAATGGATACTTTAGTGCGATCATTAAATCCCATCCATATTAAACCATACATCTATCCGCATCTTCTAATAATCAAAACTTTCGCGATCATAGGGAGGTGCAATGTTGATGTCGTCCCCTAATCTTTCTTCCATCATCATTTCCTCTAGCTTGTGCTCTTTTGACGGTTATTCCAACAAGAGCAGACCTTCGCTCTGATACCACTTATTAAATCGTGACCGGCAAGCTAGAGGGGGGGTGAATAGCTTTTCTTGATTCTTCTTCCTACGATGTTAGCGTGCGCAAGCGGAAACAATAATAATACGAATAAACAAAGGCTAACACCAACCTTTACGTGGTTCGAAGATGACGCTCCTACTCCACGGCTGTCCATAAAGTGGACGATCCCTCGATCCTTCGGTGGATCACTCCCCGGATGCCCTCCGGCTAGCTCGTGTAGCTCCTTGTGGGTGGAGAAACCTCGCCACAATACCGGACACACTTCTGAGCTCTTAGACTACTATTTGGCCTTTAACCAAAGCCAAATTCGTTAAGAGCCTCAGAAGCCCTCTTAAATAGAGCCTAAGGCTGAAAACCTCGCCACCAGTCAACTGCCCCCAGGCCAGTCGACTGATTCCACTAAAATTCGACCGTTGCAAGCCCAACGTTCGAATTTCAGCCACACCAGTCGACTGCTCCAGGGGCAGTCGACTGGTCACCAGTCAGCTGGTTCATTACCAGTCGACTGATGTCTCGGTGAATTTGAGTTTCCCTGCTGATAGTCGACATTACCAGTCGACTGATGTCTCGGTGAGTTTGAGTTTCCCTGCTGATAGTCGACTGATCCATCCCTAGTCGACCAGTTGACTGCCCAGCTTACAACTTCACTCTCCCTCACTCTGAAGACCCTCCTTCACGTGTGCCTTCAAGTCCACTCCCTTGGCTCGCCCCTTGAAGTCCTCTTCCATCGGTTATCATCCCTCGGATGCGCACGCAAGCCCTCAGCTTGCCTCCATGCCACCCTCCACGTGTGCCCTTTGAAGTCTACTTCCTCCGGCTTGTCCTTGGAGTCCTCTTCCCTCGGCTCTCGTCCCTCGGATGCATCCTCCATGTGCGACTCACCAAGCCCTGCAAACTTAATCACACATATCAAATCACAAGGATAAACCCAACTTAAACACTTTGCCCAAACATCAAAACACATGGTCACTCCGGACCATAGATTGATCCAACACTTCTTCTCCTTTGCTTGGAGTTGGTCTCGCTCCTGAGTCATCCTGAGCAGGTTGTCCGTGAGGGCCACTGCTCTCTCAGAAATCAACTGCGCCCTGCGTCGGGAACTATGTAGGGAAGACTCTAGAGCCAGCAGGGTCTCCAGCTGATGCTTCACCTTCACTCGGAGAGCTCTGCTGACCTCCGCTTTCATGAGTCCCAATCTATGAGCATGGTCGGTCTCGCCCTCCACTTTCAGTACTCGGTGGGTCAAGGCCTCAACCTCCCGCCAGGAGTACAAGTTGCGGCCGACCGTCAAGCAGTCTTGAGTCGCCTATTGTAGTGCAAAGGAGTTATAAAACATAAAGGGAAGCAATCTATGAAATCGGGGATCCTTACCTTCAAGAGAGACTCATGGAGGTTGGTGAGAGTCCCAGTAGAGACACGCACGACATCTCCTCCCATGACTCCTTGACTCCTCGGGGTGTCGTCTCAGCTCACAGAGGGTAAGGAGTCTCTAAGCGGGGGGAGTGGCTGGATAGTAGGAGCTCCTGGTGGCACTGTGGAGGGGCCGGAGTCATCCTCATCAGAGCTGAAGGCCCCCTCGGAAGAAAGGCCCTCGGTAGGGACCTCCCTAAACTTCACGGGGGGGGGGGGGGGGGGGGGGGTGGAAAGATTGCGCAACCACCTTCAAGGATGCGTCAAGCCTCTTGCGTAGGCAGTCGAGCTGTATACGAGGTTGGGCAGGCAATGCTCGCTTGCCTTTAGGGGCCTCGGAAGAGTCGATCGGGGAGGAGTGATGGACCCGAACTAGGTGTCACAAATATGGGTCTCAAAATTTAGATATGTGAAAAGCTGGAAACCCTTTTTGCTAGGAAATATGTAAACGTAGTAAAGGGGTCACAGGTCGTATTTTTCCTAGGGCTAGTTGAGAGTGCTTGATTCGAGCTCGAGTTTATGTGTCGTTTATGAATTTTGGGTTTCAAATAAACTTTGGGTTTTGGGTTGCAATTGGAAATGAAATCGCAATAAAAATGAAGGAAACTAAACTAATGAACTAAACAAGCGATAGCACTTGATAACTCAATCAGTGGGAAACCTAATTACCCAAGGCAACTCAACCGAATTTGGAAGAGCAAATCTGAATTCAAATGCAACTCAATGCTAAGCAAAGGAATCAAAACAAGCTAAACTTCAATCGAAACTAATGCAAGAACTTCAAACCTAATTATAGAAATGAAACTTGATACTATTGCCGAAATGAAAATTTAAATGTAGTAACAAGCTAAACCCGAAATAAACTGATTTCAAACTCAATGGCACACTAAAAATTTCACTCAACTTGACAACAAACACTGCCTAAACTGCTCTTGATACAAGGTGCAGAATTCATCAACTTGATACACCAAAAATGAGAAAACTATTGGGCCAAATATGATTCTAACAACCCAGGAATGAAACTAATCGATCAGGTATAGAAAGCAAGGCTATTAGTGAATAAATTTGCAAGAGATGAAGGAAGAAATTAAGCCTCCAACTGCAGATCCAAATCAGACACAACCTGAAGCAAAAATCGAAACTGAAATACAGAACAAGATGTGCAGAAATTCAACAACAGAGCAAATGCAGAAACAATTTGATCAGGTGGAAATCTGAGGCAATGGTTCACCAAACAAGAACCTCTTGATGTGCTGAAATCTAGAATGTAGAAACGAAACTCTAGAATGCAGAAATAGATTTGGAGAATGCAGAAATAAAGGTGGCACGCAATCTGAAATTGGCATGCAAGCAATGAAGTGTAAACTAATTGAAATTAAATCTGATTGTTCACTAAATAAACTCCCTAACTACTTAACTTGAAGAATTGAAGCTTAACTACTGCAGAAACAATTCAGAAACAAAAATTACAGCAGTTGATACAAGATTCAAACTAAAAATGAACTGCAGAAATGAAAATTACAGCTAAAAACAGAAATGAAATAAGAAAACTAAGCCTCAATCACTCCCTTAGCTCAAGAACTCCTTGCTCGTCACACAAGGGTGAGCCTCGAACCCCTAAGCTCAACAAATCAATGGAAAAACAGTCTCTACGAATCAATCCAGCTTCCACTCTGATCCAAGCTGAAAACCCATTCGATTTCCTTAATCTAGCCTTGTCCAATCGCGCTGATGATTTGGGGATGAACCAAGCACTCCAGAGAACCCCTCCAGATAGCTCGGATGGAACAAAACCAAGATCGAAGCAATCAATGGCAGAACCGAGGAAACCCTCACTCGGCTCTGTTTTTGGCCAATTCGGAGCTGGAATCTTCACGGCAACAGCTTCCCAAGGATCTAGAACTCGATCTAAATGAGGAATTGGGGTGGTCGCGCCCTTGGATTGAGGAAAACTGAAGAAACGATGAAGAAAATGCTGAAGAAGACGAAGTAGCGGCGAAGACGCGACGACTGCAGCTGAGGAGAAAATTTGATTAAGTACTTAGGAATGAACGACCCAGATTGTTTAGAGAGAATCCAACGACTGATCTTTGTCCGATCTAAACCAAACTTTGATGATGTTGATCAAGGGTTATGATCTGCCTCGGGGTAGCTCGGATCTTCTAGATTTGCAATGGATGTCCCAGATCAACCTGATCTTTAAATGGACAGTCTAGAACCCTCTGAGCTTGATCCAACGGTTGAATGATCTCTGATTGGAATGAAATTCTCAGATCTTGACCTGAGTGCTTGATCAGCCTTAACCCTAGCTCGGATCACCTTAAAGGTTCTCAGATGGCTTAGATCTAGCCGTTTTTGAATCAGACGACCCAGATTAATCTGAAGCTTGATCACTCGATCCGGGTCCACTTCCGACTCAAGTTTGACCCAGCATGCCCTAGGTCCATGATCCTTTCATGCCAACAAAAATAGATCAAAAATTTAGTGGCAAAATAATTCAAATGTATAGAGATTTACAATTAAGTCCAAAATAACAGTAATTTCTAGAACCTAGAATAAATGCAAGATTAAGCAAATAAAATATGGGTCAAACTTGGATTTTAGCAACTAAAATGATCAACAAAATGATACCTATCAACTCCCCCACACTTAAGCTTGAGCGTCTCGCGAAACTACTAAGTATGTATCCCTTAGACTCTTCCCAAGCATAATTAGAAGCAAATGAAAAGAAATTACCTAAGGTTGTCAATTCTCAAAAATCTAAGCTCTATGGATTAGTATCTCGTCCTTAAATCAACAACTTAGCATTTTCATCCTTCATGATTCATTGAGATGCATCTAACTCACTAGCCTTTCAAGGGAGATTTTTGGTGGCTCTCTTTTTGAGTTCTAAATTCATGATGAAAATGGAGCTCACTCAAACACACATGCTTTTTGCACTACCATATACTTTCTTGTAATCTACTCTCCACCATTATTCATGATTAGGATCCACATCTACAAAAACAAGTGAAAAACATGGAAAAATAGTAAGAATGAGATGAAAGCCAAGAAAATAGACAAATTGATGAAATGGGAGACTTGGTTGCTCAAGAATGTTTCCAATGTACTTTGCTTCTCTTTACAGTCCTCTAGTGAAATAAAAAGTGTGATGAAGTCAAACTTGAACAATGTCTTTGATTTGGATGAATAAAACTTTATAGGTTCCAATGTGCCAATTTGCTCTTGTGTGCCAACCATGTTTCTTTTGTTTTGTTTCTTTTCTCTTTTTTTCTGTTTTGCTCTCAATCCTTCTTATGGAGTCAATCTTCATTTGGAAACACTTCGGACCAGGATTTGTGTCATAAAAACTTGAGACATCCAATAACAATTAGGGACAAAAAATTGATGTTCCAAATGTTACCTTCTCTACACCTCACTTCAAGTTGGCACATTTCGATTGCATTTTTTTCTGTTTCAAATTCCAGCTCCACAGCAACTAATTCCAAACCTTACAATTCTCTGATTGCCTTACATCAGTTAGCATCTAGGAGTAGTAGAGCATTTAAACTGTTTCACTTAAAAATTCTGCTCAACAAGTTGAATTTCAGCCAACTGCATTCCCTTTTCTGCTCTACTTCAAAAATCCTAGCAGCCAAATTTTTCTTTGTTCTGATCAGCATTAGATATACTCAACCCTTTTTGATACATTTATATGCTTAATGCCTTGATTCATAGCCTCAGGAACTCAAATTCGGTTTCAAGTTGATACAAGTTCTGTGCAAAAAACTGCTTGTAGGGAACACTACCAATCTGATTTTTTTTTTCTTCTCGCAGATTCAACAACAGCTCTTCACAAATTTTTTTCAGCACTTTGCAGTTCACTTCGAACTCATCTTGTATCATTCATCATCTCCAAGTCAAACTATCTCAGATTCCAAGCTCTCCCTTGCAATGCAATTCAGATTTTTCAGCTGCAGATTTTTTTTTTCAGATCAGCCTTTCTTCAAATTCGGTTTAAATTCCAGAAGTTTAGATTCCAGCCATGGCACAATTGTCTTCAAGTTGATACACTGCATTGCATTTATCCTTGACTGGTTTCATCCATTTGCCTTAATAGCAATTTTATCTCACTTGTGATACTCCTCTCAGCAGCCATACCATCCCAATAGTTAGAAATCTGTTGTGCCAGCCACTGCTGCTTTCATTCAGCAGTTTAAAATCTGCTCCCAAGAAGTCTAGTTCAATTGAAAACCACTCGGCAAGCTCGATTTGAAGTCAGCAAGGTATGGTTGACTTAGGATTCATGCATTCAATTGGAAGTTGGTACAAAACTGCCTTACTAGTTTCCCCACTGATTTTTTTCTTCCTCAGCTCGAATGAAGAGATTTGACAACAGCTTTTCAACAAATTTTTCAGCACTTTGCAGCTTCACATATATAAAGATTCATTTGAGCTTAAGACTTGGCACAATTTGCTTATAACTTTTTTTTTCTTTCAACTCCCACAATTCAGTTTCTTCTCTTTCTTTTTTTTTCTTCATGGCTGAATTTTTCAGCATTCCTTTTTTTTTATTTTCCTTCTCTTCTTCACATTCGATAAGTGGCAGGAGATATCCATTGCAATATAGTGCTATTGAATTAATATGCTCTTCTTGGAATTCCATTTCTTGATACTCAACTTGCCATTTCTTTTCCACTTTGGCACAAACTTTTTCTTACTTTCTCTGTTTCGGATCTGAACTCTTAACAGCCATTTTCTTCTGTTCAGCAATTTATACAACCAATCTGATTTCTCCACTTCAGATTCATCACAGTCCTTCAGCTGCAAGTTCAGATTGTGTTCAGCTGCGAGTTCAGACTCTAGCATATTGTTTCTGAGTTTTATCACTTCCATAATTCCTACTCCAAATCTCACTGTGTGCCACTTGGACTTTGGCACAAATTCTGCCTTCTTCAGCCGAATTCTCTTTGGCACAAACAGCTGCAAATTCAGTTCTAGCAGAGTGGCCGAAACATGCTCCATAATTTTTTTCCTTTTCTTTTTGGCACAAATTTTTCTTTCCTTTGAAATGGCACAGATTTTTCTTTGTTGGTGTGCCATTTTTTTCAGATTTTTCCATTGCTTGCCACTTGAATCTTTAAAGTATGATAAGGAATCTAGATCTCCAATTGCTTTCATCTCTCTTGCTCATTCTTGACACCAAACTCAACTCACTTGACACCTTTTTGAGTCAACCTCACAATTTTTTTTCTTTGAAATGAAATACATCTTTGCTACAAAATGATTCCAAAACACTAACCACCTCCCCCACACTTGATCTTTTGTCCATCTCGGGCAAAGTAGCATTAAGAAACATCCCAAACAAACAAGTCCATAGAAAAGTGTGGTTAAGAGTAGGAATAAAGAAAGAAAAATAGAATAAACATGATTAGTGCCAAAAATTGATATGGAAAGGTAAACAAATTGATTAGTCTCTATAGATGTGATCCAATCATTGAAATATGATTTTGAAAGAACCTAAGCAAGTTCTAGAGTACAATTACATATGTGTATCACAAAAATAAGGCTAATTCTCACTAGGCACAAATAATCCATCTCAAGTCATCAATTAAGAATCTAAAGCCAAGTAGTACTCAAGCGTCCAAGATTTCATCCATTAGCTCAAACCTTAAGTTTTAACAACCAAATTTAATTTATTTTCAAAAGACTCTAAAATGCTATGGAGATAACCTAGAGGGATACATTTATTTACTAAGAGCAAAAGTGCTAAAAGAAATAACATGGTATTTACAAAGTCTATTTATTCATTCTATTTTGCCTAAGAATTTATTATCAACTACTCACTTCAAAAAGAGAAAATTTTACTCCTAGAAACATGAAAATGATATATACAATGAAATGTAGGTGTATGAAAAGTGAACTCCCCTTAAGTTGGGTAGATAGCTTCGTTCATGTCCAAACCATCCACCTCGAGCTCCTTTAATTCTTCAAAGTACCTTTTGAGCCGGTGGTCATTGACTTTCCAAATAAAACCATTAGATACATCTTGAATTTCCACAACCCCATAGGGAAAAATGTTAGTTACAATAAATGGACCATCCCACCTTGACCTCAATTTACCTTTAATCAATTTGAGCCTTGATTTGTACAATAATACCTTGTCACCAATTTGGAAATCTTTCTTCAAAATGTGCTTGTCATGGAAGTTTTTGGTCTTTTCCTTGTAGATCCTTGAATTTTCAAATGCTTCTAGCCGAATTTCTTCAAGTTCTTGGAGTTGAAGTTTCCTCTCTTCTCCCACCTTGGTAGCATCAAAATTACAAGCTTTTACTGCCCAATATGCTTTGTGCTCTATTTCCACGGGGAGATGGCAAGCTTTGCCATATACCAAGCAGTAGGGGGACATGTCAATCGGTGTCTTAAATGCTGTTCTGTAGGCCCAAAGTGCGTCATCTAGCCTCTTGCTCCAATCCTTTCTAGTGGGTCTAACAGTCTTCTCCAAAATTGATTTTATCTCTCTGTTAGAGATTTCAGCCTGTCCATTTGTTTGGGGATGGTAAGATGTAGAAACTGTACAACCCCATATTTATTCAGCAGTGCCTTCATGTGTTTGTTGCAAAAATGAGATCCTAGATCACTAATTATGGCTCTTGGAATTCCAAACCTGCAGAAAATGTGTGACCTAACAAAACTACAAACAACAGAAGAATCATCAGTCTTAGAGGGAATGACCTCCACCCATTTTGAAACATAATCCACAGCAAGTAAAATGTACAAATAACCATAAGATGCAGGAAAGGGTCCCATAAAATCTATTCCCCAAACATCAAAAATCTCACAGTAAAGCATAGTATTTTGGGGCATCTCATGTCTCGCTCCTATGTTCCCAGTTCGCTGACATCTATCACAATTTTTATAAAAGACATATGAATCATGAAATAGGGTGGGTCAGTACAATCCGCACTCTAGCACTTTCCTAGCAGTTCTTTGGGGTCCAAAATGTCCTCCACAAGCTGATGAATGGCAAAATGTAAGGACAGAAGAAAACTCATGATCTGGTACGCATCTCCTAATTATTTGATCATTACAAAATTTCCATAAATAAGGATCATCCCACACATAAAATTTTGCATCACTTTTAAGTTTATCTTTTTGAGTCTTAGAAAAGTGCGTAGGAAAAATATGTGCAACTAGAAAATTAACTAGGTCTGCATACCACGGTGTCTCACCATGTACTGCAATCAGGTGCTCATCTCTGAAATCATCGTCAATGGTGGTAGGAGATCCATCTCCTTCAAGTCTGCTCAAATGATCTGCAACTAGGTTCTCTTTTCCACTTCTGTCTCTGATCTCCAGGTCAAATTCTTGGAGTAGGAGCATCCATCTGATCAGTCTAGGTTTTGCATCAGGCTTTTTCAACAAGTATTTCAGAGCTGCATGATCAGAAAAAATAATAACATGTGAGCACAATAAATAAGATCTGAAACGGTCTAAAGCAAAAACAATGGCAAGAAGCTCCTTTTCAGTGGTGGTGTAGTTTGCTTGGGCGACATCTAGGGTTTTGGAGGCGTAGCAGATGACATGAGGTGCTCCATCAACCCTCTGTGCTAGAACAGCTCCCACTGCAAAATTAGAAACATCACACATTAATTCGAAGGGTAAATTCCAATCAGGTGATTTAATGATAGGAGCTGAGGTAAGAGCCTCCTTGAGTCTGTGAAAAGCTTCTTTGCATTTATCATCAAAATGAAAATCAATATCTTTCTGCAAAAGTATTGTCAAGGGTCGAGCAATCAAGCTGAAGTCTCTAATAAACCTACGGTAGAAACCTGCATGTCCAAGGAAAGCACGAACATCCCGTACGCATACGGGGTAAGATAAAGAAGAAATAACACTGATTTTTGCAGGATCTACCTCTATACCTCTCCCAGAGACTATGTGTCCAAGTACAATACCCTGCTCTACCATGAAATGACATTTCTCAAAATTCAGCACAAGGTTAGTTTCAATGCAACGGTGTAAAACCCTAGACAAATTTTCTAAGCATGAATCAAAAGACGTGCCATAAACTGAAAAATCATCCATAAATACCTCCATACAGTGCTCTAGCAACTCACCAAATATACTTACCATGCATCGCTGAAATGTACCGAGTGCGTTGCAGAGTCCGAAAGGCATCCGTCTGTAGGCAAAAGTACCAAAGGGGCAAGTGAAGGTAGTCTTCTCCTGGTCCTTTGGGTCTATACAGATCTGAAAGTAGCCTGAATAACCGTCCAGAAAACAATAATGCGACTTCCCTGCCAGTCTTTCAAGCATCTGATCAATAAAGGGTAAAGGGAAGTGATCTTTCCTTGTGACCTTGTTGAGCTTCCTGTAATCAATGCAGACTCTCCAGGAATTCTTAACTCTGGTGAGTAATAGTTCATTGCTTTCATCTGCCACCACTGTCACTCCAGATTTCTTAGACACCACGTGTATGGGACTAACCCACTGATTGTCAGAAATAGGGTAAATGATACCTGTCTGTAGAAGTCGAGTCATCTCTTTCTTTACAACGTCCAAAATAAGTGGATTAAGTCTCCTTTATGGCTGCCTCACGGGTTTGACATTGTCTTCCAAAAATATCCTATGCATACAGATAGTTGGGCTGATACCTGGTATATCTGATAAAGTCCACCCAATTGCCTTCTTGTAGTGCCTCAGGACTTGCAATAATTTTTCCTCCTGCTCTGACTCCAAATGCTGTGCAATAATCACGGGAAAAGTCTGCTCCTCTCCTATGTATGCATACTTCAAATGGCCTGGTAGTGGCTTCAGTTCAATCTGACCCTCCTCAGTGGGTATGAGTGATCCTTGGGGCTCTGTGCAATCCCCTACACTATCAATCTCAATAGAAATAGGTGATCCTTGGGGCTCTGTGCAATCCCCTACACCTAGAAAAACCTCTCCAGCTGGAAATGCATCTGAAATATCTTCTGAAATATCCTCAGTCTCGGCAGTAAATACTCCCTCAGCCTCCTCTGAATAAATAACTCTTCCAGAAAAATTATGTAGGAATCTATCAGCCTCTAACTCTGTATCCTCCAACTCCTCAAGAATACCCATGCCCATAATGGAGTGGTCCTCTCTCGGGTGTTTCATCGCATCAAAAATGTTAAACTGAACTACCGCGTCTCCAATCTCCATGGAAAGCGTACCAACATAAACATTTATCTTGGTTCTAGTAGTCTTCAGAAAAGGTCTTCCTAAAATAAGTGGAGAACGGTGTGCAAGATAATCTCCCTCCATATCCAAGATATAAAAATCTACAGGAAATATCAGCTCCTTTACCTTCACCAAAACATTTTCAATTATACCGACTGGGTGGGTCTGGCTCCGGTCTGCTAACTGTATCACCACACCAGTAGGCCGTAAAGGGCCTATGCCAAGCATCTGGAAGACTGACCTGGGCATCATATTTATGGAAGCTCCTAAATCTAACATGGCATCATGGAACGTGGTGCTCCCTATCTCACAAGATACAGTAAATACTCCAGGGTCTTCACACTTCTGAGGTATGGCATGTATAAGTGCTGAAATATTTTTCCCAAAGCTGACCAACTCATTTTCCTTAAGCTTCTTCTTGTGAACACAGAGATCTTTCAAAAATTTGGCATACTTAGGAATCTGTTTAATCATGGTCAACAAAGGTACATTAATCTCTACTTTACTGAAAAGTTCCACTAGCTCATTGTATTCCTTAGCCTTCTCCTCCTCCACTTGTCTTTTGGCTTGTGTTTTACGCTGAGGGAATGGCAAAGGAACTCTCAAATCATTTTCTTGAGCCGAAAGTTTAGGGGCTGAAATTGGTGCTGCTGTCCCCTTCGAAGAAGCTGCTGTAATGTTTGTTTCGGCATTGATTTCTCCTTCATTTTCCACCAAAATCACAGGGTTACTTGATGAAGGAGTTGGGCATGGACTAGGGGTGGAGCCAACTGATTTTGAAGTCGTTTCAAGGCTGATTGGTGCCGAAAATGGAGGTGCTGCCCTGTTTTCAGAAATTTCAGCTCTTGGACCATTTTGAGATGTAGTAACCTTCCCGCTCCTCAAAGTAATAGCGCTAACATTTCCCTTTGGATTGGGAACAGCTTGAGAAGGTAGTTGGCTTGATCCTTGAGCTTTAATTTGATTCATCTCACTAGCCAAATGTCCCATTTGCCTCTCGAGGTTTTGTATTGCAGGATCATTCCTTCGTTGTTGTAGAAGTTGTTGAAGCATCTCCTCTATTCTTTGTTGTTGTGCATTTCCTCCACTAGACCCTTCATAGCCCCCTTGATTAGCATACGGTTTTGATTGACCTTGAAAGATAGAAGTAGGTTGTTGAAATTGTTGAACTTGCTGAGATCCTTGAAAATAGGGTGTTGGGGCTGATAGGAGGGCTGAATTGGCTGTTGATAGGGCTGATAAGAGGGTTGAAATGCTTGGAAACCTTGCTGAGAGTTATAGCCCTGAAAAGTCTGGTTCTGAAGTGGAAAATTCTGTGGTGAGGACTGAAATTGAATAGGCTGGAAATTTTGATTCGAGGGCTGGAAATTCTGATTGTAAGGCTGTGAGGGCTGGAAATTTTGCTGGTTTTGAGGTTGGAAAGTTTGAAATGATTGAAAACCTTGCTGCCCTTGCTGAATTGGCTGGAATTGCGGCTGGAATTGCTGAAATTGGGGCTGAGAATGCTGAAATGTTGGCTGAATCGGCTGAAATTGGGGCTGGAAAACTTGCTGATTTTGCTGCGTTTGCTGGAGCTGCTGTTGTGGTTGCTGAGATTGTTGTTGCTGAGGGTTCTGCTGGTAAAAAGAATTCCCATATTTAAGATTTGGATGATCCCTCCAACCAGGGTTATAAGTGGAAGAATAGGGGTTATTCCGAGATTGAAATTGTCCCCTAACCAATGCCGCTACTGTCTCATCTTGTTGGAGGGTGGGACATGAATCTGAGTTGTGCTCTTGACTAGAGCAAATACTGCATACCCTCATCACTTGATCAGCTTGTGGAGGTGCCGAGGAGTTAGAATTTTGGCTTGAATTATTAAGACTCATTTGCTTAACCGCCGATGTAAGCTCTACCAATGCATTCTTAAGCTCCCTTTGTTCAGTAGAAGCCACCTGGACTTCATTAACTCCTCTAGTGGTCAATGCTCTGCTTCCAAACTGTTGTGAGTTCTCAGCCATGTTGGAAATAAGCTCCCTAGCTTGCTCTGGCGTTTTGTTAACTAGGGCTCCTCCAGCTGCAGCGTCTATCATAATTCTATCCATCTGCAATAAGCCCTCATAAAAATACTGGATAAGTAACTGCTCACTGATCTGGTGCTGTGGGCAACTGGAGCAAAGCTTGTTGAATCTCTCCCAGTAGTCATAAAGTGTCTCCCCCACCACTTGCTGAATGCCACAAATGCTTTTTCTGATAATTGCAGTTCTGGAGGCTGGGAAATACTTCTCTAGAAACGCCTTCTTCATAGAAATCCAACTAGACACGTGCCCAGTAGGTAAGTAGTAAAACCAGTCTTTTGCTGCTCCAGTCAGGGAAAAAGGGAAAGCTCTCAGCTTGATATCTTCTTCTGAAATACCCTGAGGCTTCATAGTGGAGCATACAACATGAAACTCATGCAGGTGTCTATTTGGATCTTCTCCAGATAATCCTTGAAACTTAGGTAGCAAGTGGATGAGTCCAGATCTGAGCTCAAAATCGCCAGCCAGCTCTGGATAAGCAATGCTGGAATACTGAAATGTGTCGTCTGGTGCTGCGAGTTCCTTCATAGTCTTCTGGTGGTCTGCCATGATACTGCCTGAATGAGTGGGAAAGGTCTGCAGAGAAGGAATATCACTGGTCTCTGAAAGTATGCCTTGGTTCCTCCTTGCTCTGAAAGTTCTCTCAATCTCAGGGTCAAATTCTTCAAGATCACCACCTGTAGACCTGGTCATAAAATCAAAAACAAATCGCAGTAAAAGTATATAGAAAGATGAAACAAGTAAAGTAAATCTCAGGATATAGCAATAAGCACAAAAAATGAATCAAGAATGATATGAAACAAGCATCCAAGCAAAAATCAAACAACTCAACTAGTAGCCTCCCCGGCAACGGCGCCAAAAATTTTGATGACCGCTAACTAGGTGTCACAAATGTGGGTCTCAAAATTTAGATATGTGAAAAGCTGGAAACCCTTTTTGCTAGCAAAGATGAAAACGTAGTAAAGGGGCCACAGGTCGTATTTTTCCTAGGGCTAGTTGAGGTTGGTTGATTCGAGCTCGAGTTTATGTGTCGTTTATGAATTTTGGGTTTCAAATAAATTTGGTTTTGGTTGCAATCGGAAATGAAATCGCAATAAAAATGAAGGAAACTAAACTAATGAACTAAACAAGTGATAGCAATGATAACTCAATCAGTGGAAACCTAATTAACCAAGGCAACTCAACCGAATTTGGAAGAGCAAATCTGAATTCAAATGCAACTAAATGCTAAGCAAAGGAATAAAACAGGCTAAACTTCAATCGAAACTAATGCAAGAACTTCAAACCTAATTATAGAAATGAAACTTATACTATTGCAGAAATGAAATTTAAATGCAATAACAAGCTAAACCCGAATAAACTGATTTCAAACTCAATGACACACTAAAAATTTCACTCAACTTGACCAACACTGCCTAAACTTGCTCTTGATACAAAGTGCAGAATTCATCAACTTGATACACCAAAATGAGAAAACTATTGGCCAAATATGATTCTAACAACCAAATGAAACTAATCGATCAGGTATAGAAAGCAAGGCTATTAGTGAATAAATTTGCAAGAGATGAAGGAAGAAATTAAGCCTCCAACTGCAGATCCAAATCAGACACAACCTGAAGCAAAAATCGAAACTGAAATACAGAACAAGATGTGCAGAAATTCAACAACAGAGCAAATGCAGAAACAATTTGATCAGGTGGAAATCTGAGGCAATGGTTCACCAAACAAGAACCTCTTAATGTGCTGAAATCTAGAATGCAGAAACGAAACTCTAGAATGCAGAAATAGATTTGGAGAATGCAGAAATAAAGTTGGCACGCAATCTGAAATTGGCACGCAAGCAATGAAGTGTAAACTAATTGAAATTAAATCTGATTGTTCACTAAATAAACTCCCTAACTACTTAACTTGAAGAATTGAAGCTTAACTACTGCAGAAACAATTCAGAAACGAAAATTACAGCAGCTGATACAAGATTCAAACTGAAAATGAACTGCAGAAATGAAAATTATAGCTAAAAACAGAAATGAAATAAGAAAACTAAGCCTCAATCACTCCCTTAGCTCAAGAACTCCTTGCTCGTCACACAAGGGTGAGCCTCGAACCCCTAAGCTCAACAAATCAATGGAAAAACAGTCTCTGCGAATCAATCCAGCTTCCACTCTGATCCAAGCTGAAAACCCATTCGATTTCCTTAATCTGGCCTTGTCCACTTGCGCTGATGGTTTGGGGATGAACCAAGCACTCCAGAGAACCCCTCCAGATAGCTCGGATGGATGAAGGATGGAACAAAACCAAGATCGAAGCAATCAATGGCAGAACCAAGGAAACCCTCACTCGGCTATGTTTTTGGCCAATTCGGAGCTGGAATCTTCACGGCAACAGCTTCCCAAGGGTCTAGAACTCGATCTAAATGAGGAATTGAGGTGGTCACGCCCTTGGATTGAGGAAAACTGAAGCAACGATGAAGAAAACGCTGAAGAAGACGAAGTAGCGGCGAAGACGCGACGACTGCAACTGAGGAGAAAATTTGATTAAGTACTTAGGAATGAACGACCCAGATTGTTTAGAGAGAATCCAACAGCTGATCTTTGTCCGATCTGAACCAAACTTTGATGATGTTGATCAAGGGTCAAGATCTGCCTCGGGGTAGCTCGGATCTTCTAGATTTGCAATGGATGGCCCAGATCAACCTGATCTTTAAATGGACAGTCTAGAACCCTCTGAGCTTGATCCATCGGTTGAATGATCTCTGATTGGAATGAAATTCTCAGATCTTGACTTGAGTGCTTGATCAGCCTTAACCCTAGCTCGGATCGCCTCAAAGGTTCTCAGATGGCTTAGATCTAGCCATTTTTGAATCGAACGGCCCAGATTAATCTGAAGCTTGATCACTCGATCCGGGTCCACTTCCGACTCAAGTTTGACCCAGTATGCCCTAGGTCCATGATCCTTTCATGCCTACAAAAATAGATCAAAAATTTAGTGGCAAAATAATTCAAATGTATAGAGATTTACAATTAAGTCCAAAATAGCAGTAATTTCTAGAACCTAGAATAAATGCAAGATTAAGCAAATAAAATATGGGTCAAACTTGGATTTTAGCAACTAAAATGATCAACAAAATGATACCTATCAAGGAGCTGGGGGCTTACCCTCCTATCTCTGGAGTGGTAGTCTGCTAGAAATGTTGAGACAGGGGGACATGGTCCTCATCATCAGAGATAGGGATCCCTCCTCAGGGATGGAGGGGAGCTTGCTGGGATCGATGCGGTGCAACCTCTTTCGTCTCGGTGCGTGATTTTCTGGGACTTTCCTCTTTTGCCGCTTGGAGAATTTAGGAAGTTGTGGGTCGGCAGGAGACGCTGACTTCTCCGTAACCTCTCCTGTATGGACGATAACGAGAGGCGGGTCGGTCTCCGAAGGGACGTTGGTGTCCGGGTCGACGGACAACTCCGGAGTCCCTTGGTCGGCAGCCGTCTGAGGCACGGCAGGAGCCTCTGTTTGCTCCGGCATTGCGTGCTCGCCGGACGATTCAACAGTCTCCTCCAAGGCCTCGGTCGAGGCAGAGGGCGAGGCGAGAGGGGCTGGAGGGGGATCTAGGACCTCCTTGTTAGCTTCATCCCACTTGATGAGCCGATTCATCGCCCTTGAGAGCATGATTTCCTCTGCAATAGACAAGCAATAGAACATCAGTTAGAATTAACGGGCATTGATGGAAAAGACAAACTTACTGAGGTTGGGGTTGATGCAGGTGACTTTAGGGCTGAGGCCCGCTCGGTACATGAGCTCGTCACTATGTACCAGACCCGGGCCGTTGAACTCCATGTCAGAAAGAAGGCTCCTAGCTCGTTGGTAGGCGGGATCCTGTTGAAAGTTCCCTAGTTCTGGGGGAACAGGCAGGTTCTCCATCCAGCGATGGGGACTGAAAGGATGGTAGGGTAGTCGGATGAAGAAAAACCGCTCTTTCCACCCTTTATGAGAAGAAGGAAACCCTCCTAAGAACCTATGGCTGGGGCACGTCGTAAAGATAAATGCCCCTCGCGAGCCAATCGGAACAAAGAAGAAATGGAAAAGGCGGGGGGGGGGGGTCAGAGGGATGTCGAAGAGTTTAAAGATGATGTACGTCCCGCCCATCTGAGTGAAGGCGTTGGGAGCCATCTGGTGGAAAGGTATACAAAGTAGGAGGATACACTCATGAAGAAAGGGGGGATAGGGAAACAAAGTCCTAACTCTACCTGTCCTAGGAAAAAGATAAAGAAGCCTAGAGGAGGTTCTACAGGCGATTGGCCCACCCTAGGGATCACCACCGCCATCTCGACCGAAATGTCATAAGTCTCACAGGCCGCTTGTAGAGTCTCCGACCTCACTCTAAAGGATGTGGACTTGTACCACTTTGCCCTGTATCCCTCCTCCGGAGCCTCCTTCCTACCCTAGTTTTTCTTGCTCTCTTTGCCTATAGTTCCTAGGGAAGAAGATGAGAACGAAGAAGAAGACTTATGCGTGAAGAAGAATCTTTAGAGAATGAAGACGAAGACGATATCTGCTAAGCAAGGATGTCTGAGGGTAGACGAACATCTTCGCCTCCCCTTTTTATAGGGAGGAAGCCGCCTGCGTGTGTACAACGGGGGCAAGACACATGGTGGGCATGGGACAGTCATATCGAGGCGTCACCACTGTCTAAGCAGCCGTTTGATGTGAGCTTGCCGCACATGTTAGCAGGAGATCGTGATGAGAGAAGTTAGGGCACGTGGCAAAAGCACATTCCCAAGAGGGTTTTGTCGCCATTAAAGGGCTCCATGCGCTTTTATAGGTGATGGACGACTATCATTGTTGTACGTCGAAAGTCACAGAAGCCTTTTTGGAAGACTAATTCAAAAAGGGATTGACTCACCCAGGGGTGAATGTTTGGATTCCTCGGACCCGATGCGCCGCCAACGAAGTAGTAATGGGTGTATAGACCCTCCACAACATAGTTTCTTCGTTACACCACTAGTCTAATCAGCGAGCCACACTTACTTCGATTAGACTTGAAGAGAGGGACTTGTGATGGGGTTGAGAACCCCGTGGTTGACACGTAGATTGAAGAAGCTATGCGGCAAGATTCATCGAGTCTGAACGACTCTCTCTCTCTCTCTCTCTCCCGAGACCCTCTCGGGAAGGTAAACTCCCGAGACCACCTCGGGGCAGACCTACTCTTGAGATCACTCCAAAAAGACATATACCCGAGATCACCTCAGGAGGTCAGGGCCCCGAAATCACCTCGGGAAGATAGACGCCCGAGACCCTCTCAGGCCAAAGACCCCGAGATCACCTCGAGTAATCGTCCCCTTTCTTCGAGGATCCCAAGGATCATCCTATCCTATGATCCGACCTCAAGTAATCGTCCCCTTTCTTCGGGTCTGCGGATAATTACCACCAATAATTATGGGATAACCATGACCCAATATATGCGGCCATTAAAACCTTAATTATCGCAACGATCCGGATTTAATTACTGCAAGGACCGTTACAAGGATTATCCAGTAACGAAAAATTGAGGGGACATGGAGAAGAACGTGGGGACACGTGTGACTGCAGCCTTAAATATAAAAGGTACTCCAACCCTCAAGTAAAGGGGGTTGCGCTCATCTTACTCGTACTTGTCCTTAGTTCTTTATCTCCCAAAGACTCTGATACTGACTTGAGCGTCGGAGTGGGCTCCGCCGGGCAATCTCTGGCGTGTTCCCATTAACGCTCGTGTTGATCTCACAGGGTAGGAGCTCTTCCTCCTTCGTCCTCGTGGGCTGAATTCTGGTGACGGGCTGTCTGCGTCGATTTCTTTGGAACATTTATTATTCTAGTTTGATTATTTGAAGTTTTTATTGTTTAAGTAGGTTTATTATTGAGTTTGATAATATAAATTTATTTGTTTATTTATTTTTAAATATTTATTTAGTATGTTAATTAAAATTTTATTGGTAAATTTGATTCAGGAAGATTATTGATGAATATTAATGAGTTAAATACATGTGTTCAAGCATATTTGTTTAGTTTAACAAGTTGTTCATGTTTATTCATTTAATTAATTTTGTGTGTATTAACGAACATAAATAATTTTTACCAAGCCAAATACCAAACTTGTTCGTGAATATTAAGTTCATTTACCGCCCTAAGCATAAGCTACATGGATTATTTTATTTTGGTCTACACAGGATGTACTGATGGCTAATGCATGAGGTGTTGCTATCATGATGTCTGGGAGTCAAATTCTTATGAAGTCAGTTGCTTATCCTCCCTTATGCGCTAGTCACTGTCTGGACTGGTAGTCCTCGTGATTTATCTTCTCCGTGTTGACTCTGATATAGATTGACAGAAGCGCTTGCACGAGCGAATCACCTTTTTGTCACTTTGGATTATTTTATTGTCATATACAATAAGTTGATTTTTTTTTTGAAAAAAAAAACACTTCAGAGTACTAGTGGGGCCGGGCCTCATGCGGTCCGGTTCACGTGAGATCCCTAGACCGGATGATCAAATCGGACCGAGTCGTCGGACAAAACTTGGGGCCTCGTGGAAATCCCGAAGCAGATCGTAGTTCGAGCGATTGAAGGATTACCTTCTATCGCCGCCGCCAAACGCCACAGGAGACGGGCCGGAACACCCACCTGTGGACCTTGTGGTTACTTTGGGATTCGCCGGAGAAGACTTGTGGTGCATAAACTTTTTACTTTCCTGCATCCTTAGGGTTTGTGGCGTCTGGCAACCAATCCGGTATTAAAGATGTCTCTTTTATCGGAGTTGCATGATTGTTAGATTAAATTGATATCTTAAGCTTATGAAGTTTGGCGAGGCATAGTTTTCTCCTGTATTTTTTGGTAATTTCGACATCAGTTATGTTTCCCTTCTGAATTATGTTATCAGGTTGCCATTTCTTGTAGCTCGGTAGTTGCGAACGCTACTTCAAACTGAGATTGTTCTCCTTCTGGTTCTTTAACATATAAGCCAGTTAAGGATTCCATGACTACTATTGTTCAATCACCTACTTTGGAGATCCTTGGTACGTTCTTTTCGCCTTCGAATGCTTTCTCGTGCTCGCCGTTACTAATACCTTGCCTGCAATGCCTTTTCTATTTATCTCTTGGTTACTCAAGCTAGAGAACCAGAAGGTTTCTCCATATGGAAAGGACCACCATTCAACAACGGACAACCGGCAATCAAACTCGAGAGAGTTTCTTGTACCGTGGCAAGGTTCAGTGATAATGGGTCAAGGCTTATGGTGACCAAAAACAACTCTGCAATCAGTGTGTTCGATGGCTACAGCTCCAATGAGATAAGGTCCTTTGAGATACCTTCCCTTCTTGGTGCCACTTTGTCTCCATGTGGGACCTACCTCCAAACATTTCAGAAATCGACCAACCCTCAGGATAAAAATGTTGTGCTCTGGGAAATACATAGTGGTGCATCAGTCTATCAGTATTTCCAGAAGAATATGACTAAGACCACATGGTTTGCTTCTTTTACTTATATTTCTATCTTGATGATAAAATATCAGAGTTTCATGTAACATTTTTTGAGTCTTCAGGCCGTCCATTCAGTTCAGCTCTGATGAATCTGTTGCCTGCCGGCTGGCAACAAATGAGATACAGTTCTTCGACTCAAAGGACTTCTCAAAAGGATTTATTTATAAGTTAAGACTGCCAGGTGTTGCTGCAATTGAGTTGTCAACGGGTGCTGGGTCTTATATTGCAGTATTTTTTCCTGAATCAAAGGTTATTAGTCCTACTCTATCTGGACAAAAATTGCTCCATAAAAAATTTAGTAACTAGAATATGCCTTATTACTCAGGGTATTCCTGCCAGCATTCAGATCTTCTCATCTAATAAGGATGCTCAAACTCAGCCCGTTGCTAGACGAAGTTTCTTTCGATGTTCAACTGTGACAATGCATTGGAACAAGCTATCGTCTGGACTTCTAGTAGTTGCTCAATCAGATGTCGATAAAACCAATCAAAGTTACTATGGTGAATCTAAATTGAACTATCTAACTACTGATGGGAGCCACGAAGGACTTGTTTCTCTAAGTATGTTCTACTGTCAAATTTCTTGATCCTTGGGTGTTAACAATGTCAACCAGTGTGATTGATTTTACGGAGAATGACAGGCAAAGAAGGGCCTGTGCATGATGTTCAATGGTCTTACTCTGGATTGGAGTTTGCTGTTGTTTATGGATGTATCCTACTTGTCCTTGTTTTCTAATTTTCCCCCTACATTTATACTGCCAATTACCTTTCTGCATCTAGTATTTAAGTGATTCTTCTTTGCTTCTCTCAGTCATGCCTGCAAAAGTAACAATATTTGACAAGAAAGGCAATCCATCACTGGAGCTTGGGCAAGGCCCTTACAATACAGTCAGATTCAACCCCAAAGGAAGAGGTATCTTTTATTTGGTAATCTGGTCAGCTTGTTATCTGATATCATGTGATGAAATTCTTGTGATTCATCACTTAATAAATCAGACGTTTTGATGTCAGCTAATCCATATTTCCTTATCTTCTGATTATTCCAGTTGTATGTTTGGCCGGCTTTGGAAATCTACCTGGTGACATGGTATGCCATAGGATTGGTGTTAGTGTGCATTATAATTGCTTTTTTTCAACCTTAACATAATTTTTTTAATGATTTGCTATTCCTTAAAACCATGATAGTATGATATGTTTGATTTTTTCTCAACAATAAAGATAGAACCTTGAGACTTAGATTATTTGCTTTGATTCATTATTGGTTCAGTGTGTAACATCTTGATTTATGTATATTTCCCCTGGTAATATATAGTTTGACTAACTTTATACCCATATCAAATTGGGCTAGTTTATTGTTGTTCTTGTTTTTCATCAACCATGATACCACGGTGACCTGTTTTTCATCAACAATATTTTGAAGCCATAGGAAAAAAAGTATTTGGAATTACGGTGTTCAAAAATACAACCATACTTGTAACTTTTAGCTTGTATCTAGTGAATCTAGTGCTGAGGATTAGATGTCTACACTGAGATTATTGGCTGACCTGGAAAATATACTTGTTCTCAAGCCCTGAGAAAAAAGGTTTGGTGAGACTTATAAAAAATTATCACTTTCCTAAGTAGAATTCTTCTCATTATTTCCTTGGTATAGCAACTAGATACAATAGTCAAAAATATGTGGAAGCCAATTACATCAATATTTTCATAACATTTAGACAAACCAAGGGCATCGAAATCATCATATTCTAAACTAGGCTAATGAAAGAGTCCAAGATTTTTTCCATCTACAAAAAGGAAGGTAAGAAGGAAACATACTAAATTTTCAGCGTGAGCAGACTAGAGTTTCTTTAACTCATACCTATTCAGTTCCTCAATAGCTTACCCTGTAGATGGCCACTTAACTACTAATAAACAGATTATGATAGTAAATTGATTGAAGGCTATCTTCAGTTTGGATAAAGGTCAGTGAGGATCATAAATATGCATATTGTTTAAAAATCTCTTTGAATGGTCATTGCTATGTGGTTTTGTGAGATTGTTCTGTGCACTTTATATAAACAGGAAAATTTGGAAATAAGTTGTAAGATTATCCATACTTCGATTACTTAAAGAAACAACAAGAGAGAAGAAAGTTCTAACGTCACAGAGAGGTTGAATCTTGAGAGATGGATGTGAGGAGTTGGTAGGAAATGAAGAATGCTATCATTCTTGAACACTTTGTTGATAGAGAAGAATTCAGGAAAAATAAGTTTATATATATATAGAAAGAAATGCAGAGTTATAACCATGCAAGTGAACTAAGAGCAATTCATTGTGCAAGGAGAGGCATAGGAGCTTTGGAGAGCTTAACATTGAGGGATTTTGAAGTTTGTATGATCATCTTGGGCCTCTTAGACAAATTTTATAGGAATGTGCTACAGTCAACCATGCTTTATGTGCTAAAATGTATGGTAAAAACATACAAAAATGTTAATATAGTAGAACAGGAATCTTAGATGTGTCTGGTGCTGGTGGCTATTAGGGGAGAGAGGACATAACTATTTGCGAGCAATTTAGCTGTTGTTTTTGATAGATGTTAAAATGCTATAAAATGCTTCTGCACTTATTTTTGTGCTTGAGAGGATAGCACAGTGTGTGAACTGTGAAATGCTGTTTTCTTTATATTCTTCTAGTTTTGTTCCTTTTGATAGGCATTTTGGGATTATAAGGAAAAGAAATTGCTTGGAACAACAAAAGCAGAATGTTCAGTGACTAGTGAATGGTCACCTGATGGACGGTATTTCATGACTGCCACCACAGCACCAAGGCTGCAAATAGACAATGGGTATCTTTATTCTACCCATAATTAGCTTTTTTCAGCATAAGGAGATGTGGCTAATGCTCAACTTTTCCCAAGGATAAAAATCTTCCACCATGATGGATCGCTTTATTTTAAGAAGAATTTCAATAAGTTGTATCAGGTATCTCATCATAATCTTGTGTTTGTTGCTTGTCTTGTTCATGTTCATTTATCTCCCACTCCCATATCATATCACTGTTCATAATGGAAGAGGCTTGCTAATGCAGGCTGACTGGAAGCCAGAAACACCTGAAAGATTCAGTGATATTGATGAGCTTGTGACGTCTGTCAACACTATTAAGATTGGTGACAATGAAAAGAAAGGTTACTCATTAATTCTCCATCAAAAATTGGATGACAGTCTATATATCTCATTTCAATTGTGTTGTTTTTTTCAGCCCAGGGTTCAAAATCTACAGAGACAAGTAAGATCCCAGCTAGCATTGCTCAAAAGCCTGCTGCATACCGTCCACCTCATGCTAAAAATGCTGATTCAGTTAAGGCTGAGGTATTTACTCTTTTTTTTTTCACTCTATTTATTTTTGAGAGAAACAGATTGTATGTAATATTATCCAGTTGATGGTTTCTGTCATTTAACATTTAAAATATTCTTGACAATTAGTTATCACATCTAATAATCATCATAAGCTTTATAGTGTATACAACGGTATAAAATATTAGTCTGTGTTGGACTTTGGGTCTTCTGTTGGAACAATGTGATTTTGATATTGTCTCGTGCAAATACTTGGCACACTTCAAAGCATGTGGAGATTAACTCAAATGGGTTTAATCTTATTCCTTTTCACTTAATTTTTATAACTTAACATAAACTAATTGCTATTAGAAAATCAATTCAATTAAAGTTCTGAATCAAGTTATAAAAATATAATTAACATCTCAACTAATGATCATACCTTATTAATACAAAAACGCCTCATGCATCAAATGTTAGCATTACTTGGAACATCGAGTGTCATTGATTTGGTAACTTTTTTTAGAGTCAGTGTAAATAATGCTCTTAAGACATCTTTTGTTGAAATTGGTTTATCCATGTATCTATAAATACATCTTGGTTATCACAATTAATTAGTAATTGGACTTGAACTATCACAATTGGAACTGAGATGCGGTATCTGTAAATATATCTTGATTATCAATTAATTACTAGTTGGACTTCAACGTGGATGTAGATGCGTGTTGGTTTCTCTGACTTCAAAGTCATTTTTTTTATCGGAGTTGGTGCTCCAGTTGGTTTTTTCCTTCCCTCTTTTTTTTAATAGTGTTTTCATCCTCTCCCCTTGACCGAAATATGAAAATCATATTTCGCATGGCTCTGGACGATACCAATAGTGATAGGTCTTGTCTTGGTGAGTACCATCAAAATTGTGTAGGCACCAATAGCACAATGGCATTGTCAGCTACGCTGACATTAGTTGCTAATAGCAACAAAACATTTTGGCTCTACCCTTGGTTTGCAAAATCATGATTCGGATCGAAACATCCTATGATCCGGAAGCACTAAATTGATCCGGGATTGGGTTTTGTAGTGGAATCGGAGCAGGATCGCCGACATTGTTCAAGATTGGTGGCATCGGTATGATTTTATGATCCTACGATTCTACACTTTGAGAAGTCATGACTTTTGACTTAGGTTGAACCATGGAACATACAATACATCAAATTGAACTCATTTAGAGATCTACATTTATCGCAATCGCCTTGTTTTAGGCCCAAAAAACATCGTTTAAAGCCTTTTCGGAGGCTTCGAACAAATTTTGCCATTGTATTTGGGTTATTTTCGTCTTTTGTATTGTTAGGGTTTTGTGACTATTTAAAATATTTGTTTAGTTGATATTGGATAGTTTTGATCATCACGAATATTTTCTTTCTTTCCTTTCCCAAATTATAAGTTTTGGATGTCTATCTTTTGGTATTTTGTTGAATCAATAAGTCTTTGGAAAATTATTTTTGACATTTGTGTTCGAATTAACAGAATCAATAACTGACCCTACCTATCCGATTCTGACCGATTCTACCGATACAATCCTGATCCCAAATTGATCTTGCATAGGATCACTATTCTACAAACTATGACTCTATCCATCCATATTGACCGACACTGAGAAGCATGATATATATTCTAGAATATACTAAACTAAGAACATAATAGTTTATTTTAAACTTTTAGTTATGCTACATGATTCTAAAAAAATGAAATCACATTGTGCATTGCAATTGTTAAATACAATTTGCGTCTTGATCCAATAATATCCCAGCCTTACGATCAACTTGTTTCATTTAAATCAATGAAAACACTAATATTATTTTAAGCTCTTGTTCTCTGCTACCCAGTATGCTTAAATAATTCTTTAATCTTTGCAGCTGTTTGGAGGAATTGCTCCGGCACCGTAAGTCCCTTCTCATCCTCATCATTCTTCTTGTGTCGATGAAAAAAATCAAAATTTACACTTGCACATTTTGCTGGACTAATGACATGCCCGTCTGTATATTCAGAGAGATGAGCAAAAATGCATTAAGAAACAAGAAACGCAGGGAGAAACAGAAAGAGAAAAAGTCTGCTGAAGCTGGTAGTAATGCGTCGGCAAGTGAGAGCTAGATTTAGTTGTCGTTGCTACAAAACTTTGTTCTGAATAGCAGTGAGAAATCATTGAGTTTGCAAATGCAGTTCGATTATTTAAAATTTTGTAGTTTCCTGAAAGGCCTGCGGATTGCTGAGATGTGGTATTTATATAATGCAGTGCTGAATAGCAAGTGTCTCAACATTTTTACCTTAATAAAGTTTTTTTTCCCCCGCATATTTGCATATGATCTTTTGGGTGTGAATGTTCCTGTTATCCTGTGCTAGTATCTGTTGCAGCCTGCCGTCTTGTAATGCAGGCCGATGCAGCTACTTTAATATAAATGTATGTTTTTTTTCAAAAAAAAAAAAATTAAGTCATACCTTTGAAACGCAATAGCAAGTTAATTATTTTTATTTTATATTCTTGAAAAAAAAAATGCTTCATAAGTGAATGCTTTATATTTCAGTTATGCATAATAAGTTAAAAAATTTATAATCCAATGTGGTAAAAGATGATTCGTTCACTTTCAGCACTCCCAGTCAATTCATTTCGGGATCAATACGAAAGAGGTAAATCACGAGAGCTACTAATCCGGATTGTGGCAAGTGCGTGGGGAGGAGAGACACATTGACTTTGTCAGATTTTGACCTCCAGATCTTATGATATCAATATCGACGTATTAATCATAAGTTCATCTCGAGAAGACAATATATATATATATATATATATAGTTCTTCTCTCCTGCGGACCGCTTCGTGCGGACCGAGGCACCAGACAGATCAGGCCCTTGCCTGATCGGTCTGGGTGCCTCCACCCACCGTCGCACATAGGCTAGTGTCGTCGCCCGTCGTCTCTCGCGCCAAGGAAGAAGACGAAGGAGAAAAAAAAATAGAAATTAATAACAATTATTAACTGAGAAAATGTTAATTTCTAAAAAAAAAAAAGAGAAATTCACACGCGCGCATGGGCGCGCATGGGTTGTCTCGTAGGGGATCAACTCTTTATATATATATATATATATATATATATATATATATATATATATATATATATATATATATATACAAAAATAATCTCCTGCGGATCGCTCCCTGCAGACCGCGTGCGAACCGCGTACGTGGTACTGCCTGATCGGTCAGGGAAGTCCCTGACCTATCATGCAGGTGCCTGATCGGTCCTGCCTGATCAGTCAACCTGACCGATCAGGTAGTGTTACGTACGCAGTCCGCAGGAAACGATCTGCAAGAGTTCATATATATATATATATATATATATATATATATATATATATATATATATATATATATATATATATATATATATATATATATATATATCGACTCGATTTGCCGTGCACGACTAGCATGAATGAGTTAGTCAAGACGCCCAAAAGTGAGTCCGAGTGATTTGGGCGCCTCGATTTTTTAAATCGTGGACGCCATTGTGCATCGGGTGGCGCACAACCTAACTCTAAAAATATTTTGGATGAACGTGACCTTTTTACCATTATATATATATCCAAAATTAAAATTAACCTATAAAGCGATTTATTCTCGTGGAAATTTTCATTTACATGCTTCGCTTGTTATTTATTTTTCAATATTCCTTTGGGTTTACTGCTCACATTTATTCATTTTACAATGGAAAATAGGAAAAAGACAATATTTCAATGGCTAATTAATTAATTTTAACTAAACACATGCTAATGTATTTTTTAATTTTTGATTTATCTAATATTCTCGATTAAAACATTAATAAAAAAATTGAGTATTTGGTGATATACCATTTATTACAAATGTTATCCACTTCAGCTCTTTACCAAAGTACGTATTCAAGAATTGATATTTATCAAAAGGTATATCGTGATTTCATTATTATTAAATAACATATTTATTTTAGTAAACTTCCTCTTATACACCTCCTACCAAATACTACATGTCTTTCTCTTTCTCTTTCTCAGTAACGAATTTCGAGACATCTGAACTAGGGCTGTCAAAAATCAACACGACCCAACGACCTAACCCGAATCGACCCGAAAAAAATCGGGTTTAGGTTGAAATTTTTTGGGTTCGGGTTGAGTTCGGGTTGGAGGGTTTCGGGTTGAAAATTTTCGGGTTGGGTTCGGGTTGGGTTCGGGTCGGGTTCGGGTTGACCCGAATTTAATGTTGGTGGATTTATTTGGGGTTAAATCAAATTTTATTTTGAAAATTAAGATATTTTAATGTATATTAATATCAATATTAGTATGATCATGATAGAGTATTGAGATAAAAGTGAAGAATTATAGGGAAAATAGCGAAAAAAGATGTTTTGAATCGATTTTTCGGGTTATTCGGGTCGGGTTCGGGTTCGGGTTCGGGTATGAGTATTTCGGGTTGAAATCGTGTTTGGGTTGGGAGTTTAAAAAAAAATCCAACCCTACTCGAACCCGACCCGACCCACCCGAATTGACACCCCTAATTTGAACATCCTTTTTCATACTTTTTATTTTAAAATAATATATTATGAAATCGGGTAAAAAACGTAAGGTAAACACTGAAAAAATATTTCAGTTAAAAAAATATCTCATCCAACGTGATTTCAAAAATATACAGAGATGATTTTTTATATTTGATTAATATAAATTAATATAATATTTAATATATATATTAATATAAAAAAAGCCTCTAGACCTTAAATCAAAAGACTTCAGGCCCAGAGTGGGTCTGAAATCTTTTGATTTCACGCCCAGCGAGAGCCTAAAATCTTTTCATTTCAGGCCCAGCGTGGGCCTAAAATTAGATGATTCAGGCCCGATGTGGACTCAAATTTTTTTTTCTATTTTAAAAATATATTAATATATAAAAAAAAACCTATCAAAACACGTAATTTCATATTAAAACGCAGGGTCTGAAGTCACGCTAGGAGGGACTGAACACATATCCTTGGGCCTGAACACAATCTTGGATAAATGTAAGTAAATTAAAAAAAATATCAATAGTTCAAGTTAGTGTTGAGCTAGGAGATGGTATTTTTGGTGTCCAAACTTCTAATGATTATAAATTATATTGCAATAAGAGATTTTTAGGTCTATCAGTAGGTTTTCATCAAAACCACTTATGAACCTAGGATATTTGGATTTCTCAAAATCCAATAGTTCTAGTTAGAGTTGAGCAAGGAGATGATATTTTTGATGTCCAAACTTCTAATGATTATAATTATGTTGAAATAGGAGATTTTTAGGTCTATCAGTGGATTTTTATCAAAACCCACTGATGGACCTAGGATATTTGGATTTCTCAAAATCCAATATCAATAGTTAGAGTTGAGCTAGGAGATGGTATTTTTGGTGTCCAAACTTCTAATGATTATAAATTATGTTGCAATAGGAGATTTTTAGGTCTATCAGTGAGTTTTCACCAAAACCCACTGATGGACCTAGGATATTTGGATTTCTCAAAATCCAATATCAATAGTTAGAGTTGAGCTAGGAGATGATATTTTTGATATTCAAACTTCTAATGATTATAAATTATGTTGCAATAGGAGATTTTTAGGTCTATCAGTGGATTTTTATCAAAACCCACTGATGGACCTAGGATATTTGGATTTCTTAAAATCCAATATCAATAGTTAGAGTTGAGCTAGGAGATGATATTTTTGGTCTTTAAACTTCTAATGATTATAAATTATGTTGCAATTGGAGATTTTTAGGTGTATGAGTGAGATTTTACCAAAATCCATTGATGGACCTAGGATATTTGGATTTCTCAAAATCCAATATCAATAGTTAGAGTTGGGCTACAAGATGGTATTTTTGGTGTCCAAACTTCTAATGATTATGAATTATGTTGCAATAGGAGTTTTCTAGGATGAATCAGTGGGTTTCGGTGAAAACTCACTGATGGACCTAGGATACTTAGATTTCTCCATACTTGATATCTTTATTTAAAATTTACTTAGGAGATGTTATTTCTGATGTGCAAACTTAATACCAATAATTTTTAGTTATGTTCTCTAGCCGTATCAGTTGGCACACAAAGATGTATAAATATGACTGTATCTTGGGCATAGTTAAAAAAAACCTCTCTTTCAACGTGATTTCAAAAATATACAGAGATAATTTTTTATATTTGATTAATATAAATTAATATATTAAATAATATTTAATATATATATTAATATAAAAAAATTTCTCTGGGCCTGAAATTAGATGAATCAGGTTTGACGTGGACTCAAATTTTTTTCTATTTTAAAAATATATTAATATATAAAAAAACCTATCAAAACACGTATTTTCAGATTAAAATGTATGGTCTGAAGTCATGCTAGGAGGGCCTGAACACATCTGTGTTCAGGCCCTCCTTAGGCCTGAAGTCAAACACAGGGCTCGAAATAAATATATTAATAAATATTAAATAAATAATATTTAATAAATATATTAATATATAAAAAATCTATCAAACACGTAATTTCATATTCAAACGCAGGATTCGAGATTACGATAGGAGGGCATGAAGTCAGATGACTTCAAGCCCAAGGGCACTGAAATTATTTATTTTAAAAATATTTTTTTATATTTAATTATTATTTATTAAATTAATTATTTATAGAGTCTGAAGTTATTTGACTTCAGGCCTTCCTAGGATGACTTCAGGCCCTGCGTTTGAATCTGAAATCACGTGTTTTGATAGATTTTTTTATATATTAATATATTTATTAAATATTATTTATTATATTAATTTAGATTAATCAAATATAAAAAATTATCTCCTTATATTTTTGAAATCACGTTGAAAGAGAGGTTTCTTTTAACTGTGCCCAAGATGCAGTCATAATTATACATCTTTGTGTGCCAACTAATACTGTTAGAGAACATAATTGAAAATTATTTGTACTAAGTTTGCACATCATAAATAATATCTCCTAAGTAAATTCTAAATAGAGATATCAAGTATGGAGAAATCCAAGTATCCTAGGTCCATCAGTGAGTTTTCACCGAAACCCACTGATTCAACCTAGAAAACTCCTATTGCAACATAATTCATAATCATTAGAAGTTTGCACACCAAAAATACCATCTCCTAGCTCAACTCTAACTATTGATATTGAATTTTGAAAAATTTAAATATCCTAGGTCCATCAGTGGGTTTTGATGAAAACTCACTGATAGACCTAAAAATCTCCTATTGCAACATAATTTATAATCATTAGAAGTTTGGATACCAAAAATACCATCTCCTAGCTCAACTCTAACTATTGATATTGGATTTTGAGAAATCCAAATATCCTAGGTCCATCGGCGGGTTTTGATAAAAAAACCCATTGATAGACCTAAAAATCTCCTATTGCAACATAATTTATAATCATTAGAAGTTTGGATACCAAAAATATCATTTCCTAGCTCAACTCTAGCTAGAACTATCGGATTTTGAGAAATCCAAATATCCTAGGTCCATGAGTGAGTTTTGATGAAAACCCACTGATAGACCTAAAAATCTCCTATTGCAACATAATTTATAATCATTAGAAGTTTGGACACCAAAAATACCATCTCCTAGCTCAACTCTAACTAGAACTATTGATATTTTATTTAATTTACTTACATTTATCCAAGATTGTGTTCAGGCCCAAGGAGGACCCTCCTAGCGTGAATTCAGACCCTGTGTTTTAATCTGAAATTACGTGTTTTGATAGGTTTTTTATATATTAATATATTTTTAAAATAGAAAAAAAATTTGAGTCCACGTCGGGCCTGAATCATCTAATTTTAGGCCCAACGTGGGCCTGAAATAAAAAAATTCAGGCCCACGCTAGGCCTGAAATGAAAAGATTTCAGGCCCACACTGGGCCTGAAATCGTTGGGCCTGAAATCAAAAAATTTTAGACCTTTTTTATATTAATATATATATTAAATATTATTTAATATATTAATTTATATTAATCAAATATAAAAAATTCTCTCTGTATATTTTTGAAATAATATTGGATGAGATATTTTTTAATTGAAATATTTTTTCGATTTTTACCTTATATTTTTTAGCTTTGTTTTTTAGCCGATTCCATAATATATTATTTTAAAATAAAAAATCTAAAAAAACTTATTCAGATGTCTTAGAATTCGTTACTGAGAAAGAAAAAAGAAAAAGAGAAACATATAGTACGATTTTTATTAAAATAAATAAATAAATAAATTCTCGGTAGACGCAGCTTGAAGAAAAACTCCTCTAATTTGCGGTTAATTATGGTCTGATTCTGTGATTTATTTTTTAAATATAATTTAAAAACGAATTGTGAGGAACGTTTTAAATGTGCGTAATCATTCTTATTTTTTAACTACAAGATAAAATAAAAATAAATAAATATCCAATCAAGACTGCAACAATACATATAGACGAAAGGATGATCCGGCTCTTCATTATATAGCTATTGTTTGCAACAATCATCATTAGTCCAGTAGTTTTGGATCTCAATTATGGTAACAGAAAATGTCGATAATGAAATTTGGTGCTGACGTACCACCAAAACGGTATCTCTGCCTAATTTTGCTTAATAAGGCGTAGAAGAAAAGTAGAATTTAAGCTAACATTTTCTCTCAATAAGGCGTACCATCTATCATTTTTTGCCTCTATTATGTTTAAAGGTAAAAAATGATTCTCCACTTTAACACCTTGTTTACGCATGGCTGACGATTCACATTGCTAATTTATACAAATTAGTTACAAATTTATTTATCAGAATAGTTTCCTGGTCCATATAATATAATTAACAAGAAAAATAAATCATGAAATTTCAATAAAAATGGGAAAGTCATAAAGTCAATAGACAAGCTAAAAGCTTTGATTCAGAGTTTCAGGTGCCAAATGTCTTCTTGCAATTGTATTGGTAAAATGACAATAAAATATAAACATAATATTATTGGAGGTACTTTTCAAAGTTGATAATCGGGTCAGTGCCTACAATGTCAGAGCAGTGATTGTGCATTATAGCTTAAAGGTACTTTTCAGCGTTGAGGTCCCCTATTCTGGTCAGTGCCTACAATGCCTGAGCAAACACATGGGAGGGAAGGCTACTTACTGGCAGGGCATTAATCTAATTAATCACCAATTTTTACAAAAATTCGATACACTGCGTAGGTTATCTGTAGACGATATGTACTAATCAGCTGACCAAAGAACGTGAACATTATATAAGGTACAACGAGCAGGGCGACAGATAGGATTACCACTAGTAGTAACTACCAATTTTGATCAGGTAGTTCTTTCGCTTCATAGGGCAGAGCCATGACGGATTGATCATCCATGAAATCTACATAGGCAGGTTTGGCCTCGGCAGGATAGAGTTGGCAAGCTCTTCGTTCAACTTCGCTGGCAATGGTGGCATCTGCTTCATTATTTCGGGCATATCAGACAAGCTGCAAAGAGATTGGACGTTTATTAGTTAGATAAAATATCTTGAACAAATGGAATATCGAATAATTGTCTTTAAATAGTTTCCTCAATTCACAGAAAGAGGCTGCATTAAATTTCTTTGGATACATGCTCAAGGCCTCCAGATGCAGATTGCACGTCATGGTCAGAATTTGAATAATTTGTAATTTCAGCCCACAAATACGATCTACATGTCCCTATGATGCATGCGCTCCTAGGAAACATTGATGTGCAGTACATGTGAAAATCTAGCAGAAACTGATCACGTTTAATTCATTCATTTATTTTCCCCATGTCGTTTTGTACAAACTTACAGTGTCCACTCAACGCCAACACACTATATTCCCCAATCCCCACTTAATTATATGCAAAAAATACTTTTGGTATTTTAGATTATCTAGTGACCTCACACATCCACTTCAACATATTCAATCTCAAAACTGATCCATCAGTTACCAGCTCGTGTTGAGTTGTGTGCTAACACGGATCTGTACTGGTTGACACGAAAAAGGAAAAAATTAGGAGAAGCAGCATTGCGCAAGTCTATTGCAAGAAGAAAAAGGTCCCTTCTGTGAGTGAGTTTCATCCACAAAAGCTCATTGCAGATGATGAACATAGATCCATCCAAGGTTCCGTGAGGGGGAACCATAGCAATACAGGAAGAACACAAGAAAGTATTAACAAGAGGATCAAGGAAATCCTAAATAAAGGATGCACTTGATTTGCACCTCAACATTGGTCAAATTGCCAGTATCATGTTAAACTAGCATGCAGTCCATATTAATCCATATTTAACCATATATTTGATTAATTCCCATACGGGCAAAAGATCAATAATAAATTGTACAAATTGAATGCCTGTTGGAGTTATAAATTCATAACACAGTTGACATTTTAAAAGAAAAAAACAAAGATAGCATGTGTCAAAAAGTATAGCATCCATCTTAAGAAGCATGTCAATCAAATCCATAATGCATAGCATATGATATCCATATCATCAAACTTATCATCAAAAAGAAGATGCACAACTCTCCTTATAAACTAACACATACCTGGGTAAAATTGACAATAAAAGGTTGAAAAACTTAAATCTAAAAACATATTGTTTCTGATAAAGAAATAACATACTCTTTCAAAACTGCTAGTATGTTGTCCCGTGCCTGGCAAAACAGGTTGATGTTGTCTTGTACCTGCAATAGGGAACAAACACTTGGTTATGCTTGGATTCATTATACCCAAATCTGGAATCTGTAATCATGTCAGAAAATTAATAATCCAAAACAACAAAGGCAACGTTCACCAAAGCATTAATAAGTCCACTTTGTTAGAAGTTGCAAAATAATTATACAAAAGTGAAACATAGATTATAAACATACCTTTAAGTTAGTAAAGTTTGTTGATATTTTAGTGAAGGCCTCTGTGTTACTTTCAAGAAGCTCTCCTGTTCGACCACCAATATCTGTGCAAGAATAAAAAGTTTTACAAGTAAAATCAATAGTGGAAAGATCACACTCCTCATGAAGCTACATTGCTTGAAGTTAATATATTAGTCCAAATAATGGCAATCACCTATTCTACTAAGATACATGAATGTTGTCTCTCCATTGAAGTCTACTAATATTAGATCAAGTAAATCACAATGAATTTTCTACCTAATCAAAATATGGTTTCCATGGAAATTAATCCATAAAACCTATTTACCACAATAAATATAAAAAAGGAAAAAAAGGAAGATATGAAAACCTTTATATGAAATATCATCGTCATCAACTGGGAGCATTGGTGGTGCATATGGAGGAACATTAGGACGTGTTCCAAGGTGGCCTGTCGCTTTTGCAGTGGTATCTGAAACCCTTTCCTGTGAAAATGACAAGATGACATCAAAGATTCAGCTTCTACATAATAATCAGGAGGTCAATTTAGTGGTAGTAGACAGAGAAATTCAAATTCTCCCTAAAGATGGAGAGCCAATTACAAACCTACAATTAATAGCAAAAAAAAAAAAAGTCTCAGATAAACCAAAGTAAGAGAAGATTTCAAATGTAAATAACAAGACACTCTCAAGAATAACGACTAAGCAAATTTTGATTTTTTGAAAGTTTCAAGTTTCATCAATGCTGGTTCTCAAAGATGTTCAAGACAAAGCAAATTCAGATTACATAACAGTTATAGTCATTAAAAGATACAATATAATAACTGGCATAAGACAAAATGCCTGATAAAATTTTTTACCACAATGCAGCTTATGCATTGCAAGAGAGATCAAATATATACATTTGATGAGCAACATCTAAATATAACTAAACCAGAACAAAATGCGAAAATAATTAATCAGCACTCACCTTTAACTAAACTAACCAGCTACGTAAAATAAAATAGAAAGAATGCCTACTTAGGAGGTTCTGGAAAGATATCTACTTGTTAATCTTTCAAGTTGAAGAGTGGGGTGTTGAATTTCTTGGACAACAATGCATGCTAGTTAAGATGGCAATCTCCAACATTCATAGTGCACTTATGATATCCATGTTAGGGCCTAGAATTTAATTTGGTCTGATTCACCTGAATTAACTTAAATTCAATTATGAATTGATTAGACTAAATAAGGCTCAGATTATGTAACTAGGAATTAGAGGAAGGAGGTGATAACATTGAGCTTGACAATCAGCGATCCATTTTGGATAAGATCCAACTGAAGTGCTATATTGCACTTTCAATATGATTAATCCAAGGTTTAAAATATCGACCCATGCCGAGGTTTCGGTCCTATACCGGAACGATACGGTTTCGGTATCGTATCGTGCCGTGCCGGTACGGTTTCGGTAATTTTTTATTTATATATAATAATTATGAGATGAATATGTTTATTGTGTATAATTTAAAAATAAATCATATATTAATTTTATATAAGTTCTCAATTATTGAATAACTTAATATCGTTATAATGATAAAAGTAAAAAAGTTTAATATCGTAATATTTATGAATCCAAATTTCAAAATTATTATAAGATAAAAAATATTATCTATAATAAATATATAAATTAACATAGAATAGAATCCTACTTTACATATAATAATTATATAAATTATTTATTTATTCATTTAATGAATTATTAATTTAAATAATATATATTTAAAATGATAAAAATATCAGAATATTAATTAAATAATAAAACAAAATATATATAAAATAATAAAAAAATATCAAAATATAAATATGATTTTTTTAAAAAATTTTAAGATTTTTTTTAGATTTTTAAATTTTTTTAGAATTTTTAAATAATATTTGAAACATTAAAAATAATTTTCAAAAAATTAATTATTAAAATTTATTTAATTTTAAATATATTTTTAAATATTTTATTGAGATAAATATATGTGAGGAAATGTTTTCCTCACGCTCGCGAGCCCGAGCCCTAGCGCGCGAGCGAAGCTTGGGCGAAGCGCAGGCGGAGTGTCGCAACATGCTTGCCGGAATTCGGATTTCCGATGCATTATATTGGTTTAGCGGGACTGGATGGGCTGTATGATCCATATTATTGGTTAGTTTGGATTATATATATAAAATTAAAATACATTCTAGCATTTTAGTACCATGTGAGGGGATTGCAACACAATCTAAAATCAAAAGAGAGAGAATGATATTCATGAACTAGTCATCCAAAAATCAAATAAGAGAGAGAGAGAGAGGAAAAGAGAGAAAATGAACAGGTAGATACAAGATAATTTATAAAACAATAAGCCTTAAAAAGAGAAGAAAGGTGGTCAAGGCCCAAGAGGATACCGTGGAGAGAGAAAAGAAAACAGAGAGTAAGGGGAAAAAACAAGGAGTGGGCTACAATACAAAGTTGTCATTGTATCCTGAGAGTACTGTGATACAAAGGCATGTAGCAACAAAAGAGAGGAGGGTGGTCAGTGATGAATTGTTTTGATGCCAATTTGAGATTGGATAGAAAATGGTCAGAAAATGGTCAGGATTATCATAGGAAGTCTCCACATATATGTAGATCCATAGTGAGAACAATTTATCAAAACTGAAAGATGACCAAACTAAATCAACACAACAAAATAACTCCTTAACAAGGTGGAAGTGCTGATTATGCATAGAGGAATATCACACACTAATTATATCAGATTCTTTTAATATCAAAACCAAAGAAATAAAATGAGGAACTAAATTCTATGAGCAATTTACCTTCTTATCTTTGCTTTTCCTTGCGAGGTTATGCTCTTCTTTTCTCCTCTTGCTGTTCTCCTTTTTCTGGAAAAAATAAACTTGTTTATCAACCAAAAAGTTCATACCCACACTCGCCAGAGTTTTCTCAAAAGCTATTAACTCAAGTCATAGATGAATGAACTGAGTTCCATTGTGGTCCATCTTGTTCTTTACCAGGGAGACATGAAGCATATATCAATGCATAAATATAAAGACAATTAAAATTTAAAACAAAAATCTACATAGTTTCAAAATAAATTTCATAATGGAATATCTTTAACTTTTTTTTTTTCTAAAGTTGAAATTTAGGCTTTCAAAATTCTAAAGACTAATTGTTCATACATATCAAATCTTTCCTTTCCAATTACAGAGAAAAAGGCATTAGATTACGAACTGCACAAATCAATCCACTCTAGGCAAAGTTAGCAGATGGCTTTAGCAACAACAACACCAGCATTAAACTCCTTGTCATTGCAAGTGTGCAATAATAATTTCATTAAAAAAAAAAGAAATTGTTGTGCATCTCAGCATACTGTGTGCACCCAAGTCGGGCAACATTTTGAGTAGAATGGGATTCACTGAAGTTGAGATAAAATGATAAGAATAAAATTTCGAATTAACTCTATGTCCTAATGGTCCGGCTAGCATTGCTATGATTAGAGCACACCATAAGAATTTAATTTCTTCAATAGATAGACTGATAAAAACATCCTGCGCTCAAAATACAAATTGTCCAAGTTAGTGTATGAAAAATGCTTTGTAGATTGCTAATGAAATGTTTAAAATAAACTTTCTAGTCATGTTAGGATGCAGCCTCAAGGAAAACAAACAGGAAAAGTGGAAAGACAAGCAGGTGTGCATACACAAGCAGAAAACAAAGAGGTGAAATTTATGGTCTTTGCAAGAATTTTCAAACCAAGCTTGTTCGACACTGCATGTTTAACAATTTCTTTCTAGCCACTCTGTTAGTAGTTAGTACCCTTTAGGCAATGACTGAGAAGTGAACCTCATTTACACCAAAAAAAGATAAGTCACCTGCTACTAAAATCACTTATCCTTGTCTACATGATATAAGCTTTTCTCACTTCAATAATGAGGTAATGTTTTCCTTGTCATGATAAAGCCCACTTACATGAGCATCTCAAACCACAAAACCTTCATATTAATGGAATTTTTTAAATTTATTCTTTCACGAAGTGACTCCTGATGGCCTAGTAGAATATTCATAAAACAAAAAAAATAATCACACATGTTCACAGTTACGAGCATAGAAAAGCATACATATTCAACATAATGATTAAGCATACATCCAAGCAACCATGGTAATACTTACTGTCATCCATCTACAGCGCATGGCCACATCACGAACTGTCTTGTCATTCAATTGCATGGCAATTTTTGCATAACGGACAAGAATTGCTTCAGGAGCATACCTGCAAATCCATGTCACGATCAACATTAAGTAAAAAAAAACAAATATTAAAAGAATGTTATTCAGAAAATTACAAATACCATGGTTATTGAAATATCAACTATCACTAGGAATCTAGAATGAGGTAGGTGAGGACAAGAAACTTGCAGATTCAAGTAAAAGCATAATGCATAAATAGTAAATACCTAGGGAATCAAGCAGATTTAATATCAGCATGTCAAGTATCAACTTACTCAAATTTTGTGATTTTTGCTGCTCTATCCAAAACTGTGTTTCCAAACATACAGACCTCCTCAGAACACTAAATCTATCCAAACATGCATTTCCAATTCACCAAATCATACTGATAGATAAGCAGTCTCTCTTAGATAAAAATATGCTTCATTAAACGTCATTACCAAGTTGGACAAGGTGCAAGTGATAATAAGCTAAAAGTGACTTTCTCATCCTATTCATCCCCTTAAAAGTAGGACTTCCGGATCTTAGACAATGTTCTAAATGGCGGATGAGGGGGCCGCCTAGGCGTAGGGGTGAGCAAAAATGCAGTTAAACCGACCAAACTGACCGAAGTAATTCTTTCTTTTCTTTTTTTCCCCAAAAATATCAGTTTTTTCGATTTGGTTTCGGTTTTTAATTTCCTTATTCGGTTAAATCGAATAAACTGAAATACACAAAATCGAATCGAAAATTTTCCCATGATTCAATCGTAGTTAACATAATTCAATTTCGGTTTTGATTATATCCATTATAGGTAAAAAAATTCAGTTAAATTCGATTTTCGACGGAATTAACTGATATTGTTCCGTTTGTTTGATTTTTATCGATTTATTGGATTTTCAGTTAATTCGGTTCAGTTTTAACCAAATACTCACCCTTACCTAGGGTAGGTGAACCTCAACCGCACCGCATTTGTGAAAGGCAATGATTTAGGTGGAAGTCAAAATCAATGTAGATTAAAAAAAACCTTTGTCGTGCATTAGTGATTTCAAAACAACCCACATCCTTCCGCCTTGAACCGCAACTGCTGCCATTGTTGTTGTTGTCCGCTGCCGCCATCGTCTGCTGCCACCATCGCCTACTGTCGTTGTTAGGTTAGACTTTTATATATTTCAGATCCGGCACGACACAAACAAAAAACCTAACTCTCAGTTTTGGTGCTTCGGCTTCGGACACATCGACGGACCCAGGAGACTCATCCGAGCCTGTCGCCGGCTCGGGCGACGCTTCCAGGCCTGACCGGGCTTGGGTGATGCATATGGGCTCGCGCGACGGGTACAAGCTCGTCACCGGGCCCAGGCGACGATCTAGACTCGTCACCGGGCTCACAATGCGCCACCTAGGTTTGGCGATATATCCGACACTGAAACGCCGAAGCTAACACCGAACTGTGATAGATTTTTTTTTTTTGGGAACTTAGGATTTAATCGAAATTTTAGATTAATAATTTCAATAAACTTCTAGCTATGATTGAGATAATTTAGATAGACTTAATTAAAGCCTAATACAATTATCCTATTAATTTATTATATATATAATTAATTTTTTTATTTTTTATAAAATATTTAAATTAACTGTTTTATTTTTTGTTAATATATTTTATAGTAAGTTTTTTTTATAATTTTTTTGAACCTTTATTTAATTATTGAACCTTAATGGCGAAGAATGAGACCAACTGGAGGTGGAATTGAAGCGAAAGTCTAGTGATATTGTTTGGGATTATGAGGTGTTGTATTGCAATGGGAAAAGAGATTGGATCACATGCAAATTACTTAAGAGGCTTATTAAGGGTGGAGTTTATCGGATGAAGCATCATATTATGGGTATTGTACGACAAGTTAAAGCATGTCCTAAAGCATCCAATGTAGACAAAAAAAGAATAAGAGTTTATCTTGAAAATAGCAAGAATAAGAAGCGAGAAAGGGTGGAAGAACTAAAGAAGAGAGGATGGAAGTAAATACAGGTGTTGATGTAGAGGATGAAGATTGTCAAATGGAGGGAGATTCTTCTAAAAAGAAGCTTGTTTTGTTTGCTTGGATCAGACACAAGATTTTCCTTTTCTTCTTTTTTGTTTTGGTTTTTTAATTTTATTAAAATAGAATCTTTGACACTTTTATTTTGACTAATTTTTTTCATCAAAATTCTGATTGGAAAGAAGTAGTTTGATTGGGATGATCCACGATTTAATCTTATATGCCGTATATGTATCAAAAGGAAATCTGAATTCCGGGAAGAACCAAAGTTCTAGATTTGAATTTTTTTTTTACAAAGAAACTCTTTCCCTTTTTCGATAAAGCACCTCGGGCCTATTGTATGGAGCTTATTTATGCATAAACATCATAAAGAACGATGACTATTTAAAATATTATGTATAAAAATAGTAAAAAAAATTCAACCGCCTAGACGACCAAGGCGGTAGGCGATCACTGACCACCCGCCCCGCCACCGCCTATTGTCATTTACAACACTGATCTTAGACAATGGACAAGATGTGTCATTAATACAGGAAAGAAACTGAACATGGGTGCTTGTTCTGATCCTCTCAAATCAAGGACCATATAATTTTCTTGTGCATACACATTGAGTGTTAAATACCGAAGATAAAAAGGGGTAGAATGATAAAAATTTGAAAATTAGGGGCCTTGTTGGGATTAACAGAACTTGGAGGGCCTTTTTGCAAAAAGCCAAAAACATTAAAAAGCCCTAACAATTCCTCCCGAAATCAATTTTCCCGAAACCCTTCGTTCTCTCCCCGACGCCGCAGTGGTTCCTCGCGAGCGACGCCGAACGCCGCCGCACTTCCTCTCCGTCTGTCTTCATCTTCTTCCTCTTCTTCGGCGCGCACGGACGAGACGCTAAGCGCCCGTCTCCCTGATCGTGCCTGCCGACCTCGCGCGATTTCTTCTCCCCTTGGTTGAACTCTCTGCGATTCCCTCCTTCAGCCAAGGTCGACGCCACAGCCGCCGATCCTCTTCTTGTTCCCTGCGGTTCACTTCTTGCCTCTGTTGCTTGCGCCGACCACCAAGGAGTTGGAGTTGGGATATTCTTAGTCTGCGACAAACTCAGGTAAGGCTTAGGGTTTAAACTATTGGATGGTTATTTTTGCCATATCCTGAACAGAGGGATTTTTGCTAGTCTTCATCAGGTAAGGGTGGATTTCTTTTGATCTTGTGCCTATTGTCGTGGGCATTTTGAGCCTAGGGATGGAATTTTGTTATAAGCGGTGGTTTAAACTTTGATGATTAAGGCTTGGGTGTATGATATGGACCTGTAATCTTTTGTTTGGTTTATTTTGTATTAGCATTCAGCTTAGTACGTTGAGGTTGTCTCCTGTTGCGTGAGCTATCAAGTTAGAATGAGTTTTGTTGGATTAGGTTGCTACTTGATATTCGCATCTGAGCTCTTGAATTAGATTATTGTGTAGTAGGAGTTTTTAGTAGCGTGTGGTTGGATCGAATACTAATTTGATACTTGATCATGTATGGATTTGGGAATTGATACTGGTTTGGATTAAGTGCGGATAAACCTATCTTTTGGATACCTTGTAGGGACTGGGTAAACTCCGTGCAAGGTTGATGAAGGTCGCGTGTACCGTCTAGGTTTGGGAATGGACCTTTAAATGAATATTTATTTAATTAAACGGATTTTTGTAATTAGGGTTATATCCTAATTATGCTTAGTAGTTAATTTAGTTGTTTTATTAATAATAAAAATAGCTAAATTTAGTCCTTGATACAGGACTTTGATTGTGGACTCGAACGGTTGGTTGCAGGAGGTTCTCTCCGACACGCACATTACTTTACGAGGCGGGTACTTCTCCTTTGTATTCTTGTAGATCGATTATCTTAAATGCATGTTTTTTATGTCTGAGTAGGTCTGCTTAACCTTGTTCTTTGTTGTTGTTTATTTTATATCGTCCATTGATACCTTTCTGTATTTGACCTTCGAGTTAATTCGTATTTTATGTCCGTACAGTCTCATCGTTGGTTTTCTACTCTGTAAAGTACCGCTCGTACGGAGTACTTAGATGTTCATTAAACACCACTAGGATTGTTAGCATTAGAGATACCCTACCTAGTAGTGTAGTTGCATATTCGTTGGTTTCTGGTACTTGTTGCTTATATCGTTGCATCGTTGATTATTCGGTTGTTTGTGCATTTTGTATCATGCACCATATCTGCAACGTTGCATACTGACGACTGTTGACTTCCATATGGTTAAGCTGTCGTCAGTCATTTAGTTGCTTCGCCACTCAACCACTCATTGTGGTAGTTGCTAGAGTGCGAGCAACTGTCCTGTTACCACACTCAACCACTCATGTACAGTGGATGTTGGAGTTGTAGGCAAGCAGTTGACACCCTCACCGTTGTTTCCGAGGGATATCAAAGCTGTTGGTGGCTCCCCCTATATCTCGGGGTTTTAGAGTAGTTGGCTCCCCAGCATCCTGTCCACTCAACCACATATATCAGTGGTATTCGTTGGAGTGTGTACAGTTGTCACAACCCTACCCACTCGGCCACACAGATGTGATGTGATAGCGGCTTGACTGGTGTCAAGGTGGCACATGTCATTGCATCATATGTATCTATTGTATTTATGCATTTTCTTGTGTTTGTTGCACTTATATGAGCTATGATTGTTGCATTTGGTTGACATGCATGCATGTTTGATACTATGTTATCACGTTGTTTTATACATGCTTAGATGTTCCTCTATTTCCTAGAGACTGTACACCGTTGTATTTGTTGCTTCATATATCTTTTGATGTCATGCATTTGTCTACTCATATATCCGCAGAGTCTGCCCAGACTCACCACCCTACCGCCTATTTTTGTTTCAGGTAGCAAGTAGATGCGCTACTTGGGGCCAGGAGAGGATCCAGTTGTCAGTCCCACGGTGTCGGGTAGTATTGGAGTTTATTTCGTATTTAGTTTATTATCGCAGTTACTTTATTTCTGCTTTTTTGTTATTTTCGCATTTATTTCATGGACTGATATTTGTTTTATTAGTACGATATTGTTGTAGTAGAGGTATGTTCGTTTTTGGACTCATACTGGAGTTTTCTTTTGTATACGGACTTTCTGCTGGTTTTATTCAGTTAAACGACAATCACGGTCTGGAATGTTTATGTTTATTTTATCTTTATCATTCTTATTGATATAAACTGCGTGGTTGTGCATTTATTTTCCAATTATGATGGCTGAGCCATCTTTTATGTTGAGATGTGATGTATATTTGTCCCAACTTGTCCGCCGTACAGGAGAGATGTTGCCCGATTGTCGAGCAAGCATGAGCCTCTGGGGCGTGACATTGAGTATTATTAGACAACTACACTACCTCATCCTAACTTCTCTGCTATCTACAAGGATATTTGTGACAGGTCATACGGTAAACAAAGAAGGGGAAGAGGAAATGTATTACATAAAGTTGTTTTGGCTACTAAAGTTTTGGGTGAATCTCCGCTCCCCTTACAAGGGATCAAGAACAATATACCATTTCTTAAATCTATGAGGGAAAAGAAGAAGATCCAGAAACTCTCAATTTATTCAAGTAAAGATTGCTGAATGGTCTTTGTAAAACATCCAAGGACTTCCACCTGAAATTCATACCTATTGAAGAAACAAGCTATCTGAGAATATTTTGTTCAATTTAAGAACTTCAAAACATAAATATGCTGGAAATCTCCAACCCCAGAAGCTGATTTCTTGGATGTAATAATTTATTACGACATTAAAAACAAATCCTCCGGAAACAATCCAAGCACCTAGTCATAAGAATTAAAGGCAAGGATACTAACTTGATAAGCCCTTCTTCCAAGGTCGCCTGCTCCTCGGCGGACCACTCAATCGACAACCCCGGGTTATGCTTCAGCGCCTGAGCCGCCGCCGCGGTGGCATCGATAGGGTTTCTGGGAGCTGACGAACCACCTCCACCGCCGCCACCGCCGCCGCCGCCGCCTCCTCCAGGTAAGGGGCCGCCATTGGCCCCGTCTGCGTTCGCGCTGGCGCCCATCAACAACAAGACCTCGAAGAACTTTCCCCCAATTCTCAGAATCTCGAGCGCACCGTGGCTAATACAAACATTCTTTTGCCACAAAGGAGGAGGGAAGGAGGCGAAGTTCTCACCTCGAATTCGTTGCAAGCGAATGACTAGGGCTAGAGAGACTACTCGATCTGGAAGAAGACGGAGAGGATAAACAAAAAATCGCCTTTGTTCTTCTGTCCTAATATTATTTTAATTTATATTTAGGTTTTCTCTCCTTTGTTTTTTTTCCTCGTGTAATATCTTGGATGAATTGCTCAAGACGTCGACCGTAGGGCAGCTTTTTGTCAAGTTGATCGGTTACGTAAAAGGCCGACCTCTACTGGGCCCGAACCTTTTCACGAATGGAATGGAAGGTAACAAAAGCGGGTAGAACGATATAACGAATTGTTTACTTGGGCCGGAGATGGTAGTTAATGGATGATCATGCGCTGCGTGTCATAATCGTCGGATAATTTTTTGTTTTTTCCTACTCTACCAATGTGCGCACCTGAGTTTTGACTGGACAACACCACTGCCATTTCACAAGGTACGAAGTCTCAGGAATAGTAGATTTTGCGGGTAGATTGAAGTGGCTCGCGTAACGAATCACTTGTGTAAATCTGACTCCAGCAACAGTCCGTAACGAGGTGTGACCACGAAGCATAAAGCTGGAGAAAGACTAACCTTGGTAGTTTGGGCAAAAATTAAAATGACATTTTATTTAAATATTTAAAAGGATGCCTCATCTTGTATATTAAATCTGTTGCCAGATGAAGATATGACGATTCATAAACTTCGAGCAGCCAAAGGAATAAAAAGGCTGCTCAAGGGAGAGTGAGGGCTGGCTTCTTTAAAAAAACAGTAGTCAGAGACTTTGCAAATGCTTTTCTATAACCAAAATCCACGACTCCGCTGCTACTAGTTGTGATGAAACTTCATCTGAACCACTCGCGCTATTTGTGCTGAAACTCAGGATTGAAAAAGCTTTCTTTATCAAAAATGTTTCATGGAGGATAATATCATCAAATTGCTCTTTAAACTATTCAAACCTTGAAAATTAGTTGTAAAAGAACAGCATTAGCATGAAAACAAAGATGGCGTTGAAATATTTTAACAGAGTTTCAGCAGATTGCATGAATGTAGAATTTATGTACAAATAGGGCCTAAAAACATATCTGATTTATAGTAGCAGGAATTGGAAGAAGGAATTGAAGGATTAAAAGTAAAAAAAGAAAAAATCTCCATTTGATGCTACAAAACAGTACAATTTTTGTTTTTGGGTTTTCGCAAGGTCATGAATCAGGTATAACTTGCATCTTCCTCAGCTTGGCTTTGTAGCGGCAGGTTAATGTGAAAAATAAGTAATTGTTATCTACTACTATTCATCAGTAATCAACTGGTATCATGAAGAAAACAGCAGGATGATAATGTTTTGATAAACTCTGCATTCTTAGTCACAAGAATAGGTGTTTCCACTTCAGCCACGCTAACGCTCCTAAGCATTTGATCATATAAGAAGAATCTGTACAATTTTCTGAACACAAGTAAAATGTATGTGAGTGCACAACCTATATGGCTGTACTTCAGACAAATGAAGAACAAGCAGTGTTGAGCGCATAGTCTAAATGGTTTACATGTTTTGAAAAACTAGGGGCATGCCATTAAATGTTTAAAACCGAATTCAGGAGTCTCAGATCTTGGCTTACATTTAAAAAAAAAAAAAGGAATAGCACAAAACAGCAAACATAATAGTGACAATTGATCATCAAATTGCAAGATATCCAAGAAAAATTCCAAGACATGGTCACGTAATTGGATTTGCATTTTGTAGCACGAGAGGAAAAGGATTAAGTATTGACAAACTTGAGAGGAAACAAAAACAGTAAGGATGAAATGAAAATATTGTAAATCAAAAAACATTTCACATGAAAACTTGTTAAAAATTGTTTGGTTTGCAGTAAAGGAAAACGATCTTTAATTTTCTTTTCTTGTGATAGAAAGCAGGACTACATTTTAGATAGTGTATGGAAAATAGATATTGCAAGTCAGAATAAGGTGAACTTTTCAGATCATATACCATATATCAAAAGAAACTAAACCTACCAATTAATTTAATGTAAGAAAAAGACAAAAGAGGTTCTCAAGGTAAGCAGACTCTTGTTTATTCACTAATCAGACTCTAATTTATTCACCAACCACCAAGAATGTATAAAGGAGAATTTCGTTAAAATGCATAAAACATGTCATACTCAACACCTTTGCACAAACCTAAAAGGAAATTGGCACTAAAGGACTGCAAATAACCTTGACATAGATATTTATCAGGAAAAAGAATCCAAGTTCCAAGGAAAGCAGACTCTTGATTCGTCACTAACCATGGAACACGTCTACTGGAGACTTTAATGCAAACATAAAATGTGCAATACTTAAGCACTAAACAAATGCAAATATCCTTCATGTAGAAATTTACTGAAAAAGATATGAGATATTAAATTAAAGTAGATTTAGATATTCTAACCTTTTTTGCCAGGTGCATCAAATGCTTTCTAGTTGAAATTAGCAAAAAGGTACAGAATGCCTACAGTTTGAGTTTCACAAAGTAAGCCACAAAACTTCAAGATTTGTATACATATACGTATCTGCCTTTACCAGAAGAAGCATGAAGAGCACGGGAGGATGCATCCATTGGTTATACTTTTTCACTACTCCGAACACCCTGAGCTTGTTTGCTTTATCAACTGTATACAATACAAGAAAATAATTCTTGATAATATAGATTAATATTCCAATAAAATCTCTTTATTGATAGAAAGTGGATGCTAAGAGGAGTAAATTAAGAAGGAATGGCGAGCTAAATCTTGCACCTTGTAATAGTACTTCTTCCTTAGTTTGATAGCCAAGCGTATACATCGTTTTACATGGATTTTCAGCATGTTATCATTGAATATCTACAAATATAAGAAAACAGAGGTCAAGAAATCTCAATTGGGAAACTTTTTTTTTTCAAATTTCATCAAAAGCTGGTTGGGATGACTAGTACAATAACATGTATAACATTGTCGCAAGTGAAATAATCAATGCAAAAGATTAAGCACAAATTATGAACTTTTTAATGAAAAACTAACACGAATTATTGCTAAATTTTAGTGAAAACTAACAAGGATAGCAAGCCAAGAAAATGTATGATCAGACAGAGAAAATAGCAACCAGATAATAAAATGTTTTCCTAATAAAAACTTATTGAAGAAAAATGAGCAAAATCTAGAAACCTTTACAAATTATAACATGCCTTGATCACATCATCAATTGAGTGGGTTTCTCTCATAATCTTTTGCCGATTGATGATAAGAATTGCTGCAACACAAAAGACCTGTAATTCATCATCAGTATTTCTTGTAGGTACAGACAAACTGCAAGGTTGCAGCTGATCAGTTTCAGCCCAGCAATTAGCAGTAGGAAGACCACAAAATGGACCAAGTGAAATAGATTTTGCCCCATTGCTGTTCCGTGCAAGGGATTCATCATTTTTAGATCTTGAATGCTTCTTCTTATGTTTTCTTTTACTATTTCCAGAGATATTTGATCTCACATCTCCACCTGCATTATTTTTAAGTTTCAAAACTAATGGTTCCAAGCAAGCTTTCTCTAATTTCTCACAAAGAGCTTCATCAAAATCAGCAGCCCACATCATCTGGGAAAAAGAACAAATAAGTTGTATGTTATGGAGATAAACACATTACAAATTACTTGCAGAGATTCATGTAATCAATTCTAAGTAGTTGAAAATTTAGACATGCAATAATAGTTATTATACTCAAAATGCAGATAGAAGTTTCTAAATTTACTTGTTTTTAAAACTTGAATAAGAACCATTATTATCTATATTATGAATAATCTAGAAGCCTCCGATCAACAGCATTCCAACCAACAGCCTATTTTACTGACACATTGAATGGCTCCGAGAATTGAGCACAAGACCGATAGAATAAATAAAAGAGACTTAATAAAAAGGGAATCGGTACAACATAATTACTGATATCCATATATCATTTATTCTTATCAACAACTGATATCCAAGCAGCTTCAAGTGATCCATCGTTTATTCTACATTGACAGAATACTAATGCCAGCTTTACTGCCCCTTACAAAAAAGGGTAAAATCTATCATCTGGATCAAATTGTAGACTCCAATTATCTCTGATATGAAAGTTATTCTTTGTGGCATATAACTTTTTGGTTACCCAAGTCTTCCAAAGTTTAAGCAAAACATAGGCTAGATGTGGTTATCATGAAATACTCACATGAAGAAACAAAACTTAAGTTAGAAAAGCATACGACCATCTCAGATTAGCAAAGCTTTAAGTTAGAAAAGCATACAACCATCTCAGATTAGCAAAGCTTGGGGAAAAAAGTTGATCGAGAATGCAAGCCACAATTCCTTAGGCCTCAGACAAATCAACACACCATAAGAGAGAGGCTTAAGAGAGAAAGGAGGAAATAAAAATTTAGGATGAATAAATCATCTCAAGAACAAGTCTTTCATGTGGACTACTCTTTGTAGCAGCACATAATAGACTGAGAAAAGGAAAACAATGGCCCTAGAGGCAAGAGAAATAGCATAGCAAATTTAGAAAAATAAGAACAAGAGATTTTTTTTGTTTTGTTTTGATAATCCAAGTGCCCAGGTTTGTCCGACTAACCCGGAGGCAGACGGTCTTCCCTGGTTCACCCCAGTAAATCAAGAGCACAACTTATGCACACTTAGAAACTGATCGCTAGAATATTCGTCCCATTTGGGATTCAAACACAAGTCCCATTTATTGTTCCTCTGAGTGCTTTATCACTATACCACACCCTTGGGGGTAAGAACAAAAGATTTGTGTTCTTGCCATTCCTAGAGATCGAAAGTACAACTCAATCATTTGCTAAAAGTGACAAAATGGGAAAAGAAACCTTTTTCTTTGTTTAGGTCTTCACTAGAGATAGAAAGCATAACTTGATAATTTGCTAGAGGTACAGAAATAAGATCGGGATATTTTTACTGTTTAGGTCTTCACTAGTTTTTAGGTGACACAATGCAACATATAAGATAAAGAGCTATAATAGAGAGCGTGAATTCACAGCGTGAAACTCAACATGAATGACGTGGCACTTTTCGTGTACACGTCCGATTGCCGCCTGGACACCGGCGGCAGCCGCCGCCCCGAACCAAACTATAACCTGGGAGGCACGATGAACCCGTCGAGGATCGCTGTAATTGGAGTGTCACATCATTCACGTTGAGTTTTACGCTGCGAATTCACGTTGTGTATCATTTTTGTAAGATAAAATAATGTTGATTTTTGAAAAGGAGAAGGAGATTTTCATTTACAGATCTAAATAATAGAGAAAAGATTATGCAATGATTGGAAAAAGATCAACACTAGTACGAAGCAACTGTTGAAGCAGAAGACATGCAACCAAAAGAGGAAGACAAATGCTCGGAATGTTAATGTTGTAGCTACTGCAGTTGTTGCTGCTCATCATGTGAAGACTTATAGGTAAAGGAAAAGAGGAAGGCATATACCCCACAGATTCCCCCTTGCTGGCACAACTTGATGAAGGCAAGTCCAAAGGAGGTATGGTGTGGCCGAAAGAGAAGGCAATTGTTTTAATATTTTCAACCCTTTTTAATTTTTTTTAAAAAATACTTTAATAAAAGATGTGGGCTCCCCATGACTTGGTTTCAGTTTGAGATGGACTCAGTTGCAACAAAGGACTTCACCAATCACAAATGAGAGAGACAGGTGCTTTTAGACCATTTTTACTGCCAAATCACATCATGAATCAAGAGGAAGTAAATGGAATCTGGAGGCATCAACTGTGAGCAACATCCACGTTCTTTCCTCACAGAAGGTTGTTTCAACACGTGCAAAAGCATAGCAGCAGCCATGAGGGAATGTTCCACTAGCACAAAGAAAGTTAGTGAATGACTCCACTTCTGCCTACCAGTGATAGAATGTTTGGTGTGGATGAACCATGTATCAAGAAGGAACCATGGGCTAGTGCCCATTAAGGCTTGTTGCAATGTGCAGAATCAGGTGTCTGCATGAGGTGCAGTCATAGGGAAAGGCATGACAAGTTGTCCGTCAAAGCTTCCACACAAGGGAGACGTCAGGGAAGAGATAATCACATTAAAATAGCATCAGCTGCAGATAAGGCTCACACTTCAAACGACATAGAAAAACAAAACAGAAGGGAGGAGAGAAAAGACACTTTCATGATCATTTTAGTGAAAAAACATTGTATTGCATCAGTATACAAATATAAATAAATTATGATACCATAATACTTAATAACTCTAATAGCTTCACTACAGTGAGCACATGTTTCATGTAGCAGGATTGCCATAGCCCTTCTTCCGTTATGTCACAGACACAAAATAGTTCATTCACTTCATTTCACTATTTCTAAATATTTTTTTATGTTTATTATATATTAAACAAATATGACTCATTTGAGTGGACTTAAAAAACATAAGAGTAACAGTGAAACAAAAAAAAATAATATGCAAATGGAAAACCAGTGAATATGGATATCACAATAAATCCAACATGCTTTAGACCTGGAACATTCAATAGTTGGGAGACAAACAATCTTAAACATAACTCTGACCAAACATGATGCAGTAGGTTTAGGTTTTTAGATGAGGCTGTAGTTTAAAATTTTGTTGTATTGGCAGCACGTACCATTCTGCTCATGCATACCAGTATTGCATTTGTTGACCTCAACAGGATGACATTAGTGTACCAAATAGTGTACCAACACAGTACAAAGTGGTGCACTGATCAAGAGGAGAGAAGAGGCAGAGATGGGGAACAACAAGAACAAGAGCAGGAAGAAGATACAGAATAGAGAGTAAGTGTTGTTCCTTGCCAACATTGTTTCATCCTCTTGGATACATAACACTGTCCCACCTCATAGATGAAGAAACAGGCCCAGTGCTACCACTGCAACCTCTCAAAGAGAAAGTAGTGTTGTTCTCTTCTTAGGAGAGAATCAATCATCCGCAGGAGAAGAAATCCATGAAAGAAATCATCAGTAACATGAGGTGCTAGCATGAAGTACAAGTCAACATGAGTGCTACAAATATTCACATGGAACTAAACAGAGATTCTACTGTGAATAATAACTCAGGGAAGATGGTTTTGAGATAAAGACTTTGAGCATGTAGTTACAAACATCATCTCTCACTCCCAAAGTGCTCTAAAGATTATAAAAGAACTTTGGAAAAACATTCTTAAATCAATCCTAAATTAGCCATCACAAATGACAATGTTATAACATCACACTGTTGTGTGGGATTTCTCAAAACTGATTCTGAGGTCCCAAAAGTTAATTATCAGCAAGAATAATAAGCAATCATGTCACGACCTGAATTTCATGTTTGAAGGTTTATCCTTTTCACATGGCTATATAACATTACAACAAGAATTAAAATAATTGTTGTAGCTTTTAGTTTTTTACTTCTTATGTCATTGTTGTCTTCTTTCACTGAGGCATAAAAAGTAGGCAAAGAATGGAGTCATAAATGTCAATGGGCCCTAGATCTATACAATGACTTGAGTGCAAATAAATTGTTATCCTACTTTAAGAATATTGCATGACACAAATAAATGGATACAAAAGTAACACAAAGCATAGGATCATCATTTTTTTTGGAAAATTCACAATCTTTAGGTTACAAACCTCCCACATTCGAAGTGCTTCATCAAAGGATAATTCCCGACGGAAAAGAACCAGCAACATTCGGAAAGCAAAGTGAAGACTCTCAGCGCCTATAAGTGAAAGATGTCCAAACATTTCAGCATCTACTAGTTCCAAGACCTTCCATAACGTCTGCAACTGGTTCATGACTCCAGTAGGCCCCTCCATCTGAAAATTTTCTCGCTGAACAAGATATTAATGGAAGATATAATTAGTTTCTAACCTTTGAAGGCAAATAACTAAAATTTTGGGTGGAACATATAAGTGCACAATACCATTCGTCGAAGAAGCATCTCAAAGCACCAAAAAGCATCTGCATTGTCCTCATAAAGTACAATAAAAGGAGAAAGCAAATCACTCATTCCTAATGTCAATTATATGACAATGTTAGCACGTATCCAGATCGTAAACATTTGAATTTTGTACTCAAACATACAATACAAACTAGAAAATCAAGGGGCAACCTTGGCAATATCCAGTGGCTGGGTCAACCCATGCATAAACAGCAAGAATATCTGACATTCTAGCAATATTCTTTGTGTCTCCATAGAATTCCAGATGATTATCTGTTCTCACAACATCAACAACTAAAAAAAAACAATGATTTTAGTTAAAGAATAACACAAGAAAATTAACATATATGTTCATATCTTGGAATATTCAAGAATTTCTTGCAAATACATCATAGAAAAAATAAATAAATTACCAATTCGATGAAGCGTCCATAGCCACTCAGAAACTCTATCTTCATTAGTGACCAAACCATTTGGAGGTGTCTTGTCTGTCATAGGTGCTTCTGGAATGTCTAATATCTGCAAGCTATTAACAACATCCTTTTCATATGCCATTTCTTTTACTCCTTCATATTTTGGAATATTTGAGTGAAAGATATCACTTTGTCTGTTGCTCGTAGATGGTACATCTGATTCCATAATTAGATCCACATTGTTGTTTATCTGGAAACTATACACGTGTTGATCTTTCAACCTTGTTGTTCTTTCAGAAATAGAAGCTTTATCGCCATTTGCCTCATGCTTTGTACCTTCATTCTCGTCAGCATAATCTTTAAGGAATAAATTAGTTACTGGAAGAGGAGGAAAATCATAAAAGCTCTCACTGTCATACTGGAGTTCATTAATTTCACACTCAGAGGTTCTTGAGCAATAATTATAGGCAGCACTGTCAGTACTCATTCTGGCACTGACCAACTCTGTTGATGTACCAGAGTTCTTCTCGCTTGTAGTTTCTAGTTTCTTATCGCTATTTTCTTTTGATAGAGTCCTTACATCCATGACTTTAGATCCAACAACATAAGCAAGGTTGCCTGTTCCAATGCTAGAGTGCATCATTCGACATTGCTTAACTAAATCCTCATACCGTTCCCTGCAATGCATTAACCATATTTACACTGTGCTCTAGTTTTCAAACAGTGGATTTGCTAAGCATGCATGTTGCATAAATAGAAACAAATTTATTTAACATTTATTCAATTTATTTTTGTCCTATGATCTCAGCAAGGAATACCTTTTTATTAATTATCTATTTTGTCAGTCATCCAGTTGAAAACATATTATTGTACATCTAATCTGTTACAGAATAGTTTGATTAGCTTTCTGGGAAATAATTGATTTTCTTTTAATTGTCACCAAATTATAATGTGTAGAAAATGAATAATTTGTACTTTAACCCATGGATCAAGGCTGGTATGGCCAATGAACTAAGCCAGATTAATCTCCTGGTTAACATGCAGTTAAACTAATTGACCCATGGGTCCGACCACTGAACTAGTGTCCAGAGTTCATGTGGTTCAAATTGCAGTCAAGTTTCTATCACTAACATGATTTTCTTAGAAACTGGTTTGCTCAACTCATCAGAGTAAACAAAGCTCAGCATTTACTGTGATAAATTCCTCAAAAACAGTGGAATTTTGTCAACTAACAGTTATGAGTCATGCAGATACAATCCTTTATACATGTTCAGGCAATGTGCACATTTAGGCAATAGGTAAGGTATTCATTGTCTCTGCATTAGTTAAGTAACTAATACCTATCTTCTTGAATCACGTAAATAGAATATCAATATTGAGGATAATAAGTCAGATGTCCTAAGTTATCAGAACTAAACAGAAATACATGGTTCATCATCAAAATTGATGGATTAAGGTGGTCAAGCTCTGCAAACATGAAGTTCATTTAGTTAAAAGAGACCAAATAGAGATCTGACTATATTGGCAGACAGAAAACAAGTAGACTTGATACACTTACAGAATGTCAAAACAAATTTGTAGTAATAGGCGCTTACTCCTGTCACTAATAGAATTTTGAGGCTACAGTTTTAACTTTCGAAACTTAAAGCTTGAAAGTTTAAACTTCAAACACACAAAGCAGTCCAACAATAACACATCCGTTAAATCTAGCCAAACTATGATACCTCCGCGCTGTCCTTAGTTGCTTCCTATTTTCGGCAGTGCTGTTCAAAGTATAACAACCAAGTAGAAATTCCCAGACATCTGCCCTTATAGATGGATCTACACCCTGCTCTTTCAAAAAAAAACAAAAAATAAAGTAAAATATGAGGAGTCATCAACTGTACCAGGAAGCACCAGTACATTGTAATAGAATAGGTCGTCCATTTGCATCAAGCATAGGCATGTAGAGAGGTAACAAAGCAACAATTAATCATTCAGAGCTGCAACACAGTGTTTCCTCTTTTCATGCATAATATTAAACTAAAATTAATTTCCTTTTTTTATATGTCATGCATGAAATTAACATGGCAATCCTAATTTATCAACTGGCTAGGATTTCCATTTTACAATTTATTTCTACAGAAACACAGCTGCAAAACCAAAATTTTTGAAGAATTTAGAACCAAAACCTCCATGAATGGAAGAATTATACATGACTTTACTAGTAACCACAAATCAAAATGTGTACAAACATGTTCTTAAGAACTTACCCCTACGATAATCAATTTAAGTGCTTTGCGGAAACCAATAACCTTCCCATCATTGTCAAAAATTGCTTGCCACTTTTCTGGCTTGAGCATTTTGTTTCTCTGCATTATAGAAGTTGCAGAAAAAAATTACCTTGTGGTATCCTATAAAACATTATTCATTAGAAATTATTCAAAGTGCAGGACATGATAGAATTCTCAAGTTTTGAACAGTGAGATCACTAATCGTTACCATGGTATACTACAAAGTAGGGTTCACACCCTTGTATTTCTTGAATCAAACTATTAGACTCTTTGACTTTGATCTTTAGAAAGGACACGTAATAGTTTAAGTATTTCCTTCTGAAAAAGAATGAGCCTTCGAGGCACTTAACAGCCACCCAAGGTGATCTCCTCACATGACCCTTGAAAATCATAAACGATAAGCGATAGTAACAAGCGTGAGTAAATTTTCGTTGCAATCACGCAAGTCAAGAAATACATTAAATCACTCTGCCTTACTGCATATATCAGTCGTACAACTCACAACAAGTGAAGCTAGAGATAGGAACAAATTGCTTCGAAGCTGTTTTCATGAATAAAAATTGCTTAGAAGTTAACCAAGACCAACCTTAGCGGGTGAGTGATACAGGCACGGTTCTCCAATCTCTCTCACGATAGAACTGACCCGGTGGAGGCTCACCATACCAGACGTCCCGCACATCCATCTTGTATCCTCTCCGTCAACAGACATTACCAACTCTTTGTATCGGTCTCCTCCTCACTTCCTGTCCACACCCAACAAGGAAACAACCATTGAATCCCGAATCAAACTACTGCAATATAGAGTCTACGGAATCATCGTTCAGTTGGCATCCAGATCGAATCACAAGAAATCAAAGATCAACAATCGAAATAGACAGATACGATGAGCACGGCGGAACTTAATATCCTACAGTGCCCCGATTCGGATCGGCGAAAACTCAAGAACTCCAGGGGCCGCGCGATGAATCGATGACGATAACCGACAAACAAAAAAATATCGCGAGCGCGGCGGAAGCGTCTGAGTGCCGCGAGCATTGAGCGGAGGAAGGCGTACCTGGAGATGGAGGAGATCGGAAGAGTAGCGTACGCGGAGAAGCGATCGGCGTGTTCCATCGCCGTGGGGCGATGCGGTTTCCCTGCTTCTACCCCCCTTCTTCCTCCGCTCTGCGCTGGGTGTTTTTTAATTGGGTAGCGACAGAGGGATTGGGAATCGATATTTTAATTGGCATCAACAGTTTGGCAGCAGAGTAATTATCGGTCATTTTTTTCTTACGACGCAGCCCGAATACGAATCAGATCAAGTCTTCGTGATCCCGTTCGGGTTAAGTCGCGATCCGTTTTATAATTGGCAAATAAATGGATCGGGTTGGATAAAACCAAGTCAACTGATTTTTCTGGTGTCTGCTAGTTGAATCCATCAATTAAAAAAACACAATTACGATACGCAATCTACATTTTGGGCAATTGAAATATTGCTCTATTTAATTTTTAGGCCATCAAACTTGTTTTTAATTAAATTGGTTTAAAATTCGTTTTGGAGAATGCAACGTTAATATTTATATGATCTAATAAATTTTAGGTTCAATTTCAAGAGGATATTAAGATAAAATATTTTTCATAATTTATATATCTGTTTAGTCGGATGGGACTAGACACAATAAAATAGTTTGATCAGGCCCAAAACACTTCAGTGGCCTATCGATTTATCAAAGCCCAATCAAAGGGCTTTGTTCATTAGCTCATAAGAATTTGAACTTGTTTCATCTCGTGGCTCCGAAACAACCTCCCTCTGCCTTCAAATTTTGACCTGAGCCTGAGCAGGAGGCAGAACTGCCACTGCCACTGCCACTGGCAGTGCCGAGCGAGCGTGCAATCGACAGAGACACGAGGGCGCCCGTGCGGAAGACAAGGCCGTTGGCACGTGAGACTGAGATGTACGAAATTTGAATGATGGCATGCGTTTGTCATGACGTCAATTAATGGCAGGAGAAGGGAGAAGACGATGATGCAGAAGCTGAAACACTTGTCTTTGTTCAACCAGGCAAAATCATGTGGAGAATTTCGAGTCTAATTCAGCTCATTCGATGTAGCTGATTATGTCTTCTCGTTAAGAAGTTAATTAATTGGTCTAAAAGTAGGCAGAAATGGAATTTATTTGTAACACTAAAACACAGTAGCTAAACAAAATGAATAAATTAATATTGAATTCAAGCTTGTTGTTTACATCTAACGTGATCTGTGTTCAGCAGCCTTTGATGGATCCTGCTTTGGGGAATATTAAAGAGGATCGGAGGAGATCATAATTGTATATAAAGCACCCCATGTTCTGCAATCAAGTTCTCTTTCTCCCTTCCTTCACTTTACTCGGACTAGACTGGAGATTAAAGCAAAAAGGAATGAATCCCGATGGACGCTACTCCAGTCTTCAATATCAATATTCCCGCTTCACAATTTAGTTAAACCGATATAACTGATTGAACAAATTTAATTTAGAAATTTGATTCGATTAATTCAAAATTTTATTTCTTTAAAAAATCTCAATTATTTTGATTTATTTGACTCTGTCGATTATAAAATTCAGGATTCATTTAAACCGAATAAATTAATCAGGATTCATTTAAACAGATTAAATTAAGATCTATATTATCTGTAATAGATTGTCCACGTAAGAGTCGACTAATAATATAGTATCAATCAACTGCTTAGTAACTAACTGAATCAACCGGTTTTATATTAATTCAATTTATTTGATTTTAATAACAAACTTCAAGTGGTTGGTTTGTTAAAAAAAATGATTAGTTTGGTTTCAATTAGTATGTTGAGCTTTATTATGGACTGCTTTAAAATGCACCTCGCTACTCTACCATGATCCCTAAAATGAGTTATTTCTTTTGTTACTGTATTCGACTCAATCGGGTTGAGCATGTACTGGTTTAGGCATGAGCCTGTAGATTATGATCCTGGTTCTTGGTCCAAATCTGATAGGTATTCTAAGATAGGCACAACCCAAGCTAACTTATTTTATACCTCACCTTTTGAGATGGAACTCATTGAAGTTATTGAGTGAGCAATCTATAAGAAATGTGAATGAAAAAGAGACGGAGAGGAAAGAAATTTTATTATGAATGAGATTTTGGTCTCATATTAGGAGTTTTAAGATATATTGGTTGGTTTATAGTGTTATACATGTATGTATGATGTGAATAAATATATGCAGGGAGACTCTCTCATACGTAGGTGCGCAGGGGGTGTAAATCTAGGATCCGAATTTGCACTGAACTATGTTGACTCATGTGCCAGCACGACCTATGCACGTCAAATGCAGAACCGATCGAAGTAAAATTTGCCTAAGCGAATCAACCAAATGCATTAATATAATTAATGAGAATTCATATTCACTGAATGAATTAGTCAATGAGCAACTATCGTTTGAAGGCTGGTGAGTAACGTCTTTTATTTGGCTATTAACTATTGCCTGAGGTTGAGCTCCTTTAAAAGGAGAAGGTCATGTGCAAAGCGAAAAGGAGAGATTGTGCAAGAGAAATTCTTCCATATTCATCCCCAATTTTCCCTCTCTGTCGTGCTAGATTCATCCGTGATAGTAATCGGTCTTAGTTTGTCGTGATTCACCAGTGATTTGTGGCAATCACGGTCTATCACTATATTCTGGGAAACAAACGACTTTGATATGGGAAAATTTTGGGTCTCTCAGCCACATAGGATAAGTTCTTATCAAAAGGCTGATGTGGTCCCACTCGAGAACACATAGCAAGAGAGGTCGAAGGAGTAATGAGCCCGATCAATTCGGTCGATCGAGCGATGGAGCGGCCGGTCGGCTAGCATAACCTTCATTGGTTGGTCGAGTGGTCAAGCAAGGGTTTAATCTATGTCCAAGAGGTAATGCATGGATAGTGTTATTCCAGTCCTAGCCTAGACCAAGGTATAAATCAACTCACCTAATCCGGGTTGACCAGTTAAGTAGACTACCTTGAACGAACAAATGGATTGATTAGGTTCTCGCCGATCAATAGACTACCCTGAGTGTCCGATCGACAAGCCACTTTGAACAACCGAGTGGCGACTTACCTATTTCATACTCGGTGCTAGGACCTATTCTATACTCGGTCCCATGAAAGATCTCGTATCACTGATTAGCTAAATAAGGCTAAGTCCCCATCTAATCGGCTAAGCATTGTCGATCGACTGGCCAGCACAACCAAAGTGTGCGACCGATTGATAGGCAACTTCCACTTCTTTGGTCATTTTGGCTACTTTGGCTCAACTAGCCAACATTACCCTAACTCAATGGGTTATCCCCATTATCTTATTGAGCCAAGTTGGGCCCGACATTTAGGGGCTTCCCTAGGGGGCCTCCATGTGACCATAGATAAGCCCATCAGCACGCAACTTTTGACTAAATGTTGATGAGAGACTGATTCATCCTGTCACCTCCTTAAAAATTGGTATGCTTCACTAACAAGCTCAATTGCTCAGTAAATCTAAAGGCCTAATGGCCTAAACACTAACTTGCTCAGATTAACCCGTTAACTAATTGATCTCTTATAATCCATTGACATAATCTCCTTGTTACCATTGATGTGACACTTTGACAGTGAAGGGTCACCAAGGATGTTGCATATAAATAAAGATCCTTCCTCCACAGTAGAAGTATACTAAATTTTCATTCTGCTCTAGTATTTCCCTTCATACGAGAACCTGACTTGAGTGTTGGAGTGTCTACGCGGGAGACCCCCTTGCCTTATTTTTGACCTCCTTCTTTCATTTTTAATCTCCATTTTCAGGTCCTTTCCATCGCTACTTCGAGTATTCAATGAGTCCACATTGTTGTTGTATTGGTTAACGTTGATGACACACTGTTCTTTTCAGCTTAAGGACAGGATCAAATTGGCATCGTCTATGGGAACCACTCCTTCGCCTGGTCCTTGACGTTAAGAATGGCATATTCCAACAACAATAAATAGCAACAATTACGCTCTCCCATGAAGATTTGGAGTTCTTGATTGCCGCAAGAGTGCAGCTTTTGGCATAGCAATATCAACAGCTTGGTGGTTATGTACCTCAAGCTCTTGCTACTTCTGCGATAGCATCTCAAGATAGATATCCAGCTATAAGACAAATGTAATTTCCCCGATCTCTCATCCAATCGAAGGATGGGGGGATGCCCAAGCCGACTGCATGGATACAACTTCTTTAGGACACACTTTACAAAAGATGTTCGCAAGGGAAAAGCACCCATTGATTGACGATCTCTTGATCAGGCGAGCTTGTCTTTCTCGAGAGAAATTTTGGAAGGTCTTCTACGCTGTCATTTCAAAGACATCACCATTGCAGAATACGAAGGCACTATAGATCTAGAGGAGCATATCATGAAATATGAAAATGTTGGAGCAATCTATGGTCTGGAGTGACCATATGTTTTGATGTTTGGGAAAAGAGTTTAAGTTAGGTTCGCCCTTGTATTTGATATGTATATTTGAGTGTGCAAGTTTGCAGAATACACATAGGCTTAGTTGGACGACCTCGGGTCCGGTAAAAGATGACATGAGGAGGCAAGTTGTGAGCTTGTATACATCTGAGGAACCGTGGACAAAGTAAGAACGATGAGCCAAGGGAAGCACACTTCGAGGCATACGCGAAGGATGACATGAGGATGAGCCGTGGGCTCGTATGCATCCGAGGGACGAGAGACAAAGTCAAAGAAGGCTTGAAGGCAACAAGTCGAGCCTGCTAGGTGAAGAGTCAGCTAAGTCGTGAAGTTCTGAGTGCTGAGAGAATTGTATTTGGGAAGGGAAATCATAGGTTTAGGGTTTGGCCGTCGACTGATGCTTGGATCAGTCGACTAGTAGTTGACACAGAAAGATCAGTCGACTGATCTTTTGTGCAGTCGACTGATGTCGGCTGGGAATTTGAACGTTAGGTTGTATCGTTTGGATTCGGTTGAAACTAGTCGACTGGTGTTGGCACCAGTCAACTGGTAACGGCTAGTTCAGCCATGAGCTCTATTTAAGGGAGCTCGGTTTGACTGACTAGGGTTGACAAAATTGGTATGGTTAAAGGCCAATTAGTAGTCGTTGTGCTCATGAGTGTTGTCAAGGTTGTGGTGAGGCTTCTCCACCCACAAGAAGCGACACAAGCTAGCTGGAAGTCTTCCGGTGACTAATCCACCGACGGATAGGGATCGTCCACCTTACGGACAACCTGGAGTAGGAGCTTTATCTCCGAACCATGTAAACGGTTTATGTTAGCGTTTATTTATTTGTGTTATTAGTATTTCTGCTTACGCACGCTAACATTGTAGGAAGAACCGACGCGAAATGTGAGTGACTGTCTATTCACCCCTCTAGCCAACACACCAATCCCTAATAGAAAATGCGGCTCTACTCCATCAATACTCAGATAGAGTCATATGTCGAGTTTTCCTCACCACTTTTTCTGGCCCAACACAATGATGGTTTGATAGACTGCTGAATGGTTCGGTCAACAATTTCAAGAAGTTAAAAAAAAAATCTACAACGTTTTGCCAACAACAAAAGATACCATAAGACTAGCATGAATCTTTTTTCAATGAAGCAAGACCTCAAGGAATCTCTTCAGGCGTATATCAAAAGGTTCAATCAGGTGACCATGGATGTTCTTACAGCCACACAAGAGATATTGATCAGTTCCTTCTCTTAAGGGCTTATTGATGGTGACTTCTTTCAATCTATGATGAGAAAGCCCTTAAAAGAGTTTTGATAACCTCCTGGAAGGGCCTCTAGCTACGTCAATGTAGAAGAGGCAGAGGCCGCTTGGCGGAGGGATACCATGATGGCTCTTCCACAACCAAATCAAAAGGTAAACTAGGCAATTGACCCTGTGAGGGACCCTCAACTGATTCCTAATAATAAGGGGGGGTGATCAAGGGTAGATTGAGCAAGTAGGTAATGCTTAACCCAGTCAGGCAGGAGGCAATCAACGGAGACCTTATTGTACCTTCCACCCTACCAACACCCACGACACTAGTAATTGCTTGCAATTGGCGCGAGAGCAGACCCAACACGCTTCTCGAACTCAATAAATGCAGCCACCTACTCCGTTCCAAGAGCAATAAAGCAACCGCAAGCAAAAGGGAGCACACCCTCAATAAGCTCTAATGGCCGAGTAGACTCCTCCTCTAGTATAGTAGATGTATTCTGATTCACCTTCCATTGATGAGTAGGAAAATAGGCAAAATGCCACACAAAGGGTCACCAACATTATTTCTGGTGGCATTACTTATAGGGACACTAATCAGGCTAGGAAAGCTCAAGTCTGAAGAGTGGAAGTTCATGAAATTGAATCAAATTCCTCTCAAGCTGCAGACCCACATATCACTTTTGGACCCCAAGATCTATAGAAGGTTAAGGTATCGTATGATGATGCCCTAGTCATCATGGCGATCATTGTTAATTATGAGTATATCGCACTTTTATATACACAGGAAGCTCAGTCAATGTTATTTTCAAAAAGGCTTTTGATTAGTTGCAGATTGATACCGTTGATCTATAGCCCGTGGCCACGCCTCTCTATGGGTTCATGGGTAATGAAGTCATGCTGGTAGACTAGATTAACCTAGTCACCCTTTGGGGGAAGAACCTTTGAAGAGGACTCGAAGATCTACCTTTTTGGTAGTGGATGCACTATCTGCCTATAATGTCATTTTAGGCTTGCCCGTGTTAAATGCATTTAGAACTGTAGTAGCTTCTTTTTACTTAACGCTTAAATTCTTTGTCGGTAGTCAGGTAGGAGAAGTGCAAGGAGGCCAACTTGTGGTTTGTCACTATTATGTAAACGATGTACAAGTTAAGTCTCGCAAGACTTTATGAGCCTCATCCATGCAATGTAATGTTAGTTCTATCTCATCTTTGTCTGAACTTTTGGAGGAGAAAGAAGAGGTGCAACTTGTTTTATGAGCAAAGGTTAGGATAACTGCAGACTTTCCACCTGCATTACGACAAGAGCTCATCACTTGCCTTATACAGAATAAATATATTTTTGCTTGGTTCCTATAAGAATTGGAGGGTATCTACCCTGATATCATAGAGCATAAATTACATATGTATCTTGATACACGGTTGGTCAAACAAAAAAAAGAAACTTTAGCATAAAGTAAAATCAAATCATTCAGGCAGAAAGTTGACTAGCTATTAAGGGTCGGGCATATAAGGGAAGTACAGTTTCCCGCTTGGCTCGCTAATGTGGTGCTTGTATCTAAACCTAACAACAAATGGCGAGTTTGTATTGATTTCAAAAAACTCAACAAGGGTTGTCCAAAAGATTACTATCCCCTACCTCAAATTAATTAGATGGTGGATTCTACAGTTGACAGTGAATTTATATGTATGCTAGATACTTATCAAGGGTATCATCAAGTGCCCTTAGTCAAAGAAGATCAATAAAAAGTCAGCTTTATCATCTCACAAGGTACATATTGTTATACAATTATGCCCTTTGGTCTTAAGAATGAGGGGGCAACTTATCAAAGGCTGATGAACCAGGCCTTCCGAGAGTATATAGGCAGAAATATTGAAGTGTATGTGGATGACATTCTCATCAAGACTCGCCGATTGGTAGAACTAGTTGTGGACATCACCGAAATGTGCCAAACTCTCAAGCACTATGGATTGAAGCTTAACCCAAAAAAGTGTTTATTCGGAGCCAGAAGTGGCAAATTCTTAGGGTATATTGTAACAGAAAGAGACATTGAAGCCAATCTCCACAAAGTACAAGTCTTGTTGGGGATGCCCCCACCACACAACCTTTAAGGGAACTCAAAGGTTGACCAGTCAAATAACAGCCTTATCCTGGTTTATGTCCCGATCGATTGATCGAAGTCTTCAATTTTTCAAAATACTGCACAAAGCTACTAAATTTCAGTGGGATGATGCTTGCAACAAGACCTTTGAAGAGCTCAAAGAATATCTCTCCAAGCTACCCATTTTATCAAAACCAGAAATGAGGGAACCTTTGTATGTTTACCTTTCTACCACCGCGGGAGTGCTGGTAACTATCCTTATCAGAGAAGAGCAGGGTGAACAACATCTTATCTACTTTTTTGTTCATCTTCTCAAGCAATCCGAGTGTCGATACACAGCACTCGAAAAGCTAATGTATGCTCCGGTGTTGACTACTCGACAGCTGCACCCTACTTTTTATCCCATTCCATTATAGTACTCACTAACAACACTTTGGGAAGAGTACTCATTAGTCCAAAAGCTTCTGGCCACCTGATCAAATGAATCACAGAGCTAAGTGAATATAATATAAAGTATCAATCGCGCAAAGCTATCAAAGCATAAGCATTCGTTGATTTCCTCAGTGAATTGCAAAATCAAGACACAAAGGAAACATGGAGAGCCTATGTAAATGGGCCCTCGACTCGACAAGGCAGTGACATTGGTATAATCCTGATGTCACTCCAAGAGGATATGTTACAACTCTCAGTGAGATTAAATTATAGAGCTTCCAATAATAAATCAGAGTACGAAGCTTTGATATCCGATCTGCAAGCAGCTCGAGTGCTTCTCTATTTTGATTCTCAATTAGCTACCTAGCAATTATCTGGACGGTACAAAATTAACAATGAAAGATTACAAATATATGCTGAAGCCTATGAACAGCTAAAGGTTAGATTTCAGGAGGTCAGGCTACAACAAATCCCTAGGGAAACTAATATGAAAGTAGATGAGTTAGCTAAGCTCGTTGCATGGATTCTTCACTAGCCAATGACTCAGACTATAATGATATCTCAAGTTAAGCGGTAAGTAGATCTAGAGTTAGAGGAAGACTGGCACGCCCCTTTTATAGTTTTCCTCCAACAAGGTATTCTTCCAGCCAATCCACAGCAAGCCAGATTATTGAAGAAGAGAGTGGCTCACTTCACTCTCATAGGCGATCAATTGCATAAGAGAGCGTTTTCTTGACCATTACTCAAATGCTTAGGACTAGAAGATACTGAGTATGTGTTCAGAGAAATACTTAAAAGTTCTTGTGGTAGTCACACTGGGGAAGGACAATGGCACGAAAGGATTTGTTAGTTGGGTACTTTTGGCCCATACTCCAGAAAGATGCCACTCGATTGGTAGTCACATGTTTTTTCTGCTAGAAACATCGAAATCTCTTTAACTGATTGGTCGAACTTCTCAAGACCGCTACCATAGCCTGCTCATTTGATCAATGGGAAATGGATATTGTTGGGCCCTTTCCTTAGCTCCCATGCAGAAGAAGTTCCTATTAGCAATGGTGGATTATTTCTTCAAATGAGTGGAAGTAAAAGCTATTAAGTTTTTGTGGTAGAATATATTATGCAGCCATGAAGTTTCTGTGGTAGAACATATTATGCAAATATGATATTCTACACAAGTTAGTTTCTAATAATGATAAACAATTTCAAGGAAACAAAGATTCAAGAATGGTGTTCAGCATACGACAGCAAACAAGCCTTTACATCTGTAGTTTATTCGCAAAGTAATGGATAAGCTAAAGTCACTAATAGAGAAATTATCAGATGTCTCAAAATCAAGTTAGACCATATTGGGGAAAGTTGGGTTGATGAACTCCCCAGTATCTTATGGGCCTATCGAACTACACCACGTAAAGGTACCGGATTTACTCCTTTCATCTAGTGTATGGCGGAGAAGTTGTGGTCCTGGTTGAAGTTGGGTGTGAATCTGATCAGAGACAACTATATAACTCTGATAATACAACAGACAACTCCAGCTTGAGGAAGATGGAGCTTGACTTGGTCACTGAAATCAGAGACAAAGCATCCGCTTAGCTAATGTCCTATCGCCAACGAATGCAACAAAAATATAACAGGAAGGTGCATCCTCACTCGTTCCAAGTTGGCAACTTTGTATGAAAGTGCATCAAGCCAGTTGAAGATTTGGCAAGCTAGAGTCACGATGGAATGACCTCTGCAAGGTAGTTTAAAAGTTGGCATCTGGGGCTTACTATTTGCAAGACTCAAAAAGAAAGCAATTAAACCGACCCTGGAGTCTGGTACATTTAAGGTTGTACAGGAATAGAAGGAAGTACTTGTGATATATGTATATGCTTTGTCAAAAAAGATGACTTTTCCTTTTGACAAAATGTGCAGGTTCACTCTCCCGTTGTCCACTTGGCAAACGATTGTGGTCGATCAGATGTGGTCCTCCCACGCTCCATACGATCGCCCAAATAGTGTCCCAGACTCTCATCTCCTTAGACAAGTTATAAACGGATTTTCCGGTGCAACAACGATCGCAGCCGATCGGACGTGGTCCGCCCACACTCCATATGATCGCCCGATCGACATCCCAGATTCTTGTCTCCTTATATGACTTAGAAACGGGTTTCCCAATGAAATAACGATCGCGGCCGATCAGACGTGGTCCACCCACTCTCCATATGATACCCAATCGGTGTCCCAGACTCTCGTCTCTTTAGATGAGTTATAAGCGGGATTACCATGGAAACAACGATCGATGACCGATCGAACGTGGTCCGCCCACATTTCATACGATCGCTCGATCAGCATCCCAGACTCTCATCTCCTTAGATGAGTTATAAGTGGATTTTCCCATGAAACAATGATCGTGGCCGATTAGACATAGTCCGCCCATGCTCCATACGATCACCCGATCGGTATCCCAGGCTCTCGTCTCCTTTGACGAGTTATAAGCTGGTTTCCTCGTGAAATAACGATCGCGGTTGATCAGACATGGTCCGCTCACACTTCATACGATCACCCGACCGACATCGCAGACTCTCGTCTCCTTAGATGAGTTATAAGCAGGTTTAACTGTGAAACAACGATCGCAGCCGATCGTACGTGGTCTGCCCATGCTTCATACAATAACCCGATCGATGTCCTAGACTCTCGTTTCCTTAGATGAGTTATAAGCGGATTTTCCCATGAAACAACGATCGCAGCTGATTGAACGTGACCTGCCCATGCTCCATGTCACAGACTCTCGTCTCCTTAGACGAGTTATAAGCGGGTTTCCCCATGGAACAACGATTGTGGCCGATCAGACATGGTCTGTCCACGCTACCTACGATCACTCAATCGGCACTCTAGCCTATCGTCTCCTCAGGTTGTTTAAGCCCCGGTTCTTTAAAATACATTAGAGGTACGCTTGCTCACACTCTCCTCATCGTTTGTGCGAGGAACAAATTGCGAGCTCTCATGGCCAACTTGAGATAAGTTCTATGCTATATACCATGAGGGCTTCATCAGTAAGCTGCTCGACTGGTACCTTTTTTTCCTACTAAGGCAAGTTTACTCCTTAACGCTGCCTTAAGATATGAGTGGTTATCCTATTACTATATTACCAACATTTGGAATGCATTTCGTTTAAACTCAGCCTCACACATTCCTTCGTGCTTGGTTACTAGCGAATCTTTCACAATTACCTTTGCTCCTCTGTATTCCCTTTACTTAGACATGACCATCCTTATGCTTGTTTAAGAACTTCTAACAACTTAAGATAAAATATTAACTCTTAGGTTTTCTATACAAGCTAAAGGTTATTCGGTTCTAAGAGACTATAGCCGAACATCGCATCTTTTAACTTGTCTAAAGTAAACAACAAAATAAAAACATATTAGCATCCAAATAAAGATTGTCCCATGAGATCCACAAGTTTTTAAGCTCATACACAGGCTGAGTACAAAGAGATTTATAAAGTTTTTAAAGCCCACACACGGGCTGAGAAAAAAGGAGAGTTGAAGACACAAAGTAGCCCTGAGTTTAAGGAAAGTGCACAAATATTTCATCAAGGACCACCTCCATAATACGCCTAAGCTTCGTGGTGGCTGGCAGATCAGCGAGTAGATGTTGTGCCTCCTTCAACTGCTCAATTGCTCCTTGCACCCCGTACTTAATCATATTGCGGGCTCAACCGGCATATTCAGAGGCAAATTCCTTTGAGTGTAGGTGTTGGACGTGGTGCGCCTCCAAACGCTTAGATTCCTTTGTCTTGTATAGTTCAAAGACTTGCCAATCTGTTTCATGGGCCACTTGTAGGGTGGTCAGAGAAGCTTGGACAAAGTTGAATTCCTCCAACTGAACTGCTAGTTGACTTTGCAGATCTTTAATAATAGAGTCCTTTAGGGCTAGATTGGTTTCTTTCTCACTCATAACAGCGGCGTGCAGCTCGTCTACCTCCTTCAACTTGAGGGTTAAAGCCTTGGCCTTGACAGTTTTCTTATCGAGGTCATTAAGAGTGACCTAGCGCCGGGATATATCCGAGTTGAGCTTTGACTCAGAGTTTTTCAATTGCTTCTCGAGGCATTCTTTCTCTTGTATGACCATATTGGCCCGAGTTAAATGCTCATCCACATCTCAGTGGACCCTCTCCAACTGCGAGCGTAGCTGCCTTAGTTCCTCCTAAGAAGTAGAGTTGGCTTCTTCACTGATCTGTGCTTGCTCTAGGCCTAGTTCCTTCTCCAGGATGGCCACTCTCTGCTCTGATTGGGCATGTAGATGAGTGTTGTTCCCCAAGGCTTGGTACATGTCTTGACCAACCACCAAGATCTACAAACAAATAGAAATAAGGTGAGAACTTTACCTATGAATAAAAACATATTATAAAAGTCTTATCTTCAACATCTCCTAGGCAAAGTGGTCTGCCTTCTCCATGAGAGCTAGCTCTTAGGTGGATTAGACAGAACGGTCCCAAGACTCCACTAGAGGTCCATATAGCCTTACCAATTACACTGGGCCCCTCTGATCTTCCACCGAGACACAAGAGGAGGAGGTCACTATTTTGGTCGGAATGGACATGTTGAATATAATTATCTGAGGGCACCACTCTCTAGGAGAAAAGGGATCCCTATCTAAGTCTAACCCAGCAGGATGCAGGTCGATCAATTGTTCCTCTAGTTGCCCGATCGGTGGTGTTTCAAGCACAACCTTGCCCTTTTGCACTTGACTGGGCTATAGCACAGTCGGTGCAAACATGGGGGCTGGTGGCTCTATGATAATGACCTCCTCGAGAGAGGCTCGTGGCTCGGCTGGAGTTGGAGGGCGGTGAGTCTTTGACAACTCGGGCTGAGGAGCCTTGGAAGAGGACTCTGATTGGGGGTGTCCATGGGGAGTGGCCGATCGGCAAGTCCCAAACGTTTTCGGCTGATCAACAGACGGGACATCAGATTTCTTCTTTTTACGCCTCTCTTGGAGAGGCGTACTTGTCCGCCTTCTCCTGCTCAGTGGATCTCTTCTTACGGGGAAGCGATGGTAGCATCTCAATGGAGGGAGTAGCCTCGCGGTCCGTTTTCACCCGAACTACCGGGTCGACACCCGGGACGTCTCTTTTAACTAGCTCAGAGGCCCCTCGAGTCTCTATGTCCACATCATCAAGGCCCAAGCTCTCCCTCAGCTTAGCCTTCATCATACTGGCAACTGCACAAAACAGTAAATAGTTTCAATTAGTTCAAAAAAATAAGTTAAACGGCTAAAGAACTTATCAAAAGTGTCGCAAGGTAGTCCATAGGCAATGAGGCTCAAGTCAAAGATAAACAAAAAACCCTCCTCCAGCAAGACGTTTATGTCAAACAGCAGACCGACCAATTTCCTATAGGTATCAATGAAAAGAGTGTTGTCCTTAAAATGCTTAGGCACAATAGGCTGATGGGGCAGTTCTTCAATCCAGCCGAGCGGCCACTCGGGGGACTGAAAATGGCTGGATCATACTTTCAACCCTTAAGGGAACTTGGGGCCTTCTCAAAGATGCCTGACTTAAGCCGGGCTTGGAAGAAGAAGCTACCTACCTCATTCCTCTTGGGATAATAAAAGTAATGAAATATCCTATGGTTTAAAGGGACTAGGTACAAAGTGAAAATAATAATAATCCCGCATATAAAGCGGACGACATTGGGAGCTAATTGAGAGAGTGAGATCTGAAAATATTTACAAACTTCTACAATGAAAGGATGCATTGGAAAACGTAAATCCCGCAACATTTGGTCTTTGAAAATGACGACAAAACCTAGAGGCAGAGTGTGTGGGCGCTCTATCAAACTTGGTATGAGCATTAGGTGATCCTTGGGGATGTCAAACTCCATTTGGATAGCCTGGAAGTCATCCACGTTTATGTCGGATTCCACCACTGTGTACCACAAGTCAGGATTCTTGGAGAGGGGGGGGCTTGTTCAACCATTCTAGGACTTGACGAACCTCGAAGAAAGACGCTCGAATGAACGAAGAAGAGGATCAAATGGTGGAAGACTTACACGCTAAGGAAAGATCGTCAGACGGAGAAAAGGAGGATCGCGGGAGTGAGGGATTAGGGTAGACAGGAAGGAGGTGCATTAAAACTTAGGTTAAGTTTTAGTAAAGCAAGTATTATATCACCGCCCTTTTTCTGAGCTGTTGGATCACATGCATGGCAAAAGGCGGTGCAAGATCTTGACCGTGGGAGCGTAAAAAATCACTGTTGCTTAGTATTCCGCTCTGCCAAAAACTTGCGCTAAATCATACAGTGATCGCATCGTAAAATGCTTTACCCAGTACAAGAGCGACATGTGGCAGAAAGAATGGTGTTGCCTTAATGACGCGAGATATCAAAGAATCGGGCATTAATTACCCCGTACGTGCACGTCATTCTGCATAAAAAAGCGCATGGAGCGCACTGATGAGATTGTCAGGAACTTAACACGACAGCAGTTGACCAGCAAAAGTTTAAACCCGAATAGGGGTCTAGTCAATCAGATTAGCACATCCTTCAACTAGACTTGATGGAGAGACTTGTAATACAGAGGAATTTTGAGTCCCTCAGCCACATAGGATAAGTCCTGGTCAAATAGGCTGACCTAGTGCCACTCAAGGACACATGGCAAGAGAGGTCGAAGGAGTAATAAGCCCGATCAATTCGGACGATCGAGCGATGGAGTGGCCGGTCGGCTAGCATAACCTTCATTGGTTGGTTGAGTGGCCAAGCAAGGGTTTAATCTATGTCCAAGAGGTCATGCATGGATAGTGTTGTTCTAGTCCTAGCCTAGACCAGCGGACAAATCGACTCACCTAATCTGGGTTGACCAATTAAGCAGATTACCTTGAACGCCCGAATAGATTAATTAGGTTCTAGTTGATCAGTAGACTACCCTGAGCGGTCGATCGCCAAGCCACCTTGAAAGACCGAGCGGCGGCTTACCTATTCCATACTCGGTGCCAAGACCTATTCCATACTCGGTGCCATGAAGGATCTCATATCACCGATCGGCTAAATAAGGCTAAGTCTCCATCTAATGGGCTAAGCACTATCGATCAACTGGCCAACACTACCAGAGTGCACGACCGATCGACAGACGACTTCCACTTCTTTGGTCGTTTTGGCTACTTTGGCTCAACTAACCGACTTACCATGACTCAATTAGTTTTCACTATTATCTTATTGGGTCAAGCTGGGCCTGACATTTAGGGGCTTCCCTAGGGGGCCTCTATGTGACCACAAATAAGTCTATCAGTACGCAACTTTTGACTAAATGCTTATGAGAGACTGATATCATCATGTCACCTCCTTAAAAATTGGCATACTTCACTGACAAGCTCAGCTGCTTAGTAAATCTACAAGGTCAATTGCCTAAACACTGACCTACTCAGATTCTCATTGGCTAATTGATCTCTTATAATCCATTGAGATAACTCCTTGTTACCGCTAATGTGATACCTTGACAGTGGAGGGTCACCAAGGATGCTACATGTAAATAAGGATCTCTCCTCCATGGTACATGTATGCTGAATTTTCATTCTGCTCTAGCATTCCCCTTCATATGAGCACTTAACTTGAGCGTTAGAGTGTCTACGTTGGGGACCCCCTGACCTTGCTTCTGACGTCCTTATTTCTTTTTTGATATCCATTTTCAAGTCATTTCCATCGTGGCTTTGAGTCTTCAACTAGTCTATATTGTTATTGTATTGGTCAACGTCGGCGACACGCTGTTCTTCTCAGCTTGAGGACAAGATCAGACTTGAATGAACCTAAAAGCATAGTCGTAGATGGGACGAATCTGTTTCAAGGACAATACGACTAACAAGACCTCGACATCTTCCTCCCCAACTCGGTGTCCACTCGAGAGAACTTTTCCCAACTCGGCATCAACGTTTTCCCGACTCCATAATTTGGGCGACTTGCATCGACTCGACATCCACTCGAGAGATTCAAAGTCCACTTAAGAACACTTGGATTCAGTATCCGAAAGCAGTCTTGATGTTTCTTCTTCCTAACTCCGAGTTCCACTTGGGAACACTCGGACTTCACTTGGCATCTATTCAAGAGCACTTGGAATCCATTTGGGAGATCTCATCTCGACCCGGCATCACCTGACAATCGGGCAGTTTGATACTTGATAACTCGGACTCAACTACTAGAAACTTGACAGAATCAATCCCATTGATAGCTTGAGTTAATCTGCTAAGCCTCTCAACTGATAAAATTGATTTTGATCTATATTTCAAATTCAATTAATTTTTCTAATATATCCGATAATAAGATTGTCCAACGAAATCACCCCTTCGTCTAACCCTGTATGCCATTGTGCCCCAACAGCTTTGCGGTTTGTGCATGCCGAATGTGTCCCGACAGCACTGTAGTTGTAGACATGATAATCATGATGAGCTACAAAATATAACAAACAACAGCTCCTCGCTTTGATATGGTTGGAACTATAATTGAGTCCCTTGTGATGGGCCAGTTCCATGCTATGGCTATTCACTAAACCTTCGCAGGTGTTTGTGGTTACACCGACAACTTTGACCGCTGGGGTCATCAGACTTGACCCGAATTACATTAATCTATTCTCCTACACAATCTCAAGGCCATTAGGCCAGTGAAGGGCACCCTTCCACTTCATTCTAAAGGAGGCGAAGGGCACCCACCAACTTTTCCCACTGCCAGTTCAAATTAGTATTCCGTCTACAGCAAGGCTCATCTCTTCCTCATTCTCAGATGGAATCCTGCCAAAGCAAAAGTGCCCTCCAATAAAGAAAAGGAAGAAGGAAATTACCACATTGTCACTGGAGAATCTGTTAACAAGTGCAGCAACAAAGTTGATGCAATATTGCCATTCGGTTAACAGAAACTCTCCCATGTTTCTCCACTCCCTGTTCATGCAGGAGCAGAAGCACCCACAAAAAAGGCAAGTAGTTGTTTTTTTCTTCTTCTTGCTTTTGCAATTCCATTTAGCTTCTTAACTTTGTGTCTTCATGACGAGTGAATGCATAATTGAGCATTGCAGGAAGAGGTGGTATGGAAGAGTGATGGAGATCGTAATTTTGTGGAAGACTGCATTGAAGCCTTTGCCGCAGAAGCCTGAAGGAGTCCATGCAAAGTACTCCGCCAGGGAGAGGCTGAGCAAGTGCACCTCCCTCAAGGTGGCTTCTTCCTTCACTAGAGTGTGTCTCTGTGCTCCAATCTCTTCGTACAACGAGGTGTTTCGAGCCGAAGTCCCGCCGAGAAGGAGCTACAGCTACTCCCGGTCGAAATCGTTCACGCAGGTGCCAACGGAGAGGATCTTGAGCACAAGGTCGTCGGTCGAAGGACGGAGAGTGTTCAGGGGGAAGTCATTGACGGATGATATTTTGATGAGGAGGTTTGTTGTGGAAGAGGAGGCCATGATGCAGATGCGGAGGAGGAACCAAATGGAGTTCATCAGGAAGAGGAATGCCACGAGAAGGAAGAAGATTGGGCCGAGTCCTCTGAGCAAGATGGTAATGGCTGCCCCAGAAGAGCAAGAGCAGCAGTAGTTGAATTGTAGTAGGCGCAACAAGTGTTGATCTCTTGTGGCTGCATTTCTACAAGTGTTTTTTTTATGAGACTACGCCTCCTTGTGGTTCTTCATATGTTCATGGTATTTGGATATAATAAAGTAAATGATTGAACCAAGTGTTTTTTAGAACATTTCATCTCACTCTCTGAAATTTAAGTGGTCATAAAATGTGTAATAAAAATGAAATTTTCGTTTTGAAGAATTAGGTTAATTAACAATGACATCATTTGGTGATTGTTCATCCTTTAAAATATTTGTCTACTTTTTTGCATTACAAATTTGAGCCATAACAATACCAGTGAAAAAATAGGTGTAAATGCCAAATCCTCTGTTTTAGTTCCCTGATTTTGGGGTGAGGACCCACAAGAATTGTCCGGATCAGCTCTGTGACAACCAAAAAATTCGGGTTGGGTCTTCAGTTGAGGACACGAAATAGTTACAGAAATCCAGTTTGCTATTAGAAATCCTACATCAGCCAGTTTGGAATATTCGAGTAAAAGAACATTGGCTTCACTGGAACAAATGATCAAAACTTTGACCAGAAGAAAGCACAATAGAAGAAAAGGACGTGAACAACAGTAGGCATGCTGACTAATGCAACCAATCATTTTTTCTATTATAATTTTCCAATTGGATGAATGGATCCAAATGTGACCAGGAAAATGTTGATGAAGAAAAGGTACAGAATAATGAGTAAATGACAATGTTACTATCCATTCCTTTCTTTGCAGATGCATTTTCCATTCCAAACCATTGCAGAAGATTGGAGAAGGGAATGGAAAACTAAAGAACATATGAATTGAGTTTTTTATTTCTGGTTTCCAAGTACAATGCTCGAGCATTTGAAATGGCGAATACAATTTATTTACGAAGCAAGAATGGCAATGCTTACCAATCTGAGAAGAGGAAGGCACCTCGGAGAGAGAGAGAAAAAACAGTACTCTGTGCATCAGTATTTCAGTAAAAAAATTTAAATAAAATTGAATCATCAGGGTTCACCATTATAGAGACCGTTATCTTAAGCCTGCAAAAAGCTAGCATATTTGGCACTAAGAAAAAGCCTTTGGGTACATAGAAGGGCATTCTTTGTAACCTCGGTATTTTCATGATTCATAAGCTTCATCACCCGATCCTTAGCCTTCAGGTTTGACACAATGATTCTTCCAGCAGGGTGATACTGAATAAACTGAGACAGATCATAGCAAGCAACAGCAAGGACCGTAGCATCAGTACAAGTGTCAAGGATAGTGACAAGGACACGTAGAACCTGCACAAAATGTTCTGGAGTAAGGTTCTGGCCAGAGTTCCTTCATCTCCTTAGTATTCACAAATGTAGTACAACTTCAAATCATCAATTTTGTTATTAAGAAAGATTTTGGTGTTCAATAAGGCAAACATACTGGAATATTTTGTCATACGAGGATAAAAGATCAAGTTTAACTACAGTTTTAGATACCTTGTATGAGGCCGTGAACTGATTCCTTATAAAAAGTTTTAGCATTCGGTCACAAAATCAAGCATACAGGGCATACAGGAATATGAGTTGAAAACTTAGCAATGCTGGATTCAGTTGGATGGAACTTTTCCCCAACTCTTATTTACATTGTGAATCAAGATTATTTTCATGCTGAAGCTACCGTTTCCCAACGTGAGTTTGCTAATAGACAGTCACTTGTGGATATCATATGGAAGACCTTTTCCCCTTTCCATTTCTACAACCATGACCCTTAACATACAATTAATACTAACTTTAACGACCATCAAGAACAGCTAAAAAAAACAATGACAATTCAAAAACCAGATACAACCCCATCTTGTCCTTAGCACTTGCACAAGCTCCTTGCTAATTAGGAAACGTCCTTAGCCATGCTACTTTCACTAATGCACGTGTGTAATTAGATCAAGGGCTTCATGCAACTTTTCTTTCAAAATTTGATAGCAGCATAAATTACCTGGAAATCATTTTCTTCAAAATTTGTAATGTTCTCTCGCCAAAAGCCTGGATCCTTGTGCACAGGATACCAATCAAGATGACCCAAAAGGACTTCCTGCTTATACTTATCAAAGGAACTCAAAGTTTTAATGTATTCTTTAAGTCCCTCTTCCAGTTGATTCAGTGCATCCAATAAATCCTAGATACAAAAGGAAGTGTATAATTAAAAGCTGCATCACGATCATATAAACTTAGAACCAAAGAAAGTTAAATGAATAAATACAAGCAAGAAATGTTTAAAATCTCATCCCATACTAAGTGATAAGAGCAATATCAGGTCAGAGTAAAAGAGTGGGGGGACCACCATTTTTCAAGGGATCCTCAGTGATAATGGCTTTAGTGTCGGTGTGTGGTTCCACATCAATGGTATGGTTTGACAAGCCTAGAGTTCAGGTCACTTAAGCAATAAAAAAATGAATACTAAATATATTTCTTTCTTTGTTGTTGCTATTGCTGGTGCGGTAAGTACCAAAAGATGTGCAGGACTGATAAAGCACAATGATCACTTGATCAGCTCATATGCTGCCAGCAAACTAGAAGCAAAATTTTACATGGATGGCTACAATATCCAATTCCATAAGAAATTGCTATAAAAAAATTGTTGTAATAAAACAGAAGCATTGGCTTAAAATAGTAGCTCATTCAATTCCAAAGTTGTAAAGGGAAAAAGTACAAAAACACAGTGCCTGGCAAAAACATAATATGAATTTGGGTAAGTGGCAAATATATATGGAGGTCAAGGATCACCAATCACAGTATCTGTGCCCCAGATTAATAGTAAGGGCATTTTTTCCAGCACTCAGCGCAATGATAAAGACTAAATCATTTTCATTGCCCATGTAAGTCTCATGAATGAACTACATTACATAAAGGCATCCATGCACCTTCACCATTTCCAAGACAGACTTATCAACATTTCTGCTATTTCTCTGTTGCCTTTAATCATTATAATTCTGCAACTTGCAGCCACAAATACAACTGAGTGAGTCAATCTATGTTGAATTTAGATTTATTTAATGTGCCGATGGATATATTTTCTTATGCATAGCTCCATATTTTTTTTACATACCTTCTCTACCTCAGGTCACTAAAAATTCAATATTGTTCGAGACTTATTCAATATTGTTCAAAACTTAGGCAATAATCATTCTGTAGCAGCATTGAATCATATATATCATGATTTTAACAATACTGAATCATATAATCATGATTTTAACAGCATTGAATCATATATATCATGATTTTAACACTAATTTGTATCACAACTACTATCAAAGGGATTACAAGTGTAACCTCATCACTCCAAGCCTGAGCTTTTAGAGACTGGATGACCTGGGGTAATCCAAGATCAATCATTTGTGCCCCACATACTGACTTTGGCAGTAAATTGCACAATGTTAGTATAATGACCCTCACAACCTGCACAGTAGAGACTGATGAAATTTTGCCAGCTATCAAGTTTAAAGACTCGGAGAAACATTAGCAGAATTAAACCTTTTCTTTGGTTGAACCTTTTGCAACCTCAACAAGCCTTGGCAGAACCCCAGTAGTGGCCAAGTAATCAACTGCTGCATCATAATAGGACAAGAGCCAAATACAAAGGCAAGTTTCATATAGAAGCTGCCAAAAAACAAACATTGATTTCAGGGTTTAACATAAAAGAACAGAGTTTGGTTGCATTAGCAACCAAAGCAGTGTACATTTTAAATTGTATTGTCATCTTAATGACCGGTAGGATGAACCAATTGGCTAGGATCGGCTCAAAATAATCCTACGCCATACAGGTCAAGATAAGCTAATGGTGCAAGGAGACAAGAAAGCATCCTCTTTTGTACATTTCATTGTTCAAGTTAAACTTATACAACTATTTTCCTTCATCAAAGCTGGATAACAATTTTGCAATAAAGCAGAGAATAAAAGGACGCCTACCATCAAAATAGTTAATATCAATGTATACACTCATAGCATGCATCGAAACATATGCCCCCAATATTGTAACAATGAGACAAAGGCCTGGTATAACCACTACAATGAGAATTAAAATCATGGTTGAAGATATCCCTCCTCATCCCATCTGAAACACTCAGGCCTCACATCCCAAGTGAGGGCTTGGGCACCTAGCCAGAATACTAAATATACAAAAAGAAAAGATGTAAAAATGATGTATTTATACAAAGGAATGTTGTTGTAATTAGCCATGGAGGTTCCACATAAATGCAGGCATCTCTCAGGTTCTCACCTCCACTGAACAAGCAATTTCACTTTTGGATACACATGATAGAGAGAAGATGCATGTACCCTTGAGTACACATTACATAAACAAAAACAAATAACAAGCCTGGAGGTAAATATTTCACAAAGTGTTGCAACAATTTGTTGAAAATGTCATAATAAATATTGAAAGTGATATGAAATTATGAAGCTATGCAGTAAACTAAATATGATAATTGTACCTAGCATAAAAGTGATGTCAGAATTTATACCCAAAGGAAGTTATATTTTGTTAAATGCAATGGCCAAAAGGAAATGTTGCATAAGTTAGCAATTAACAGAAAAGTATAAAAAATGACTACTGGAAGTTGTAGTCAACAAACATATCTAGGTCAACTTTTCTAATATATATGTATAAAGAAATAAAATTACTTGACCTGGATGGACTGCTGATTCGGTGCTGGTGAAATCAAAGGAATTAGCAAATTAACACCATTTGCTTGAACAAATGAAACCCTCATAGAAGGTTCTCTCAGCAAATTGGCTAGGCAATGTACAGCCAAAGGTATAGAACAAGTTGGATGAGATGGATACTTCAGCTGAAAATCAAATACAATTTTCAGCTAAGAACAACACATTAGTAGATTAATCTAATGAAGTTTCAATGAATTTGATAACACAACTATTTGTTTAGTACACATATATTACAAGCTTTCCAAAACGGGAAACAAGAAGCTCATAAAATTATAACTACTTCAACTTGTGAAAAACTGAAAATGTGTTTTAATTGGTTAAACAAGCAACATTATTTATATAAATTAACTGATAAGAGAAAAATAAAGATATGGAGCATTTTGCCAACCACAATTTCTTTATTGATTCATAAACTTTTATCCCCTCAAATTACACAATTTCTGCTCCATCTCCACTGCTTGCATAATTTAGAGCTTGCAACATGTGCCTTCTGCTAGATCTCAGGACCGCTGAGCTCCAGGCATCAAGGACTAGCTTCTTCTTAGTGCCAAAGGTGAAGGGATAGTCGTTGACGCTAAGGAGAAGGACAATGAGTATCCCACCAACGAGATTCATGGAGAGGTTGGCTGAGGCATTGGTTGGGATGGGGAGAGTTAGGTATCAAAATCGCTGACACAAAGGATGGTGGTCAGGAGGTAGGAGGCAATATTGAAATAGTTTCTAGGTTTTACAGGCACATGATTAAAGTAGACTCCAACCACTTGTAGGTGAATACTAACTAAGAATGGAAGTCTTCCTCATTGTTTTTCTAAGGAAACAATAGGTGGGCGATCATCCACTGTAATATCCAACCAACAAGATCCATTATGGAGAAACATGCTCCAAATTTTCATAGTAGTTGATCAGTTTGTGTTCATCCAAATTCTAGATCAAATTAAACTTGAAAAGCCTGAGGTGATTATAATCCCAATTCCAAAGCAACTTTATCAGCAACGAGTAATTCAAACAAACAGCTACTGATTAAGGAAAAAATGATACAAGCTAGCATTGTCAATGGACATGAGCCACAAAAAAAACACTTCAAATAAAAATAAATAAATCATGTGAATCTTGGAAAGCACATTCTGTCACATCATCAGGTTGTGAAAAGAAACTATGCTGAAGAATTGCAATGAGCATAAAGAACTTAACCTCAAAACAGAGCCAATCAAGTAGTCCCTTTAAAACATCTTTAATAGTTGAGATCTGACTTTTGAATGTGAGGGATTTCCCGTTGTAATGAGGCTATCCAGAGCTTTTGGTCGAACACTGAAAGGAAAATTAACTAATGGTCTCCATTGAACTTTGAACTATCAATATAGTATTTGCACAAATTGAGGAGTTTGAGAGTACCTTAGTACAAGAGTCAATATTTTACAACACTTCTCTTGTATGAACCAATTTCCTTCCTGAAGCCATCTGAAAGATTGGAAGAGTATTGTGTGAATAAAATAAGATTGACATCATTAAAGAAAAACATACTCTCTACACAACAAGAATTGGCTTTGAAGGAAAATAGAAGACCTTTCAGAGAAGAGAAGAAGATCAAGGAAAGCAGAATTTGTCTTCAGGGAAGGAAGAATTAAACAATATAAAAACATTTGAACATATCAATGTCAGTAACAAAGCAACAAATGAAGCCAGAAGCATCATATCATTCAAAACTCAATTGGTATTTACATAAGATGTCTTTAAATAGGAACTAGATACAAAAAACCATTAAGTCCACTAACTGCTAGATGTCATTTTCACCATTAAACTAACTACAACTATTAAATAAAGACACCTTCAAAAAATATCCCTGCTAATTAGATAAATTCCCGCTCCCTCAAAGGATCCTCAAAGATTCATCCAACAGGATTACAAAAGGATATAAGTAGTTCCAACAACTTAAGAGAAGCATAAATCACTATTTTCGTATACAATGACTTGTGATAGCAAAATGCTATCAAAAACATAACTTAGGAAAGGATGGTAACTATCTTCACTTGTTTGGTGAAAAAGTCTGACTCGCTTTGGATTTGCTGCAATGAACAGAATGAAATTTATTAGGATAATTAACATGAGAGGTCAAAAACTCAAAATACACTTTTCTTACCTGTAAGCATTTCATCAATAAGAGCAAGCAAATACTCCACTGTCTCTTCCTTTGATATATCACGTAAAATGTTTGTGAACACCAGCAGATAAGCTGGTCCATCCTGTAAATTTTGATGATTTGAATGGAAAGTGCACAAATTATTCGCACAACTTAAGTTTTCTACAGTTCAGTACAATTTTAGGTGTTGTAAGTTAAAATAGCGAATAGACATGAAAAATTCTGAAGTTACACCCTGTGAAAACAACTTAAGCTTAACCCTGTCCAGCCCAGTATATGACAGGAGAATACCTAGAACTAGTCTAATACACAAGAAAACAAGAACAATATTAATAACAAATTTCAATTAGATATGTAGATGCATAAATCAGGTCCAATAAATGAAAAGAAAGGTGAAGAACAATTATTCAAAGGCAGAAATACAGGAAACTATGCAACATAAATCAATGAAAAAAATTTCACATGCATAATGGCTTCCAAGTTCCAAGAATTGGCGATTTAAATATAGAAAAATGATAGGGAGAGTGAAAGACAAAGTGAATGACGTGACACTTTGCATGCAGCGATCTCCGACGGGTTCACCGTGCCCCCCAGGGTATAGTTTGATTCGGGGCGGCAGCCGAAGGACGCCGATGGTGTCCATGCGATAATCGGGCGTGTGCATGTAAAGTGTCACGTCATTCACTTTGCTTTCACTCTCCCATTTTCACTCTCCCTATCATTGCTTTTAAATATAATGCTAGCTAAACTCACGTTAAAAGGAGAAGTGGCTCTATACCAAAAAAAATCTGATGATGAAGTAGATTTGTCGATAAATTAGGCATGATTTGATTAGGTTAAATATGTCATAATTTTATTTGATTGAAATAAATTTAGGAAGGTAATTATTGGTAATTGTTAGGCTTAGAATATTTTCTTATTCTATCTCCTTATTGTAAAATATTACCTTGTATTCTTTCTTCTATTTAACTATGTATTGAGATCTGAATTATGCAATGAATAAAAAGTAGATTTTAGTCTTCCTCCTTCATTCTCTTTTGGTGCATTATTTACATGGTATCAGAGATAAGTTCTTAGTCATGAATTTCAAAGCCGCTATGGTCGGCACAGACTCAAAATCATCTGGATCAACCACCGGCGACAGTGCACCATCCTTGGAAGGAGGAAACCGACAAAATTCAAATATCTCCTTGTATGATTCCCTCCAAATCACCATACATAGATTCAATAGAAATAATTACCTTGGATTGGCAATCCATGTGCTTGGTGATTGATGGTAAAGGGAAACTCGAACATTTGGATGAAGAAATAAAGCCACCAGCTTCGAATGATCCGAAATACAAACAATGGTGTTAGGAAAATTCTTTGGTGACTGCCTGGCTTATTAACTCAATGGATCGGATTATTGGCAAGTCTTTCATGTTCTTACCAATAGCCCTTGATGTATGGGAAGCTGTATGTGAAACCTACTCTGATATGGAGAATGATTCTCAACTGTTCAAATTAAATATGCAAATGGGGAGAATACACAAGGAAACCGAGATGTTACTGTCTATTACAATGAAATGATGAATGTATGATAGGAACTAGATTTATTTGAAGAAGAGGAATGGGAAAGCACCAATGATAATATTCGATATAAAAAACAGGTAGAGAGAAGCAGGGTGCTTGTGTTTTTGGTAGGTTTAAATAAGGAGTTTGATGAAGTTTGGGACGGATACTTGGGAGAAAACTCTACCTGCCATTAGAGAAGTTTTCTAAGAGGTCTATCGAGAGGAGGTTTGACGCCAAGTGATGCTGAAAGGAATTAGAGAACCAAAGATAGTGGAGAGTGAGGGATTGCTCTTGTCACCAAAGGGACCAGTTGTTAAGGCGATAAGCCAAAACAGTTGTGTGAAAGGTGCCACAAGCCGTGGCACAATGTGAGACATGCTAGAAAATCCATGGCAAACCAACAAATTATAAAAAGAAGTCAGGCAACATCTTTAAAACTACTAATGGTGGCATTCGGGCCTTCAAACAAGTGATATTGATTCTGGACAGCAATCATCAGCCTCTGAATCTCTTCCTTTCACAAAGGATCAAATAGAGCACCTGTATAAAATGCTTTAATCTCACACTATTGGAAATTCTAACACTTCTTGCTCTCTGGCTCAAACAGGTGTATTCCCTATAGCTTTTATTGCCAACACAAATTCAAATGGTTCCTGGATATTAGATTTAGGTGCCACCAACAGGCATGTTATAATTTTTTCTCTTCATATACACCATGGACAAGGAATAAAAAGGTTAAAATTGCTGATGAATCCTTTGTTACTATCGCAAGGAAAGGAACTGTTGTTGTTTCTCTTTTCCTTGTCCTTAGAGATGTTTTGCATGTGCCTCATTTATCATATAATCTGTTATCCGTCAGCAAACTTATCTTTAATCTTAATTGTCATTTTTTTTTTGTCCTCTCATTGTGAATTTAAGGATTTAGCCTACGAGAAGATGATTGGCAATGCTAGAAATAACAATGGCCTCTACACCTTATATGTTGGATCAACCTTCTCCAAACAAGACCTCAAAACCTGTTTCAACTCAGATTTCTACTTCTCATGACAATGAGATTATTTTATGGCATTATCGTTTAGGACATCCAAACTTTTAATATTTAAGACAATTGTTACCTAAGTTATTTTTAAATAAAAGTCCTTCATCATTTAGATATGAATCTTGTGAATTAGCCAAACATCATCGCTCGATGTTTCCGTTACAATCATATAAACCATCAGCACCATTTACTTTGATACATAGTGATGTTTGATAAAAAATCTAGGATAGTAACATTGTCTAAAAAACGGTAGTTTGTCACATTTATAGATGATCATACTAGAATGACTTAGGTATTTCTTTTGAAAAATAAATCTGATGTTGGAAATGTGTTCATAAATTTTTATAATATGGTTCAAACACAATTCAAACACAAATTAAAATTTAAAGAATATTTCAATCAATTACTAAGGATTTTGTTTTTTTTTCTAAGAAGGGAATTGTTCATCAAAGTTCTTATATTCACACTCCCCAACAAAATGGAGTGGCTGAAATAAAAATATGCATCTCCTTAAAGTTGCAAGGGCTCTAACTTTTCATACTAAAATTCCAATGTATCTTTGGGGTGATGTGATTCTAACAGCTACTTATTTAATAAATATATTACCAACAAGGATACTAAATTTTCAAACTCCGATAAAAACCTTTCAGAATTATTTCTCTAACTCTCGGCTCTTCATAGATATTTCCCTAAAAATTTTTGGTAGCATTGTCTTCGTTCACAATCATGACCCAAGACGTTCTAAACTTTTGATCCAAAATCTTATAAATGCATCTTTGTTGGGTACCCTACAAATCAAAGAGGATACAAATGTTTTGATCCAATTTTTTTTTTAAAAAAAATTGGTATCTATGGAGGTCACATTTTTTGAGGGACAATCTTGACTACGATTCTCATCTTCAGGGGGAGCATAATAGGGAAGATGAATGTTTAAATGAGTCGGACTTAACCTATTATTTCGAGGAAGCCATATCAGAACAATGACATGACATAAAAGGATAACAATCGGTTCAAAGATCTTGTTTACAGAAGGGAAGGTTGAGCTCAAAGAAAAGAAGACATTGTCCATCTATAAAGTCACGAATCTCATCAAAGGCAAAATCATGAGACTATCAATGATTACTCAAAGATCCTTGACAATAGAACCCAAGGTATGTCTGAGTTAAATTCCTCAAGTCAAGTTGCCCTAAGGAAAGGAGTTCAATCATGCACACAACACCCACTTTCGAATTTTGTATCTTATAAATTTTTGTCTCCTTCCTATTGTGCTTTTGTTTCACAACTCGATAGTGTTAGTATTCAAGAAGCTCTAAAGATCTGAGGGGAAAGAAGCAATTTTAAGGAAATGAGAGTCCTACAGAAGAATTCTACTTGGGAGAAGGTTGATAAACCTCACAGTAAATCGATTGTTGGATGTAAGTGGGTATTCACCATAAAGTACAATTCAGACGGTTCCCTAAAACGATATAAGATGCATTTGGTTGCTAAAGGCTTTAAGCAAACTTATGGAGTAGACTATTCCGAAACTTTCTCTCCAGTGGCTAAATTGAACACAGTTCGAGTATTATTATCAGTTATTGCAAATCTCGATTGGCCACTAAATCAATTAGATGTGAAGAATGTGTTTCTAAATGGTGATTTAGAAGAAGAGGTCTACATGGAGGCACCCCCAAGATTTTCTAATCAATTTGGATCAAAAGTGTGTAAGCTGAAAAAATCTCTCTATGGACTGAAGCAATCGCCAAGAGCATGGTTCGAGAGGTTCACAGAGTTTATAAAAAGTCAAAGGCTACACCCAAGGACAATCTGATCATACTTTATTCACAAAGATATCTAAGAATGATAAAATCTCTGTGTTGATCGTGTATGTCGATAACATAATCTTGACTGGAGATGTTATAGAAGAGATGAGTAGATTGAAAGCAAACCTAGCCAAGAAATTCGAGATTAAAGACTTGGGTCAATTAAGGTACTTTCTTGGAATGGAGATAGCAAGATCAAGGAAAGGTATTATGGTGTCTCAGAGAAAGTATATTCTCTATCTCTTAAAGGAAACTGTGATGAGTGGGTGCAGGACAGCAAATACTCCAATTGATGTGAATGCAAAGCTAGGAGATATAAAAAATGGCACTCCAGTAGACTCAGTAAGATATCAAAGACTTGTTGGGAGACTAATTTACTTGTCTTATACTTGCCCAGAGACGTTGCTTTCGCAGACAGACATGAACGACAAGTCTAGAATAAACATCACTCAAGTATATAGCAAGATTATATGATATAAAAAACCATAAAATATATATGCATGAAACAATCAAATGTGAAAAAATGAATTGTCACTGCATTGAGTCCAAAATGGCTAAGGTTGACGGTGAAACATAGTACTACAACACAAACACAAATTTAGACAGTAGTAAAATAGTATAAGAAGAAGGAAACAAACTTACTTACTTCATCAAGTAAAGAAGCTTTTTGGCTTCCGGATCTTTTGTCATACCGTCTCAACAACTGAAGATGTGTACCAGTAATGAGCTTAGTAGACACATAAGTTTCCCATGGTATGTCCCTGTTAAGAACCTTCAAGTGCATAAAGTTAAAAAAATGTCAGTTATGTTTCTCTAACAGTGCTATTGTCACTGCTATTTGAAAGAAGTACCAGCAGTCAACAGAGGTCTGTACATCTTATTATGCCTAAGAAAACCAACGAACAATGATAGGAACCGAATATTGCAACTGCTATATAATGTAAATAATTAAATTCTTTAATAGATCATGTTAAACTTTTGAAACAGATAACGAGGATTCAAGTAAAAGAAGATTGCAATACGACCACAAATGGGTTGTTAGATCTTTCACTGTGGTTTGCTATGAAAATTAAGCAAGTTGATTATGAAGTACTTTGGTTAATCCCTGAAAAATGGTTTCGTAGTTGGTATTGCCCATTGCAGCTGGTATCCACAATCAAACCATGTGTGGTTCTATTTGATATCAAAGACTTTTTTCTTATTGTTATCAATGATAGTTCATCTAATTCCAAGTTAATCATGAAATTCTAGCATTTCCATTCCCAATCAGTATATAAGTGGATGTCTATATGTTACATACTTATAATTAAACATGTAGAGGCATTTCAAAAGTTCCTTATGTTGGAAATATTTTAGAAGCATTCCAATAGGTCACTCATCCATTGTTTATAAAACAGTAATGCTTTTATATCATAAAACTTAGCGGCATAAAATCAAAATGGAAATCTTATTGAGTTACTGTCAAATTTCAAAGGAACAATAATGCAAGCACAGTTTCAAGCATACGACTGTATCAACGTGTTTGCCAGTCTAGCCGAATTCCCATGCAATGATCATTTAAAATGAACTAACGAGATATGCTCAAACTTTAGATCAGTGAGTCAATTGGACAAATTTTAGATACATCTTCAAGATTTAAGGAAAAACAACTAGGGAAAGCAAAGAAAGAAGCGAAAAAGGAGAATAAAGCATCTTGCAACGTGCCTTTAGATCCAAGCGTATATTCAGATAAAATACACCGGTTACAGACAAACGCATCTACTTTATTTCATAACTTCACAAAGACGGGGAAAACAAGATTTAATAGCGTGATAAGAAAAGTTTAAAGGTATGAAAAAAATGGTCACTCAAGTTCGATCACATCTTAGTTTTCAACACGGGGATGGAAAATCTACTTACCTTTTCAGACCTCAACAAGAACCATAATCTCAAATGTGTCGCCACATTCAAATAGAAATCAGATACTTACAGGGAAAAACAAGATCAGAAGGCGCAAAGTTACGATCTCAGATCACTAACCTGCTCCGTCGTCAAGTCAGCAGGAGCCATCGAGAAGAATGAATGCTACACCAGTATAGGATGGGTGTATTCCACCAGAATCCAGTAGCTACCGATATAATAACAACTAAAAATAAAAAATAGTTGTAAAGTCCGATCACACAGGAATCAGATCCAGAAAAAAAAATCAGTTATAAAGGCCGAATCGTACTTACGGTAGATAGAAGTGCTCTTTGGTAATTCTACTTCTCTTTAGGAAGATCTTCGCAACGATACACTTCAAGGATGAGTAGAGTCTCCAAAGGTCGCAATCGATCGATCGATGGAGTAACGAGCAAATAAATAGGGGAGTTCCTCAGGAGCGTCCCCACAACGACGGGTCCTGTTTAGTCTAATATTTTTTAAAAATAGAAAATAATTAAAAATGACCTTAAAAATTAAAAAAAATATAAATCTAATTTAAATTATATTTTATAAAATTTGGAAAAAAAATTAAAATATTTTAACAAAAATATTAAAATATAATATATGGATTTATTTAATTTTTGGTGTGCCATTTTCAAGTTCAGATTCCAACACAGTCATCTGTATTCAAAAAAGTATTTTCAATAATCTATTAAAGTAACAAGTTAATTATTTTTTTTGAAAAATATAATTCAATAGAGTAAACAATCTAATTTAGGAAATATTTTTGTAGATAGTTGCCACAATTTTGATAAATACTCACCATTTAAAATGTAGAATATTTGTTATGACCATAAAAATATTTAAAACATACCTTAAAACCATAACGCTGAGATAAAACTACTAATATTCAATTTTATATAACTAATTAAAATATTAGAGGGTCATTAATTAAAAGATAATCTATCAAACCGCGTTGTGCTTTATGCGTTTTTCTTAAATTGCATAGGCATTTTGGTACTGTCCAAATCTCATAATCTTCCGTGTGTTAAATTCCCATTTTACCTTACCGAAGCAAATAAAAAAAACTTTTTGAATCGCGATGACGTCTTCTTGGAGAAAGCAACCTGCGTCTGAACCAAAGATGAGTACAGTCGGCGAATGGCACAGTTATTTTTTCGACGGATGAGATTCTCTGGTGCACTAAAAAGTGGAACGGAGAGCAGGTTAGAAACGTCGAACCGATGGTGAATATTTTCTAGCGAACTGTGCAACTTCTTGTCAAAGAAAACGAGAAACAGAACATAGATAAAAATTGTCACTTCAGTGGAGTATCATTTCTGATGAACTTTGCAACTTATTGTACATTGAATTAGCGATTAGAGAAAACCTAACAAATAGCCCTGGATAGCTTCTTCTCCAGCAAATAGTGTAGTTTATGACTCCGACGATCTTCACGAGTCAGTTGCTCCTGACCACACGCCTCCCTCCTAACTACAAAGTTGAAAGCGATGAAATGTAGTTTTAGACATTGACTTTTCCAGTTCTCTATTATTGTATTAGAGAAGAGTTCAAACGAGATGTTAGGCAACCAGTGTAAGCAACTGTAACACGAGATTAAAAAAATTAAAGTAGTTATAAAATTTTGTCAACCAAACTTTCATATATTCTGTAAATTACATATACAATGGTAACATCTAAAATTACCCTTACCAATATTGTAGCCTAGGAAATCTTCATTATATTCGTCTAATAATTTTTTTGTTATCATGATAGAAAAATCAATCACAGTAGCAATGAATCAGTGATAGTTAAAATCATAGTATGGGCAAAATTTACGCTCTGATCAATCTTATGAACATGTAAGTTTTATTTAATAATATATAAATGAATTAATTTGATTTATAAATTAACATTATATGGACCCTTACCCATATGGTTTAGTAAATTGACAATTATCTGTACACGACCTTGACCGTCAAGCTAGAGGCGGTGAATAACTTTTCTTCGATTCTCTACCTACAACGTTAGCAAGCGCAAGCGGAATAACAAATAAACAAACTAAAACCAATGCTAACGCCAACCTTTACGTGGTTCGGAGATGACGCTCCTACTCCACGGCTGTCCATAAGGTGGATGATCCCTTGATCCTTCGGTGGATCACTCCCCGGATGCCCTCCAGCTAGCTCGTGTAGCTCCTTGAAACCTCGCCACAATCTCGAACACACTTCTGAGCAACTAAGACTACTAATGAGCTCTAACCAAGCTCATTTCGTCAAGATCTCTCAGCCAAAACCGAGCCCCTTTAAATAGGTCTCTTGGCTGAAAATCCCGCTACCCAACGGCTAGCTGTAACGGCTAGTTTTCGGGTTTACCAGTCGACTAGTCCTAGACCAATCGACTGATGTCTCGGCGAGTTCGAGTTCCCCGCTGGCAGTCGACTGATCCATCTTCAGTCGACTGCCCAGCTTATAAATTCACTCTCCCTCACTCCAAAGACCCTCCTTCACGTATGCCTTCAAGTCCACTCCCTTGGCTCGCCCCTTGAAGTCCTCTTCGACCGGCTATCGTCCCTCGGATGCGCACGCAAGCCCTCGGTTTGCCTCCATGCCACCCTTCACCTGTACCCTTTGAAGTTCACTTCCTCCGGCTTGCCCTTGGAGTCTTCTTCCCTCGACTCTCGTCCCTCGGATATGTCCACCATGTGTGACTTATCAAGTCTTGTAAACTCAATCACACATATCAAATCACCAGGATAAACCTAACTTAAACATTTTGCCCAAACATCAAAATACATGGTCACTCCGGACCATAGATTGCCCCAACATTATCTTTGTATTGTTAATATTATGCATATGGACTTTAATATCTTTCTTTTTGTCTTGAGAGTTGAATTCACAATAAACTGAATCAATCAATAAAAAGTATGTAAAAAGTATGGTTATAGTAAACTGACTCAATCAATAAAAAGTATGGTAATAAGCTAAAGTTGTTTGTTTGTGAAATATTAAATTTTGAAATGTGTAATTTCAAATTTAGGAACATGTGATGATTTATTGACTTCTTTCACTTGGCTAGTATGTTATAGAAATATTTACATATTTAATAGAAGTAATTGTTATTTACGGTTACATCAATGCAGGGATTTATTTTTTTTTATGAAGTGCTCTCACATAAGATAAAATCAATTGATTCAAAAAAAATAAGACCGACTAGGTGATGGTACACCAAACAAAAATATCAATCGCAATAAAATGTCATCTTCCACTTCTACTAGTGTTGTGGCGAGTCCGCAAGCGCTTCCCGATTTATCCCTAGTGACCGATGGAAAATTTTCGTAGGGCCGAGCTGATCACTCCAGGTTCATCTGCTATCTGGTCCAACATTTTTAGTGTTCTGGCGAATACTGGAAAGTGTATGAATTGTATATACAATTTGAAAGAAGAAGTGGTTAGTATTGAGGATATCATAGGCTAAAGGTGTTTGGAACAAATGTTTGAACATACGTGGACTCAATAAGAATATTACATGAACTATTCACAATGATAATGAATGAGTATAGTGAACTTGAGGATGTGTTTTCATTAGCTGAAGATCACTATATGATAAACTCAACACTTGTTACGTCGCAAAGGCAAAAATTAGATAGGAGTGATGAATTTTATGTTTATAAGGTAATGTAATTAATATGTAATAAATAATTTTTTATTTTATTTTGAAACATTAGTGTAATGATATATTTTTTTTACATTTCATAATCTGTACTCAATTAAAGTAGTCGTGTAATGTATTTATCTTTAACTTTCATATTTTTTATTATACTCAATCGTAGTAATAGTAACTAAAAAAATGATCGATTCTTGTGTAGGTGATCCAAAAATATTTTAAAGATGCACTTGTTGAATATGCTATGAAGAAGCGATTCATTAATAAAATAAAATACTCAAAGAAAAATGAGTGTTAAAACAATTTATGTTGGAGAAAATTACAAATGGGCAACAATTGCAATTGGAGAGCAATAGAGTTGACCATTATAAAATTTTTAAAAGAATACCAGTGCGGTCTTTACTTATGAAAGGATGATCATCCTGCATGTACAACTTCTTTTATAGCTTCTCAGATTGAAAGTCAATTTGTGTCTATAGATGAATATAAACCCATAAATATTCAGCGATATATGAGAGGACAATTTATAGTAGAGATATTATATTGAAAGACATATAATGCACATCAAAAAACTATAACAAAGGTTATAAGTGATTTCGAAAAGAATTATGGTGACCTCCCTAGGCATTTAAGAAAACTAAAATATAGAGACCCAGAAACATTGTTGTGTTGGGACTCGTGTGAGCTAGAAGGAGGAGTGGTGAATATCATCGAACACTTCTCTCAATCTTGTTATGCTCATCGTTCAAATACGCAATGGAAACTTTTACTCAAACTTGATTCTACATGCACAACTCCGGAATTTTATTTGATATTCTCATCTTAGGCGACTAATCCAATGTCTATCTCTAGTGATCTCCCTCTACTATGAACTTCTCTTTTTAGGATACCTTCCGGAGGTGGAGAAACCTCTTACAACAAGTTCTTACAAGAATATTTTTTTTAAATAATACAAGCAATACAAAACACAAATGAAAATGAATGCAAAAATACTTTACAATTGAGAACTAAGCATTGGATGCTTATTTGTTGCTTTGGAATGTTTCTCGATGGTTGAAAATGTAACAACACTTCACCTCTAACCTCTCAAGAATTAGCACCGAGAATCCTCCTTGAAATCCTCTTTATAAGGTTGCTTTTCAGACTGATTTTTGCCTACCACCAATCGATTGTCATCGAAGTCAATCATTTAAACCTGTAAAATCACTATTTTTTACCTTACTAATAGATTGGTATGACTAACCAATTGATTGGTTACTTCTAATCGATCAATCCATTCATTTTGTTCGCTACTACAATGTATCAATCAATTGAGCCACCAATCAATTAAACCAATCGATTGGTGAGTAGTAAAAGTATAGATATTTGAACTAGTTTCGTTTCTCATAAAAAATCGGCTCATTCTGATATTTGAGTTAATAGTTATAACTTTCAGAAGTTTGCTATGTTGGAACTTCTTCATTTCCTAGCATCCGATTAACCTTAATCTATCGGGACTTCAAGTCTCGTCGATAAATGTCCAGTTATCTATGACCCACTTAGACCTTTCGTCTCGTGCCAAGTGTTCAGTCCTCTACGACCTACTTGGACATTCCGTTTTCGTGTCAAGTGTTTGATCATGACCCACTTGAACTTCTCTCTTGCAAAATCTCCATTAGACTTCGATCACCAAATGTCCAGTCAACCTCGACCCACTTGGACTTTTCTCTTGTCAACTTTCCGTTGAACTTTCGATCACAAAGTGTCTAATCAATTGTAACTAACTTGGACTTTTCTCTATCCAACTTCCCTTTGGACTTTCGATTTCTATCCAACTTTCCTTTGGACTTTCGATTACCAAGTGTTCGGTCAACCATGACCCACTTAGACTTCTCTTGTCAATATCTCGTTGAACATCCGATCACCAAGTGTTCGATCAATCTTGACCTACTCAACTTTTCTTCTCACCGTCAAGTGTCTAGTCAATCTTAATCTGCTTGACATCTTACTAATATATTGATCAAACATCGAAACTCAAACTCAAGTCAACCCCATCATGGTCAACCTTGACCTGAGATTGATTGCACCAACAATCTCTCTTTTTTTATGTTAGATAATATGTTTAAGTTAGATTAACTCATTATCTCAACTTCCTTCTTTATCCTTCTTCTCATGCCAAAGCATGAGTGAGGGTTTCGTAACTTAAATCATACATTCTCCCCCTTTGACACACATCAAAAAAAAACTTTCAAGATCTATCCATCTTAAACTTCCAACATCAACAATGGAGGTTCCCTATCTATCATTGTCTTCAATGCCCAACCTTGAGTATACACCCATCTTCCCCTTTGACACACATCAAAGATTTTTTTTTTTCAAGATCTATTTATCTTAAACTTCCAACATCAACAATGGAGGTTCCCTATCTATCATTGTCTTCAATGCCCAACCTTGAGTATACACCCATCTTCCTTCTTCTGAATCCTTTAAATCTCCCCCTTTCATATACAATTCTTGCATTTTAGGCGAACCTCCCCTTTAAATCATGCTTCAACTTTAATCATTAACAATGATTTAGAATTCCTAAACCTTTAGGAATTTCCAAAATTTTAAGTCTTGAGGTTCAAAATGCAACTCGCAGTATTGTATGTCACTCTTTTGCTCATTTGTTCTCTTCTATTTTTCTCTTCCTCTTCTTCCCCATTTGCTTCTTCTCCTTTTTTTCTCTAACGGTAGTAAATCTATAATTTTTTCTTCTCCTCTTCTCAAACACAAAAATTATCTTTTCTTCTCCTTTCTCTTCTCCAACAAACAAGAAACGTAGCATTAGCTATTGTCCTCTTCCAGCAATAAGAGCAGTCCTCAGCCCTCGCATCTTCTTCCTCTTCTCATATTTTTTAGGGTTTTATTGGTATCATAAGAATAGTCATGTTTTACCTTGTGTTGCTCTCTTTTTGTCATTGTCAAACTCATCGAAACTAGTCAAGGTTGCTAATAAAGAAGGTAAAGTTCTCCTCTTTTGCTTTTCGGCAATTTACCAAAAGGCGTACCTAAGAATAGGTATTTACCAAAAGGCGTACCATGATATCATTTTCACCAAAGGGCGCACTCATTATAGTGAACTTCCTCTTATACCCCTCCTGTTATCTATTGTCTTTCTCTTTTTCTCTCAGTAATAAATTCTGAGACGTCAGCACATGCAACGTGACTTAATTACTGACTTTTATTTTAAAATAATATATTATGGAATCGACGCTAAATTAAAAAAACGTAAGGTAAAAATTGAAAAAATATTTCACTTAAAAAATTTCTCATCCAACGTGATTTAAAAATATAAATAAATAATTTTTATTTTTGATTAATAGAAATTAATATATTAAATAATATTTAATAAATATATTAATGTATAAAAAGTTTTTTGAAACAAATTGTTGGATTTAAAAATATAAATAAATGATTTTTATATTTGATTAATAGAAATTAATATATTAAATAATATTTAATAAATATATTTATGTATAAAAAAATTTTTGAAAAAAAACTGACCGTGGGCCTGAAATATTTTTATTTCAGGCCCAGCGTGGGCCTGAAATTTTTTATTTCAGGCCCACGTTGGGCCTAAAATCTTTTGATTCAGGCCCGACGTGAACTCAAATTTTTTTTCTATTTTAAAAATATATTAATATATAAAAAAAACTTATCAAAACACTTAATTTCAGATTCAAATGCAGGGCCTGAAGTCATCCCAGGAGGGTCTGAAGTCAAATAACTTCAGATCCTATAAATAATTAATTTAATAAATAATAATTAATATAAAAAATATTTTTAAAATTAAAAAATTTTCAGTGCCCTTGGGCCTAAAGTCATCCGACTTCAGGCCTAAGGAGGGCCTGAAGTCTGATGACTTCAGGCCCAAGGAAGGTCTGAAGTCTGATGACTTCAGGCCCTCCATCATTAAATATATAAAAATATAAAAAACTTTTTTATAAAAAGGTATAATATATAATTACATATTATTTATAATTTTTATAAAAAGGTATAATATATAATTACATAATAATAAAATGTTATAGGTGTGGTTTAGGTATATCAGTGAGTTTTGAGCAAAACTCACTGATAGACCTACCATATTTGGAATTCTGAAAACTCTATATCAGTAGACAGGGTTGAGCTAAGAGATGAGATTTTGGGTGCCGAAACCTCTAATCTTGCTGTATCACCAATGCTATAGGAGTGGTTTAGGTATATCAATGAGTTTTGAGCAAAACTCACTGATAGACCTACCATATTTGGAATTCTGAAAACTCTATATCAGTAGACAGGGTTGAGCTAGGAGATGAGATTTTGGGTGCCGAAACCTCTAATCTTGTTGTATCACCAATGCTATAGGAGTGGTTTAGGTATATCAGTGAGTTTTGAGCAAAACTCACTGATGGACCTACCATATTTGGAATTCTGAAAACTCTATATCAGTAGACAGGGTTGAGCTAGGAGATGAGATTTTGGGTGCCGAAACCTCTAATTTTGCTGTATCACCAATGTTATAGGAGTGGTTTAGGTATATCAGTGAGTTTTGAACAAAACTCACTGATAGACCTACCATATTTGGAATTCTGAAAACTCTATATCAGTAGACAGGGTTGAGCTAGGAGATGAGATTTTGGGTGTCAAAACCTCTAATCTTGCTGTATCACCAATGCTATAGGAGTGGTTTAGGTATATCAGTGAGTTTTGAGCAAAACTCACTGATGGACCTACCATATTTGGAATTCTGACAATCTTATATCAGTAGACAGGGTAGAGCTAGGAGATGAGATTTTAGATGCTGAAACCTCTAATCTTGCTGTATCACCAATGTTATAGGAGTGGTTTAGGTATATCAGTGAGTTTTGAGCAAAACTCACTGATAGACCTACCATATTTGGAATTCTGAAAACTCTATATCAGTAGACAGGGTTGAGCTAGGAGATGAGATTTTGGGTGTCGAAACCTCTAATCTTGCTGTATCACCAATGCTATAGGAGTGGTTTAGGTATATCGGTGAGTTTTGAGAAAACCTCACTGATAGACCTACCATATTTGGAATTCTGAAAACGCTATATCAGTAGACAGGGTTGAGCTAGGAGATGAGATTTTGGGTGCCGAAACTTCTAATCTTGATGTATCACCAATGCTATAGGAGTGGTTTAGGTATATCCATGAGTTTTGAGCAAAACTCACTGATGGACCTACCATATTTAGAATTATGAAAACTCTATATCAGTAGACAGCGTTGAGCTAGGAGATGAGATTTTGGGTGTCGAAACCTCTAATCTTGTTGTATCACCAATGCTATAGGAGTGGTTTAGGTATATAAGTGAGTTTTGAGCAAAACTCACTGATGGACCTATCATATTTGGAATTCTGAAAACCCTATATCAGTAGACAGGGTTGAGCTAGGAGATGAGATTTTGGGTGCCGAAACCTCTAATCTTGCTGTATCACCAATGCTATAGGAGTGGTTTAGGTATATCAGTGAGTTTTGAGCAAAACTCACTGATGGACCTACCATATTTAGAATTCTGAAAACTCTATATCAGTAGATAGGGTTGAGCTAGGAGATGAGATTTTGGGTGCCGAAATCTCTAATCTTGCTGTATCACCAATGCTATAAGAGTGGTTTAGATATATCAGTGAGTTTTGAGCAAAACTCGTTGATATACCTAAACCACTCCTATAGCATTGGTGATACAGCAAGATTAGAGATTTCGGCACCCAAAATCTTATCTCCTAGCTCAACTCTGTCTACTGATATAGAGTTTTCAGAATTCCAAATATGGTAGGTTCATCAATGAGTTTTGCTCAAAACTCTCTGATATACCTAAACCACTCCTATAACATTGGTGATACAGCAAAATTAGAGGTTTCGGCACCCAAAATCAAGGTTCTGAGAACCGGACCGGAATCGAACCGGTCGGAGCAAGGGTTCAGAGGTTCAACCGGTTTAACCGGGGGTCCAACGGAGATATAACCGGTATATAATAAAGCAGGTATTTATATAAATATATGGAATTAATCATTAAGCATAATTAACTACAGTAACTTATAGTAAGTACGTTAACTACATTAAGCATAATTAACTACATTAACTACACTATTAAAATTTAAAAGCATGTAAATCATTAAAAAAAAAGCATGTAACTTAATGTAAATTAATTACGATTTAAAAAAAAACATGTAAATCTGAATCATTAAGCATGAACATTATTGATTAATGTACTTGATTAATCTACTATGTTAAATAATGAATTTGATTAATGAACTTGATTACGGTTACGGGTTACCTTCTGGCTTCAAAGTTCAACCACAGACTGACAGAAGAGAAAGGCTAGTGGAGCCGACGCGATGCAGCAACGTTGGCGGAGGCAGGAGACGGTGGCGGAGGCAGGCAACACTCGCGGAGACGCGGTGGCTGGCGAAGGCAGGCGACGCTGGCGAAGGCGCAGCGGCTGGCGATGCTGGCGGAGGTGATGTGATGCGGCGACGCTGGCGTAGGCAGGCGACGCTGGCGTAGGCAGGCGACGCTGGCGGAGGCCCGGCGGCTGGCGACGTTAGCGGAGGCGCGACGACGATGGCAAAGCAGGGCGATGCGGATTGCGGAGAGAAGGCGCACTGGCGGAGCGAGTCGAGAAGACGATGCGACGCTGAGAAATCGCCGATTAAAAATTAGGTTTAAATGTTTAATTAATGTTTTAAGTTTTACGTTTTTGGTTTTTTTTATTTTTTTAAAATCAAACCGGGTGAACCGGGTTGCCCGGTTCACTCGGTTCCCGGCCGGTTCACATCGGTCCACAGCTGGTTTTTAAACAGCGATTTTCAGATCTGATCCGGACCGAAAATCCGGCCGGTTCCCGGTTCAACCGGTCCGACCGGCCAGTCCGGTCCGGTTCTCTTAACAATGCCCAAAATCTCATCTCCTAACTCAACCCTGTCTACTGATATAGGGTTTTCAGAATTCCAAATATGGTAGGTCCATCAGTGAGTTTTGCTCAAAACTCACTAATATACCTAAACCACTCCTATAGCATTGGTGATACAGCAAGATTAGAGGTTTCGGCACCCAAAATCTCATCTCCTAGCTCAACCCTGTCTACTGATATAGAGTTTTCAGAATTCCAAATATGGTAGCTCCATCTGTGAGTTTTGCTCAAAACTCACTTATATACCTAATCACTCCTATAGCATTTTATTATTATGTAATTATATATTATACATTTTTTTATAAAAAATTATAAATAATATGTAATTATATATTATACCTTTTTATAAAAAAAATTTTTATATTTTTTTATATTTAATGATGGAGGGCCTGAAGTCATCAGACTTCAGACCCTCCTTGGGCCTGAAGTCATCAGACTTCAGGCCCTCCTTAGGCCTGAAGTCGGATGACTTCAGGCCAAAGGGTACTGAAAATTTTTTAATATTAAAAATATTTTTTATGTTTAATTATTATTTATAGGATCTGAAGTTATTTGACTTCAGACCCTCTTGGGATGACTTCAGGCCCTGCGTTTGAATCTGAAATTAAGTGTTTTGATAGGTTTTTTTATATATTAATATATTTTTAAAATAGAAAAAAAAATTGATTTCACGTCGGACCTGAATCAAAAGATTTCAGGCCCCACGTGGGTCTGAAATAAAAAATTTCAGGCCCATGTTGGGCCTGAAATAAAAATATTTCAAGCCCAGCGTGGGCCTGAAATCTATTGATTTCAGGCCCACGGTCAGTTTTTTTCAAAAAAATTTTATACATTAATATATTTATTAAATATTATTTAATATATTAATTTCTATTAATCAAATATAAAAATCATTTATTTATATTTTTAAATCTAACAGTTTGTTTCAAAAAACTTTTTATACATTAATATATTTATTAAATATTATTTAATATATTAATTTTTATTAATCAAAAATAAAAATTATTTATTTATATTTTTAAATGACGTTGGATGAGAAATTTTTTAAGTGAAATATTTTTTTTAATTTTTACCTTACATTTTTTAATTTAGCGTCGATTCCATAATATATTATTTTAAAATAAAAGTCAGTAATTAAGTCACGTTGCATGTGCTGACATCTCAGAATTTATTACTGAGAGAGAAAAAGAAAGACAATAGATAACAGGAGAGGTATAAGAGGAAGTTCACTATAATGAGTGCGCCCTTTGGTGAAAATGAAACTATGGCACACCTTTTGGTAAATACCTATTCTTAGGTACGCCTTTTGGTAAATTGCCGTTTGCTTTTTCCTACCTATCTTCTCTTCTTTATTTTTCTCAAAAAATAACGGTCTTCCAAGAGGAATAAGTTATTCCATTTTTCTTTTATATTTCATTAATTGAAGGAGAGTTGTAAAGTATAAATTTTATTTTATTAGGTTACTAGTTAAAATGATTATTTAAATCATAATGAAGGTCTCATTTGTAGGAATGATAAATATTATGAGGAAATGAGATCACAAATGATTTTTCAACTTGAGTCATAGATAAGATTTGGGGATTAACCGATCATTGTTTCAACTAGAACCATGGGCTATGGTTAAAATTTTCGAATTTAAGTTTGTTTCAGCTCCTTAAATTTGAAATTTAAGCTTTTAGATGCTGAAAATCGATCTACATTAATATTTAAAAACTTTGAAAATCTTGTCTTTTGTTGAAAATCTTGGCTACACTACTATATGTAGATATACTAATTACAAGATCAAAAGTTTGGATTGAAAGTCATAAGAAAAAAATAGAGAACCTATTAGTAGAGAAAATGATAATAAAACTCTCTTTCTTATCCCATTTTTATTTATGAGAACCAATACGATCTGAGTTATCTTTTGTTATTTACATAAAGATATAGAAAAGTGTTCACTCGAATCTCACAATACAACTAATATTGCTGATGATGCAATTAGTCATGTATTTAGTAAGGAAGTTCGAGGTGATGGTAAAGAATTCGTTATTTATTTATCTATATCTAGTCGGAGAGCCAATGATACTAGATTATCTGGGATGAGCATTATTATGTTTTTACTCTAATAATCCTCTTAAATCTAATTTTTTTTCTCAAATTATCTTTCATAAATTGAATTAATAGAAATTTTATAAAAACTATTTTAGTTCATTTAAAACAAGATAAAAAATAATAATTTAAATGATAAACATACGTGAATGAAGATGTTTATGTTTATGATATTTCTCATATATCATCCCTAAACTACATGAAAGGAGATAATTATGAAGTTAATTTATAATCGATTAAGGGAGTGTTTTGGGAGAACTTTTATTTGTTGAAAAGTAATTCTTATAGAGATTATCTTGAAGTCAGTGAGAAGCTAAAGCATGGAGTGTTTGGAAATAGAAGCTAAAAGTTGATACAAGGTAAAGTTTGAGTGTTTGGTGAATAATTGCTTCCAAGCTTACTTTTTAGTTAAATGATAACAATATCCTTAAACTATATAAATTATTTTTTTAATTATCTAAATATAATTTTGATACACCATCAATAATATTTTATATATTTATTATTATATTTTGAATATTATACCAAAATTATTTTTTTTAATAATATATATGTTTAAAATATATAATTAATAAAATATAAATATAAAAAAATAATAAAATTTATATAATATATAAATTATATGAAAATATAAAATTTTATTTAAAAGTATGGTGGTAATTATATAAAATGATAAATTATTAAAGGTATAAATGTCTACTTTTAATTCTAGACCATAAGCAAAAAAGCAGAAGCAAAAAAAAGCATCAAATTCTTGTTTTCAGCTTTTGGCTAAAAGTTATAGAAGTTAAAACAGAATCTGGTATTCACAAAGTGCTTCTATGTAGCTAGAATATAAAAAACAGCTAGCAGAAGTTCTCCCAAATACTCCCTAAGTAATTAAGAAATGGAAGATTTTTTTTTTGAAAATATATATTCATTGAAAAGTGATTTTTATTTTATTATAATAAATTTATTATATTTGAAGCAATAAGACACCTGTAGAGAGAGCCGGAGAACCAGATAAGATAAGGATTTCAATAAAGAAAAGCATTACAGCTGGTCAAGCAGAAGCAACGTGTGGGAGAACACAGCAAATGGGATCTTCTGTCCGAACTTTTCTCTTTGTCTCATCTGTCTTATTTGTCGGTTACGATCGGTGAATCATCTGATCGTCGATCAAACATGATTCGCCGATCAAACATCATCGATGATTTTTTATCGTCGTTCCGAATCAAATGATATTCTAGAAGAATGGTGAACTGGTCGAAATCGCTGCAATTGTAATCTCATCGGATTTGACGGTGAATCCGGTGGGATCGCAATTCTGACGATCCCGATGGATACACCGTACCTTTTAAGGTATAGTTTTATTCGAGATAGCGGCCGAAGACCGTCGATATCCGATTGATAATTGGACGATTCGTCGATCGTCATCGACGAGTGGGACAGGGAGAATAGCGAGACAGAGGATCTGCCCTCGAGACACAGTGACAGCATCGTATCAGATAATATAAATTTTCTTATGAAATATTTAATATATCATAAGATATTATATTATATAAAGGAAAGTTTTGATGCCGAGAATGGAACTTCATTCAAACAGAGATCATTTCAGGCACATTAGAACTGGATGACACGGTTATTACACGGGCAAACACAACAACACACATATCACTCACAACTACTAGCCATCATTAATGGAGGGGAGGAATTCAAAGAGAAGCCCAACTCTTATTTTACTTGTACTACAAGAAGAAGAAGGAGAAGAAATAGTAGTCTTCTCCTTCATTTGGACAAACACTAGAGGCACCCAAACTGCTAATCTCTCTCCCTCCTCTCCAAGGCCATGACTCTGCTTTCACTAGCAGTTGCAGGGGTTGCAGGGGCAGCTGAGTCCGCACTTGCACCCTCCGTTCTCGGATCCTGCACTTGCGCCTTCCTCAAACCCCCTGCACACGTTTCAACAAGATGATCCATTAGCCGCAGTACTCTTCAGATTCCTTTTATTTCCTATATATAGTCTTGAAATTCTACCCCTTTGCATGAGCAGGAGCAAGTCCCATGATCACGGTTGGAGTGGCAGTGCTCTTCTCCTCACTCAATCCAGGATAGGTTTTGCACCTACGAATCCAAAATAAGAAAAAAAAACACTTTCAAAGAAGGGGAAGGAAGTAAACATGGGGAAATGGATCTTGAAGTCGAATACCCTCCACATCTCTCTCCGCATTGGCAGTTGGATCCGCATTTGCAACCGCCTGTTCCTCCGCAATTGCAGTTGCCGTTTCCGCAGTCAGACATCCTCTCTTCTTCTTCTTGCCGGAGAAGGGATGAGACTGCTGCCTTTTTAATAGAGGAGTTTGGAGCGAATCCACCGTCCACGTGGACAGATCCGGAGAGCGAGGCAATCGCCGTTATTAATGTGGAGGACCAGGCACTGACTTTTATTCCGAGCCATTAATTTTTCATTCAATGCGGGAGACTTTAATGTGCGATATTTAGTATAATTCTATTTATAGAAAATAATAATATATATTTTGTTCTATTTTATTTTACAGTAATTGCACAATTTGGTTTCTATAATTTCACATATTGAATACATGGTACTTCAAAATGCATTAACGAGAAAATATTAATAAATCCTGGATAAATGAGGAATTGGAAACTCTATGGCCTATTTCGTAAAAGTGAAGTCTAGGGGTTGAAATGAAAATATCTCATAATCATCCAACTGACCGCAGATCTTCTGTTCACAAAAGTTCCCTGTCTCACCTGTCCCATTCCTCGACGACGGTCGGCAAATCGTCTGATCACTAATCAGACACTACCGATGATCTCCGGTCACCGTCCTGAACAAAATTATATCCTGCGGGTACGGTAAACCCGTCGGGATCGCTGCAATTGCGATCTCGCTGGATTCATCGTTGAATCCGACGAGATTGCAATTGTAGCGATTCCGACCGGTTAATCGTTCTTATAGGATATCATTTGATTCGATACAATGATCAAAGTCTATCGGTGGTGTCCGATCAGCGATCGGATGACTCATCGGCCGTCGTCGGAGAATGAGACAGGCGGAACACAAAGCTTTGCGGGCCAGAGGATGCCGTTCGATCCAGAACACGGTGGCAATGAAACGATGATGTTGGTTTTAGCGGCGGCGGCGGCGGCGGCATTGCCGCCGGTCAACTCCACGCCGATCCACTCCGCTCCGCTTCTCTTTCTACCTCCGCCACAGCAAAAACACCTTGAGCGTGCAATTTGTCGAGATCAAGAAGAAGACCACGGTGACCTCAGCCGCCGCGTCCAATTCTCTGAATTCATGTGTTCGATACGATGATGCCGTAGAGACACTTGGTTTCCTTTCCTTGAACTCAATGATTTCTGTGTTTTCAGACAATTTGTTACTGGAAGATGTATTCAGCTTGTTAACAGAGATGTTGTTGGTCGCCGCCGATGATAACTTCAGACAGGACGATGCTCCGATTATTACAGTCCTTCCTACGTGCGCAGTAGAAGGATGGCTCGAGATGGGAAGAGTTCTTTATGGATTAACTATTGGATATTATGTGAATGAAAAGGAAGATATGGAGGAAAAAAATTTCTTAGTGAGTGGGACTTTAGTCTCACATTAAGAGTTTCTAGTGATTGGAAAGGAAAGTGGAGAATAAAGAGATTCTATTGTGAGTGGGATTGTCCCATATTGGGAGTTTTAAGACATAATTGTTGGTTTATATTGTTTCACAAGCATGTTAGTTGTGAACAAATATAAGTGGAGAGGTTTTCTCTCACGCGTGGGTGCGCAGGGGGTGTAAATCTAGGGTCCGAATTTATACTGAACCAAGTGAACTCGTGTGCGTGCACGACCTGCGCGCGTTGAATGTCCGACCGGTCGGGACAAAATTTGTCAAAGTAGATGTACTAACGTTTTGTCAAATTTTTTGCTCAAATGTAACTGATGCGTTAATTTTTGATTAATGAAAAATCAGTAACCCCCGGATGTTTAGATCTGAACGGTTAATTAGCAGTAAATGACTTTAATTCGATTATTAATTACTGCGGGAATCTAAGTCATATATAAAGGGATTGTGACCGAGAACAAAATATACACAGAGAGAAGAAATTATCTTTCACCTCTTCCCCAACCTCCCTTGATAGCATTCGGGTACTTCCTCGGTTCGCCATGAGCAACGAGTGCTCCGTTGTGTCCGTAATCTCACTGTTGTATCCTGAGAGGCAGACGTCCATCTGAGCCTTGAAACACCGTCGGAGGAGGATAAATCTATTTCAAGGAAACTACGCTGCGCAAACCTCAACAACTTCCTGGTCGGGAGACGTCTTACTACTGCTCGGGAGCTCGGGAGATACTGGTCGGGAGACCTAGTCGGAAGACTTAGTCGGGAGATACTGGTCGGGAGACCTGCTCTGGAGACCTGGTCGGGAGATTCTGTTCGGAAATTTCAACTAAAAAATTCTACTCGGGAGATTGTAGTCTGCAAAAAAGATAATTCGCGCTACTCAACAGATAAATTAAAAATTATATATTTTAATTTATTTCTGTTTACTCTCAGAAAAGATAACATTTCCTCCAACATTGACAGTGAAGCTGGATTTAGTTTATGAACTCAGAGTGAGCAATGCTTTGGTTGATATGAACACAAAGTGTGATTGTTTACCGAATGCGCAAAAGCTCTTCAATAACAACCTCAACAGGTCAACAGGAATGTTGTGTCTTGGAACACGATGATCTATGGCTTGTCAAGGAATGGAGATGTCAAGAGGACCTTTGATCTTCTCCACCAAATGCAAGATGAAGGATTCAACGCTGATGAAGCTGACTGTGTTGAATGTCTTGCCGGCTTGTTCATCGCTGTCAGAATTACGAGCTGTGAAAGGAATCCATGCTCATGTGATCAGAAATGAACTGGACAGCAATGCAGATAATGCCTTTCAATGAGTGAAGATCAAGACTGTTGGCTCATGGAATGCAATTGTAGGAGGTTATGCACAGAACGCTGATGCTAACAAAGCCATTCGATTGGTTTACCATTGGAAGCTTGCTGCTTGCTTGTGCTAATCTTCAGGATCTTCCCGATGGAAAGTCCCTCCATGGTTATGTCCTGAGGAATGGCTTGGAGATGGATTCATCCATTTTGATCTCACTATCTCAGTATACAGTTTTTGTTTGACAGCATGAAGATTAAGGATTCGATCTCCTGGAATGCCATGCTTGCTGGGTGCTGCCAGAATGAACTTCCGTTGGAATGCCTCGAGCTTTTTCGCTAAATGCAGCATGACTAGCAGTGTTGTGCAAAACGGGGACGACACCTCTTAACCTCTAACGCGCGGAAGAAGAGGCAGAGAGAAAGAAATCGCAAGAAACAATGGAGCAAAAACGCACAATAGAGAAAGAAAACATGAAAAAAAGTAGAAGAGAAGAGAGAGGAAGGAAAAGAAGCGACGGCGTGTCTACTCGACGAAAAGGCTAAAACTTTGTATACATCTTATTCTCTTGATATTAATGATGATTATATAATAGGCTTACAATGATCCCTACACATATGCCAAAACGTAAACCCGGTAAAACTACAATAGAATTTTATTAGGAAAAATCTTAACAAAATTCTATTAAAAAAAATCTTAATAGAATTTGAAAAACTTTAATAAAATTCTATTAGGAAAAATCTTAATAGATTTTTTTCCGTGACATCCATTATTCAGATATGAGTCACCCATCAACAATCTCCATCTTGGTGAATATTCACTCCTTGGAAGAACATGAGTATCTGAGCAAAACTCGACCTGGAACTCTAGGTTTAAGCTTCCTTTCCTGTAACATTTAGAGACATGGATCAGGTTCTCTGGCCAACCCTGTAAATCATAAAGCTTTTTTCTTCTTGAATACCCACTTATATCCTATAGCTCATTTTTCCTCAAGAAGTTCTACTAGATCTCATGTTTAGTTCTTATGCAGCGACTTCATCTCCTCTGCCATGGCACCCATCCACCTGTCCTTCTCAGAGTTGTATACTGCCTCCTGAAAAGATGTAGGGTCTTCGTTACTGATGATGAGTGTATAAGACACCAAGTTCTCAAATCCGTATCTGGTGAGTGACTTTACGACTCGTCTCGTTTTGCCACCAGTTATAGTGCGATGCTCCGTGTGCTTTGAGTTAGAATCATCAAAGTCATGAGTCTCTAGCTCCACCTGCACAATCTCTTTCTCCTTGTTTCTATATGGTATTTCCTTTCCTTCTTCATGAGTATGTTGTACCATGATTTTCTCATCGAACACCACATCTCTATTGATCACCATCTTGTTTGCCTTAGAATCCCAAAGTTTGAAGTCTTTAACTCCTTTTTGATACCCTAAAAATATACTATTTTGACTTCGTATCCAGCTTTGGTCTTTCCTCACTAGATATATGCATATAGGTTAGACATCCAAAAACTCGAAGATAAGAGTAATCTACTGGATTCCCTTGAAGGATCGTTTATGGTGTGCTAGAGGGGGGTGAATAGCACTTTTTCATCGTTTTGATCTCTACAAAGTCGTTAGCGCAGCGGAAACAATAATATGCAAAGTAAATAAGAAATAAACAATGCTAACAACCTGATTTACTTGGTATCCACCCCGGTCGGGTGACTAATCCAAGAATCCTTCGGTGGATCAACCCCCGGTTAACCTCCGGCTAGATCTGTCGCTCCTTGTGGGTGGAGAAACCTCACCACAACACTTCGGACGCCCTCTGATCACAGTAGACTACTAACCCACTATATCCAAGCGAGTTTCGTCAAGCGAGTTAGTAGGAAACGAGCCCCTTTAAATAGGGCTTGAATCTGAAACAGCCGCTACCAGTTGACTGCCCCTGGTCCCATTCAGAATCGACCGTTACAGTACAACGTTCAAATCTGCCAGGCTGTTCCAGTCACCACCAGTCGACTGCCCCTGGGGCAGTCGACTGGTACACACCTAAGCCTAGGGGTTTACTCCCAAGTACAAGTCTCTCCGCACTCAAACCCTCCCCGCTTAGCCCTTGAGTACACACACTCATACTCAGACCCTTACAACTCAGTTGACTCTTCACCAGCAGTCTTGACTGTTGCCTTCACGCTCTCTTCATCTTTGGCCCTCGTCCCTCGGATGCGCACGCAAGCCTCCAGCTTGCCTCCATGCCACCCTTCACGTACGCCTCGAAGTCCGCATCCCTCGGCTCATCATCTCTGCTATCCAACGGTCCCTCGGATGCGCACGCAAACCTTCAGCTTGACTCCATACCATCCTTCACCTGAAAACATCAACCAAATCCATGTGTACCTGTACACCTGCACACTCATGTACACATATGAGAACAACACAACTCCTAACTTAACCATATTACCCACACATCAAAATATCATGATCCTCCAGATCATTTCAGGGCCGATTGCCCCAACAATCTCCCCCTTTTTGATGTGTGGCAATATGTTAAGTTAGGTAAACATATAGCAATGATAAAAGCAATTGAAATTCAAGCATAACACACAAGAGGCAAACTCCCCCTTAACCTATGCTTTCTCCTAAATTTCAATTCTTATTGCTAATCCAAAGTTAAGTTCTCCCACCTTAACTCTAAAGTTTTATAACCAAACCTAAGTTAAGTTTCAACCCAAACCTAACTTAACACCCAAGTTCTCCCCCTTTGACACCATCAAAAGATTGCCCCAAGCAACCCTACCCTTGGCGCCAAATAGAACATAGCCCTACTTCTGAAAAAAAACTTCAGAAATCACAAAACCTAATCTGCCCATATTACCAGTCGACTGCCCCAGGGGCAGTCGACTGATACGGCAGATTTCAGAATTTCAGCCGAAATTCATAAACGAATAAAAAATTTCAAAAATCCGAAAAATGGGAAACTTTGCAAGCACGATTGTTAAGGTATTCCCTACCCTAGAAAAATTTGGTTCATGAAAAACATCAACCGTGCTTGACTTTTGGTACACATTCTAAACTTCTCAATTTGTGGCAATTTTGTATCAAGTTTGACTCCTAATCATGGTATCCAATGTTTGCCACCTTTTATCACTTCCACTTGACATTTAACATGATTCCCAAACTCTCTTTTCAAATAGATATTTTCATTGTGACAATAACTCCCCCTCCAAATGATCATCCCTTCTATATAAGAAATCATTATTTGATTTTCAACCAAATCATATTAGATAAAATAATACTATGCAAATTCCACATCATATCATGAACATATATAGAATGATCACAAAATCAACATCCATTAATACTTTAACATTTTCAAGCAGTTTCAAAACAGCATCTAGTCATGGTAAAATTTCAATAAGCTAATAGAAAGATACTAACGCAAGTCATATGTCATAAATCTACCAAATCGAGTAATACCTAGGTGTTTCATACAAGAAACCCAGAAATGACCATAACATAAGGCCTGATAGAGTATCTAGGGCCAATGCCCTGAAGTCATCCAGATAAATACAATCAGCAAAATAGAGAGTGTTTGAGAGGTATAATAAAACATCAAAAGATAATACTCTCAACACTAGAATCACTCTCAAAAGCTGCATCCACTGGTCAGAAGAACATGTGATCATCACTGCCTGAGGGAGGAGGCGGAGGAGGAGGAGGACCCTGAAAGGCGAGATGCCACTGCTGCATCATCTCGTACATCTCATCTTGGCGGCTGGTCATCCTGTCAACTTTTGTCTCAAGCCTCTGCTCCGTCTGCCGAAGTCCGTGAATGTCCTCACGAATAACATGAGCCTCCTCCTGAAGCCCGTGGACATCGGACCGAAGCTGGGTGAACTCTGCGTGTGTGACCAGCTCGGTGGGCTCCTCATCTGCATCAACGGCCTCTGGGCGCTCCCTCCAAACAAATGCCCCCTGTCTACACTCAATGCCTGCCAAGGACAATTGGCGCGTGCCAATCTGATCATAGTCCTTTGACAGGTGTCTCACCTGACCGCTACATACACGGATGCCAAAATGCAAGTGGAGAAACTCAGTCAGGATGTGGCAAAAGGGCATATATATCTTCCCATTGACATTATGGGAAGAGTGACAGATGACACTGAAAACCTGTAGGGCGACATCGATGTCCAACCGCCTCTCTAAAGCATACATCATCACCAGATGTGGGAGTCTAACCTTAGACCTCCCCTTGGTGACAATAGGCAAGATGCACTCAATGACAATTTTATACAAGACATGGCTAAATGGTCGCATGGGCTTAGCATCAAACAGACGCTCTGAGTCATTCCTATGTCTTCTGAAATAATGCATGTGAATCTGATCAATAGTGACTCCAGGAAACTCTAAGGGTTCAACAACAGTAGGAAAATAAACAGATGCATTGTTGGACACCCTACACTGGAGGAACCCGGCTAAACCCATGATAGAGAAGGGGATAGGAATACCAGTAACTCGAGACTCATACAAATTGTTATCAGAGTCAATACAGGTCAAATTGACGTAAAACTCTGAACACAAGTCAACGTCTATGTCCTGCCGGCAGTAAACCAGCTGATCTAGCTGAAAATGAGTGATCATTTCAGCCAACTGGGGTGACTTTTCCTCTAAAAATTCCTTGTTCGGGTATCTACAACTCATTACCACGAATTCATTTTCTTCAAAACGTTTCTTGCATTCCAGGGACCTAAACCTAGACTCCCCCTGACTCGGTCGGGATGACCCTTCTCCCCGAGACCTCTTAGAAGCCATCCTAAAACCCATACATACCCATGCATGCCAAGATAACCCCCCAAAAAGGAAAAACATCAAGGAATACACACAAAAATGTCATATTAGTGTCAAAACATGGTTTAATCGAGAACAATGAACCTTAAAGTGCAATACCTTTTCATCCTTCTCATGTTGACTTGAGGTTGAGAATGTGGCTTGAAAAGATGAGGTTTTAGCAAACCCTAGAAGTAGATCCGAAGTAGAGGAGGCCTTAGAGAAGACTTTAGGGCTCAGGAGGAGCTTAGGACGCAAGGGGAGTTGAGTGGAGGAGAAAATCGCCGGGAGTGATCAGCCAAAACCCTAGGTTTGGCTTACCCGGCGCGCCCTTTCCCTTTATAAAACCCGCGTACCAGTCGACTGCCCCTGGGGCAATCGACTAGGCCAGAGTGTAATTACATTCTGTGGGTGTTCGCAGTCGACTGCCCTCTTGGCAGTCGACTGGTATCTGATTTTCAGATTACTAATCCGAACTTCAGAAATGTATAACTAATTCCACAAATTCCCAAAAATTATGAATTCTTGTGGGGAGATTTGTGGATCCTATATTTACTTGGGAAAAATATTATTTTAGTCAAAGTCATCCCAAATCCTAAGATTGGTACAAACTTCGAGTTTCTCTAACGGGTATCATGAAACCCCTTTCTAAAAGTTCTAATTTGGACCTCACCTTGATGCTTTTTCCCATACTCATCCATAATTCATTCATAGCATCAAGTTATATGGTATTTAGGCATTCATACCTATTTATCTCAATTAAAATCCCCATTTCACCTTTTCCTCTATAATCCTCCATTTGGTGTGTCAATTCTCTAGGATTAAGACTAACCTTAGCCTTTTAAATCTCTTGGCACACCCTATAGTCTTTTTCAATCTCCTAGAAGGAAACCACCTGAGATCCATTGACCATGGAATCCAATTTGGCTTCTAGAGCTTTCCCTCGAGCTCCTAGCCCTAGTTACCTCCCTAGACAACTCTTCTACAAAGGCAAGACCACACCGGTGCTCCTCCGGTGCCTCTTGACCTTCCACTATTACTCTCTTAACCCTATAGACCTTTCTTTGGTCAATGGCTTTTCCTTGCTATTTTTGACTTTTTCTCTATCATAGTTATAGGGCATCCTTGAATATGATATTTTATCAACATTAGCCCTCCTAGGATGGTATCCTAAACCTGACCGACCATTCCTATGATTTTGGTCTTTTGGTATCATGTTCAATCTCTTGGACCCTTGAATGACTCTACCTAGGTTTCTTTCTAATTGATCAAGTTTTTCTCTTAAAACTTAATTTTCCTTTTCTAACTCCCTAACCTTAGGATCACTGGACCTAATTTGGTCATTTCTAGATCTTCCTATTTTTCTAGGCATATTTCTCCCTTTCTTAGAATTTATGCCTTGGTCCTTATTCCTAGAGTTCCTAGATTTATCATGCATCATAGAATTTTTGGTGTTTCGGCATACAAAATTGTTTATATTCCAATCATGATATTTAAAACCAAAAACATGCATGGGCAAGCAATTGTTATCAATTCTATCATTCATACAAACATTTTGAGCATTCATGAAAAAATTTGAAGCATAAGTAGAGTTAGAGGTTACCTCCCTTACCCTTGGGGCTCCCCCTTGATGAGTGCTCCTCTTCCTTTCTTCTTTTTCCCATTTCCTTAGGTGCTCCATCTTTTCGAGCTCTCTACTTCTTGGACATTTTGTATGATAATGACCGAGCTCCCCGCATGTGAAACATCGAATTCTCCTTCTTTTGTTTTGAGCTTCCTCATTCCTACAACCCATATTGGTTTTCAATTGAATGAATTTGGGCTCAGGAATTACCTCTTTTTTACTTAGTGGGCACTTATCCTTGTAGTGCCCCTTTTTACTGCACCCAAAGCATATGATATGCTCTTTTGACTTGACTTTGGTGGAGTTGGAAGTCTTCACTTGCTCTTGTGAGGATAGGAGTCTCTCCTCCCCCTCAATTCTTGATGTTGATTCTTCCTCTTCTTCTCTTGATGAGGTGGAAGGCTCCTCACTTGGTGGCACAGACAATTCTTCATTTTGGTCCTCCTGGACCCTTGAACTTATTTCATCATGCTCCTCCACTAATTGAACTTGTGTAGAGTTCTTGTGAACTTCTTCCAATTTCTTCCATAAATCATGTGCACTTTTGTAATCTCCTATACAACTCATCACATTAGTAGGCAAGATATTAATCAATACATTGATCACCTTTTCATTTGCCCTAGCTTGTTCTTGTTGTTCACTTGTCCAATATCTGGGTCGAAGCCTCTTGCCGTGCTTGTCTCTCGGAATTTCAAAGGGGCCTTCAATCGTCATTCTACACTCCCAGTCCATCCCTAGCCAATTTTCCATCCTCGCCTTCCAATGACCAAATTCTTCATGATTGCGGGATGGTGGTGTGTTAATGTCTTCCCCCAACTTATCTTTCATATTTCCCTCTAGCTTTGCTTTGCTCCCTTGGCGATTATTCCAATCAAGAGCGAACCTTGCTCTGATACCAACTGAAGGATCGTTTATGGTGTGCTAGAGGGGGGTGAATAGCACTTTTTCATCGTTTTGATCTCTACAAAGTTGTTAGCGCAGCGAAAACAATAATATGCAAAGTGAATAAGAAATAAACAATGCTAACAACCTGATTTACTTGGTATCCACCCCGGTCGGGTGACTAATCCAAGAATCCTTCGGTGGATCAACCCCCGGTTAACCTCCGGCTAGATCTGTCGCTCCTTGTGGGTGGAGAAACCTCACCACAACACTTTGGACGCCCTCTGATCACAGTAGACTACTAACCCACTTTATCCAAGCGAGTTTCGTCAAGCGAGTTAGTAGGAAACGAGCCCCTTTAAATAGGGCTCAAATCTAAAACAGCCGCTACCAGTCGACTGCCCCTGGTTCCACTCAGATTCGACCGTTACAGTACAACGTTCAAATCTGCCAGGCTGTTCCAGTCACCACCAGTCGACTGCCCCTGGGGCAATCGACTGGTACACACCTAAGCCTAGGGTTTTACTTCCGAGTACAAGTCTCCCCGCACTCAAACCCTCTCGGCTTAGCCCCTGAGTACACACACTCATACTCAGACCCTTACAACTCAGTTGACTCTTCACCAGCAGTCTTGACTGTTGCCTTCACGCTCTCTTCATCTTTGGCCCTCGTCCCTCGAATGCGCACGCAAGCCTCCAGCTTGCCTCCATGCCACCCTTCACGTACGCCTCGAAGTCCGCGTCCCTCGGCTCATCATCTCTGCTATCCAACGGTCCCTCGGATGCGCACGCAAACCTTAAGCTTGCCTCCATGCAATCCTTCACCTGAAAACATCAACCAAGTCCATGTGTACCTGTACACCTGCACACTCATGTACACATATGAGAACAACATAACTCCTAACTTAACCATATTACCCACACATCAAAATATCATGATCCTCCAGATCATTTCAGGGCTGATTGCCCCAACATCCCTGTCCATACTTTCTTTGATACTTTGTCTTCTAATGTTGTCCTTGGTGATCTATTGATGAGATAACATGTTATATTCACTACTTTCGCCTAGAAATTCTTTGCTAGCCCTGCATTTAGTTTGAGACATCTTGTCTTCTCAATGATTGTCATGTTCAACATTTCTACCACACTGCTCTGCTGAGGTGTCCTATGAATTGAGAAATGCCTAATTTTTCCATGCTGCCAAAAAGTTTCTGAAACTTTAAATCTGAGTATTCAGTCCCATTATCTGACCTAAGACATTTGATCTTCTTTCTTGTCTGATTCTCCACTTCAATTTTCCATAGTTTAAACTTCGCAAAAGTTTCTGAATTATGATGCATGAAGTATACCCAAACCTTTCGTGAGTAATCTGTTGGTGCAGGTAGCACCTAAGTCAAACCTGGGTTTTGATAATGGCAAAGGGTTCAAGAGTTAAGATGTTATTGCTATCTAATGTGTTTACTAAGTGTGCAGGAAAGAAGCCCTAGGCACACTAGGCAAGAAGTCCTGTCAAAGGGCTGGGCAAAGAAGACCTAGTCAAGGGGCTGGGCATCGAAGACCTGCTCGGAAGGTGGGCACTAAGTCCTGGTCGAGGACTGGGCACGAAGTCCTGGCAAGGGGCTGGGCACCGAAGACCTGCTCGGAAGGTGGGCACGAAGTCCTGGTCGAGGACTGGGCACGAAGACCTGGTCAGGTTGATCGGGAAAAAGTCCAACCGGAGGAGCCGGTTGACAAAAGGTAAATTCTCCTGAGAGGAGTAGGTGAGGACGCGTTCCCCGTCGAGGGAACAGTAGGCGTCGGTTCGACCTAGGGTTCCATTTGGGAGACCCGAAGTCAGAACCAAGACAGCTATGGCTGTAAAAATGGACTAATATTCTTGCCTTGTTTGTTGTGGAACTAACCTTGGATGCAGGGACCGAAGGAGTGAGTTTCTGCAGCTCAGAACGCCCCAAAGGAGAGGGGCATGCAGCCGGGCTAGGCGCCCGGGAGGTCTCGGGCACCCAAGGTCAAAGCCAAACAAGCAGTTAAGCAAGAATCGCTTCGAAACAACACTGGGCTAGGCGCCCGGGAGGTCCCGGGTGCCCAAGGTCAAAGCCAAAGAGGAGTCGAAGTAAAATCAGCCACGAAGCCAGTGGACCAGGTCAAGCTGGGTGCCCGAGAGGTCTCGGGTGCCCCAGTCAGCTCCGAGGCCGGTTCTGAAGGGATAAGCGCTGACCAAGCTGCGGATGAGGTTTCTCCGATCTAAAGGCACGTGTCAGGCGCCCCCGGCGAATCAGGCGCCCCCAGGAGCACTATAAAAGGGGCTCGACCCCTAGGCTTCAAGAACACAACTTTCCAATGCCTCTATGCTTTTCGTTTAAGCGCTCTGCTCCGACAAACTCTGATCTCGACATTCCAGCGCCAACGACGATCCTCTGCTCCGAAGTGCGATCCACACCGGATGTCGGTAACGAAAAGTGTATTCGTTTATTTACTGCACTACTATTGTATCAAAATTCTGTAAATCTTTGCGCTATTATAGAATTGCCCGCAGTAAACGGTCAAGGACCGTGGGCCTTGGAGTAGGAGCCGACCGCTACTCCGAACCAAGTAAAAAATACTTGTGTTCCTCGTGTTTATTTTTAATTCCGCTGCATATTTTCTCTTAAGTCTTATCCGAAAAAGTTTTCACGATATTACCCCCCCTCTATCGTGTTTCTCGATCCAACATAATCATCAGTAAAAACTCACAAAACTTAAGTGCCCTCTACGTAATGCTACATTGGCTGTGTAGGGATCTATGGGAAAAAATATTTAAAATTCGCAGCGGAAATAAGATCCCTTGAGCGATCCATGCGAAAGAAAACTCATACAAAGTCAATTTATAAAAATCCTATCGTATAGGTATACCTTTGGCACGTGCCCTTCGCTTACCCCGCTTATCCGAGGTATGTCGGATCTCTTGCACGTTCAAGTGTCCGTGCCTCTATGTGTATCCACACGAACACGATTTTTGCCTCGGAGAGGAACCACCTTAGTTGTGCTAGCAACTTGGGATGGTTCACAAAGCACAAGAACCTCCACTAAGGAGTTTTGGACAAGGAGGAAGAAAGAAGAAGAAAAGAAGTGCTCTCTCTAGCCTTTGACAAGAGGGAGTATTTCTACTCATCTAATGAATATGAAGGGTCTTTGTCCCTTGAGCTCCTCTCATCTTAATGCTAATAAAGCCCAATGAATACCAAGCCTTTTGGTATCCCTTGAGACTCTTAATATTCTATTCATCTAATGAATAGAATGTCTCTTAGCCTTCCTCTTAAATAATTTTTATTAAACCATTTATTGAATATTATCCATAATTAAGTGGTTGAGTCTAATCTAGATAAGTCTAACTCAAATTAGACTCAATCCCATAATCCAATTGGATTCACTTGAGTCTAACTCAATTAATTCAATTCGAATCAAATCTTAGTCAAACTAAGATCAGTTAATCTCCGAAGCATCACGCCCTTAGTGTGTGACCCAATAGGTTCTCGTAACGTTGGCAATGTGTTTAAACCACTTTAGACACATAAGCAATGAGCGGCATCTAGCAAGGCATCATTGTTACCCAAGTGACTAGAAAGTTGAGATCCGACTTAACCTCCGTGACCATGATAATATATAACCTTGTCCTTCTATCCTTGATATCTAGATTGACCAATGAGGTATAGACCGTGTCATCCTCGATCAATCTTTGTATTTCTTGATCTCCGAGTAGACTCACTCAAACAAATGAGCTCAATATCTCATATTGACTCATTTGAGCATGGTCATGCGTTTTAGTAGTCCTACTCGATCAAGGGGTCCACAGATATCACTCCCGTCATATGGGAGGCATATATCCCATCTACTATTACATACCCAGTGATCGCCTTTATAGTCCACCCTATTACGGGTGACGTTTGACTATACCAAAGTACATAACTCTTAATATAGGGAATCGTAGTGACTTCAGGTCTAAGGATTATTCCTACTAATAGTCACATGAGAAAGTTTATGACACTCATATGATAATCTATGAAACTTTCTCATGGCGGGTCAATTCAGTACACATTCTCTAATGTATACTCATGTGTCAACATGATATCACATATCCATGACTTGTGAGCTCAAGTCATCAATTGACCTACATGATAGTCTCCATGCATTAATATTATCCTTAAATATTAATGCTTGACTAGGAATGATTTAGTATAGTATTTTCTATATCATCTCACTATCGATTCAACCAATCGATATGATATAGATAAGAACCTGCTACCCAAGGACATTATTATACTTAGTTATTTGGTACTAATATAAAGTAAGTATAATAACCAAACATGCCTTTATTAATGATAGAATAGGATACAAAAGGTCCCTAGTCAATCATTACATAATTGGCTCTAGGGCTCCTACTAACAGGCTGATCCTCAGATATCTATATGTACATAGTCCAAAATCCCCTTCATCTTGTATATTGCTGTCTTGAATTGCACTTTGCTCTATTTTCCAAGGATACAAAATTTATAGAATTCAAGCTTGTATATCTTGACGCCCTTCAACAAATCTCTCTTGTGAAGCTTTAGCATCCCACGTTTGCTCATATGTCCTTACCGCATATGTCACAAGACTGTACTTTCTGATTTAGACTCTACTGAGACGACTCCACCTACAATTGTAGTCTCTATCAACTTGTAGATGTTCCTTGCTATCTTTTGTCCTTTCATTACTATCAGAGCTCCCTTACTGACCTTCATCACTCCGCTCACTGATTTGTAATTGTAACCTATCCCATCCAATGTGCCTAGTGAGATTAAATTCTTCCTTAGATCTAGTATATATCTGACATTACATAAAGTTCTGATGACACTATCAAACATCTTGATTCTAATATTTCCTATGCTGATGATTTTGCAAGATGCATCGTTTTCCATCAACACTGAACTAGAATTCACTATCTTATAGGTGTCAAACCACTTCTTATTTGGAGTCATGTGATATGAACATGCAGAATATATGATCCATACATCCGTCAATTGCTTCGAACTAAACATAACTGATAGTATATCTCCATCACCGTTCTCTGAATTTTCTTCAATTATGTTTGCAGATTTTGTCGAACTATCTTTGTTCTCTGCAACATCTTTCTTTATCTCTGGATAATTTTTCTTTATATGACCTTTGTCTCCACACTTGTAGCACGTGATTACCTTCTTCCTTCTCGACTTAGAACGAGTTTTATTGTCGTTGCTCAATCCGTACAAAGTTTTGCTCCTACCACGCTCTTTGTTATTATTCGCCACAAGTCCTTCTCCTTGAGAAACTTCGTCACTTATATTCTTCCTCTGATGAAAGCCCAACAAACTACCTATGACCTCCTCCAATTTGAGAGTTTCCTTTCCCCATGTCAGAGTAGTAACTAAATTCTCATACGTAGGAGATGAAGGTAGAGAATTCAACAACATCAGCGTCTTATCTTCGTCCTCGATCTTCACATCAATCCATTTCAGATTGCTCATAATTTAGTTGGATACGTTGATGTGCTGCTCTGATCGATTCCCTCTGTCATCTTCGGCCCAAATAATTTCTACTTAAAATATAGCTTGTTTGTCAATGACTTTGACATGCATCGACTTTCCATCTTTTGCAAACTACCACCGGTGACTCCTCGTCCATGACATGAGATATCACATCATCCGTAAGATAAAGCCTGATTATTGTCACTGCTATTGCCTGAAATGCTTTTCAATTTGATCTCTGCCTGCTTTCTGGTTTCCTTTCTCCTAGCGTCTTGGCCATGCCTTATTGTATCAACAAGTCCTTGACCCTCCTCTGTCATAATCTAAAGTTTTCGATTTCTTCAAACTTCATCATATCAGGCTTCACAGAAAACATCCCTGACATGTTGAAAAAAACCGTCAAACCTTGCTCTAATATCAATTGTTGTACAAAACGGGGGCAACACCTCTCAACCTCTAACACACGGAAGAAGAGGAAGAGAGAAAGAGATCGCGAGGAGCAACACGGTAAAAATGCACAATAGAGAGCGAAAATACAAGGAAGAAGTAGAAGAGGAGAGAGAAGAAGAGTTACCATGGTTCGGCGGCGTGTCTACTCCATAAAAAGGGCGTAGCTTTATTTAGAATTCTCTCTACACAAGAGAATGCACCTTATTTCCTTGATACTAATGATGATTATACAATAGGCTTACAATGATCCCTATAAATAATGCATAAACCCAAACATAGTAAAATCATAACAGAATTTTGTTAGAAAAAATTTTAACAAAATTTTATAAGAAAAAACCTTAACAGAATTTTATTAGAAAAACCTTAATAAAATTCTGTTGGGAAAAATCTTAATAGATTTTTCTTCTATGACAATCATTATTCAGATATGAGCCACCCATCAATAGATAAGAGCCTACAGTTTGTTGGGATCGATGGCACGGCTAGAGGGGTGAATAGCTCGGTCACCCCAATTCGCAATTCTTCCTACAATGTTAGCACATGCGGAAGCTTAACAATTTAAAACAACAATGCTAACAAGTTACCGGTTTACGTGGTTCGGAGATTTTTTGCTCCTACTCCACGGCGTATCCTTGAGGTGGACGATCCCCTGATCCTTCGGTGGATCATGCCCCGGCAATCTCCGGCTAAGTCCTGCTCCTTCTCGGTGGAGAACAACCTCTCACAATCCTTCTTCCTCCTTACAAGATTGAGCTAGGATTTGAGGAGGAAGATGAGCACTAGGAGCTTGAGCACTTGAACACTAGAGAGACGATCTTACAATGAAGAGCTAACCTTCTCCAAGCCTCAAGCTCCCACTTAAATAGTGGAGAGGGATGTTAAACAAACAGCCCAGCTCGACATCAATTGACTGCCCCCAGGGCCAGTCGACTGATCCCTCAGCCAACGGCTCTTTTTCGAACACACCAGTTGACTGGTCCCTGGACCAGTCGACTGCTCCAGGTTGTTCGAAACTCACAGAAAGATGAGTCGACTGGTGCCCATACCAGTCGACTGCTACAGTGCACCCTCAGTATTATCAGTCAACTGGTCCCCTTGCCAGTCAACTGCTCTACTTACAAATGCACTCTTAACCTCACTGGAGTTCACCCTTCGCGTATGTCTTGAAGTCCACTTCCTTGGCTTGCCCCTTGAAGTTCTCTTCCTTTGGCTCTCGTCCCTCGGATGCGCACACAAACCCGCGGCTTGCCTCCATGCCATCCTTCACGTATGACTTTGAAGTCTACTTCCTTGGCTCGCCCTTGAAGTCCTTTTCCTTGGCTCTGGTCCCTCGGATGCTTCACTCCGTTACTCCATGTGTAATTCACCAAGTCCTGCACGACTCAAGCATACATATCAAATCACAATAAAATCATAACTTAATTATATTGACACACACATCAAAACTCATGATCTACCCGATCATACATGGGTTGATTGCACCAACAATCTCCCCCTTTTTAATGTGTGACAATATGTTTAAGTTAGGTACAGAAATAACAATTGAAAATTAAAAGCATAGCAATCAAAGAAACATAAACATATATCCTCCTCCTTAACCTATGTCTTAACACATAATTTTCAAATTTAGCTCAACCATAAAGAATTAAGTTAAAATCTAACTTAAACCTTTGACTTCTTCCCCTTTGACACCATCAAAAAGATTGCTCCAAGCAATATTACCCATTGGTATCATTTGGGACAAGTTTCATATTCTGAAAAATACCCAAAAATCAAAAACTACCTGTGCCAGTCGACTGATTCAGTTATCAGTCGACTGGTGGCTTTGAATAGCCAATTTACAAAAACTTCAGTCAACTGCCCCTGGGCCAGTCGACTGATACTTATTAGTCTGATATTTCAGCCTTTTGAGCTAAAATTCAGAAATGCATAAAAAATTCCATAAAATTCGAAAAATCATGAAATTTTGCAAACATATTTCTTATGATGTATTCTAACAGAGAAAAATACATTTTCATAAAAAATCTAAACATGTTTAAATTTTTTACCAAAACTCAAATTCTTTGAAAAACACTCCATTTTGTATCAACCTTGCATTCTTGTTTTGAAACCACATGTTTTGCAAACTTATACCATAGCAAATAAAACACAAAAATATTTTCAAATCATTTGAAATGTCCAACTATGATCTATGGGCAAGATGTCCATTAATTAAACATTTTCTTTCCCCATAGTTGGTCTATTTTCAATAATGTGATACATCCAATAACTCAATAAAATACCACAAACATGAGTGAGTTATTTGTATCATCCTAACATCTCATATGTATGAATACAATCACAAAGCAAAGTAATATGAGATGTTTTTAAGGTAAACCTTATTCAGCCCAATTTATCATGAATTTCTACTATGGGCTACAAACTCCCCCTTAATGTCTTAAGTCAACCAAATTTCAAAAATTTGAAATTCTAATACCATGGTTGACTTTACCCAAAATCCTCTAATCCTTGATGATTGACTTTGATACCCAATAGAAATGTTTTCTAATTGGGTTGACTAAGTACTCCTTAGGGATCCATTTCTTACTTAGGGTCTTGGTCTTTGCTTGTCCTCTAGCAAGTAAGCAATGATAGGTTCCTTTATTGCTAGATTTTCCAAAACCTAATCCATCTTTCTTAAAACTTGCCCTTTGGCACTCAATAATCATATCTAGTGTTTTTGAGCCAATTTCAAATTTTCTAAGGGCTTTGGTAAGACTATCTACCTTTTCCCTTAAATCCTTATTTTCTTCTTCTAAACATGAGTCATTTGAAATGGAAGAAGAAACATGCACATCATCCTTAATTTCCATGGATTCGAATTTTTCTTTTAGCATGCTAATTTCATTTTTCAAATCCTTAATCTTCTTTCTAGCTTAAGCCAAATTATCGTTAGTACTAGAAATCATTTTTACAAGAGTAGAAGTTGGTAAATTGTATACCTCACTTACCGAGACGTTCGATTCTGAAGTTGAGCCTCCCCCTTCACTTGAGCTCCCTTCATCTTCACTTGAGCTCTTCTCTTCTTCAAATTCTGATGACGTGGAGGCAATGTCGTCAATTCCGATTAGTGCGAAATGGGAGACATGATGTTCCTCCTCCTCCGATGAGGATGAATCATCCCATGTGACCTTCAAATTTTGCACCTTCTTCTCCTTTTCCTTTGATTTCTTCTTCTCTTCTTTCCTCTTTCCTTCCTTCTTCTTCAAGAGGGGACACTCATCTCTCATGTGTCCTTCTCCTTGGTAATTGTAGCAAATAATCTTTCTTGTTCTACTTTTGCTTCTTGACCCTTTCCTACCATGAGATTAGTTTGTAGAAAAATATTTAAATGTTTTTCTCATTTTCCTTACCATGTAGGCTTCCGCATCACTATACATTGATGCACTTGATTCCTCGGAATCGGATGAGGAAGCCATTTTCTTTTTACCTTTTCCCTTGTTTGCCACAAGGGCTATACTCTTTGGCTTGTATACCTCTTCAATTATTCCTCCAACTCGAGTTTTATGAAGCTCCATGGTTGAGAAAAATTCTTCTAGAGATGTTTTCTCTAGATCCTTGGAAATGTAGTATGAGTCCATCATTGAGCTCCAATTTGATGTTCTTGGGAATACATTGATGGCTTTCATTAAAATGTCTCGGTTGGATAATTGTTCCCCTACACTTGTTAGTCCATTAAGTATTTCCTTAAATCTAGCATGCAAATTAGATACCTTCTCCCCTTTGTCAAGCTTGATGTTATTGAGTTGAGATCGAAGAAGATCTCTCTTTGCCATTTTTGCCTCCGAAGTGCCCTTATGAAGCTCTATTAGCTTATCCCACAAATCTTTGGCACTTGAGTAGCTCCCAATTCTTGTGATTTCTTGTTGAGGGAGCACACTTAGTAGATGGTGCAAGGCCTTAGAATTTGTCAAGTAGTTATCTCTTTGCTTCTTGCTCCATCTTATTTTCTCAAGCAATTTGTTGTCTTGATCCCTAGGCACTTCAAACTCATTTTCCATGATTAGCATTCTATCGAAATCGGTATTGAAAAATACCTCCATCCTTTTCTTCCACCATGAAAATTCTCCCTCAAACTTTGGCGGTTGGATATGCGAGCCGACTATTTTTGATGATTTTGCTCTTCTCGACGGTTAGTCCTTAGAAGGCGTCCTTGCACTCTGATACCACTTGTTGGGATCGATAGCATGGCTACGGGGGGTGTGAATAGCTCGGTCACCCCAATTCGCAATTCTTTCTACAATGTTAGCACAAACAGAAGCTTAACAATTTAAAACAACAATCGTAACAAGTTACCGATTTACGTGGTTTGGAGATTTCTTGTTCCTACTCCACGGCGTGTCCTTGAGGTGGACGATTCCTTGATCCTTCGGTGGATCACGCCCCGACAATCTCCGGCTAAGTTTTTCTCCTTCTCGATGGAGAATAACCTCTCACAATCCTTCTTCCTCCTTACAAGATTGAGCTAGGGTTTGAGAAGGAAGATGAGCACTAGGAGCTTGACCACTTGAACACTAGAGAGAAGATCTTACAATGAAGAGCTAACCTTCTCCAAGCCTCAAGCTCCTGTTGAGGCAATCTGTGGTCCGGAGTGACCAAGTGTTTTGATGTTTGGGTAAAAGGTTTAAGTTAGGTTTACCCTTGTTATCTCATATGTGTATGTTAAGTGTGCAGGATGTACAGGTTACACATATAGACTTGACTGGATGGCCTCGGTACGGTGAAGGGTGGTATGGAGACAAGCTGAGGCTTGTGTGCACCCGAGGGACCTTGGAGATCAGGGGCGATGAGCTGATGGGCGCAGACTTCGAGGCATGCATGAAGGATGGCATGGAGGCAAGCTGAAGGCTTGCGTGCATCCGAGGGACGGGAGCCGAAGATGAAGAGGGCGCAAAGGCAACAGTCGAGGCTGTGGAGCAGGAGTCAGTCGAGTCGTGAGGGTACGAGTGATGTGTGATTGTACTCTGGAAGGGTTCAGCTGGGGACCAGTCGACTTCTCTGGGAGCAGTCGACTGGTAGGTGGGTGATGAGTTGGCTGAGAATTCGAACGTTGGGGATGCAACGGTCGAATTCCAGTGGCACCAGTCGACTGCCCTGGGAGCAGTCGACTGGTGGCGAGGGTTTTAGCCCGAGTCTTATTTAAAGCAGACTTCGTGGTGGCTGAGATTCTTGACGAATCTTGTCTTGGTTAAAGGCAAGATAGTAGTCTTTGTGCTCAGAACTTTGATTGTGATTGTGATGAGGTTTCTCCACCCACAAGGAGCGACGAGGGCTAGCCGGAGGTTATCCGGGGATTGATCCACCAACGGATTCTTGGATTAGTCACCCGTCCGGGGTGGATACCAAGTAACTCGGTTTGTTAGCATTGTTCTATTGTTAGTTTATTTTAATTTGTATTTCCGCTGCATTAACAATTTTGTAGAGAACAACGACAAATCGCTATTCACCCCCCTCTAGCGGACGTATTCGGTCTATCAATTGGTATCAGAGCGAAGGACCGCTCATGATTCGACTAACCGCCAAGAAGAGCAAAAGCTAGAGGGAAGAACATGGAAGACAAATTCGGGGACGACATCTACACTCCGCCGGCCTACGACCATGAAGATTTCGGGTATTGGAAGTCACGGATGGAGACGTGGTTCGGAATGGAGTGGGACCTTCGGATTGCGCTTGAAGAGCCATTCGAGATTCCAAAGGATAAGCACGGGAAGAGGCTTAGACCTAGATATTGGAATCAAGAACAAGAAAATCAATCTAAGGCGAATAAAAAGGTAATTGATATATTGCTTAATACTTTGCCTACTAATGTTTTGAATGGTGTAGGAGCATACAAAAATGCACACGAATTATGGATCAAAGTAGAAGAATTTCATAAAAACCCTACACGAGGTCAAGTACTGGAAGAACCGAGGAAGTGAACTCGATAGCCCAAGAGGAGAATCCCAAGAGAAGAAGAGGAGGATTCGATGCTTCATGTGTGGTGAGCTGGGACACTACCACACCAAGTGTCCAAAGAAGAAAGAGCTCAAGAAAATGGGACACTTGAGGAGATGGAAAAAAGAAGAAAGGAGGAAGCAAAGACCACAACAAGGAGGGACTACAAGGGTAAGGGAGGTAATTCCTGACCCTAGGTTAAAATGCAATTCAATTTCAAGTTCCTCCTTGCATATTAAAAATAATGTTAAGTATCCATTCATGCATGCTAGAACTCATGAAAAATGCTTAATGGTACATAATTTTGAATTTAGATACAATGATAGGACTAGGGTTAACAAGGTAGATTATAACCCTAAGAAAAGCATGCATCATGATCAATTTAGAACCTTAGGACCCAAGGATCAAGGCACTAATCCCAAGAAGGGAAGGAATATGCCTAGAAAGGAGGGTAGGTCTAGGAATGTCCAAGGTGGACATATGGAAACTAAAGTTAGAAGCTTGGCCGAAAAGGCCCTAGAAAGATTCACGGTTGGATCTAAGAGCTTAGACATGGTGTTGGGTAGCTTAAAACTCAACTATGATAGATCGGGTTTGGGATACCGGTCTAAGACCTCCAAGGTAGATGGAAAGAAATATGTTGGGAAAGCATATAATCATGGCAAGGAGGGTAAGTCCAAGGATGACAAGTGGGTGTCATCAAAAGGTAGAAAGGGTGACTTAACCAAGGACAAAGTGTCCAAGGTTAAGAAGGTCCATTTTGTAGGCCAAGAAACACCGGGGGCACACCGGTGTGACTTAGTGTGGGTTGAGTCACCTAGGAAGGTGGCTAAGGCTAAGAGCTCAAAGGGGAGCTCTAGGAGCCTTTGGGGTCCATTGTAAATGAATCTCAAAAGTTTCTCTCCTAGGAAATTAGGTGAATTGTGACAAAAAGGGTTGGAAGACTTGGGTAAGTCTTAATCCTAGGTTTTGACACATTAAAAGGAAATTTAGGGAGAAAAGAATGAAAATAGGGTGATGTTCGATAAAATTAAGGTTTAATTGGAAAATATCATATAATTCAATGCTAAGAATGTATAATGGTCAGAAATGAGAAGATACATTAAGGAGAAGCCTAAATTAGAACTTTTGGAGGAGTTAAAATGATACAATTTAGGTAGAATTAGAGTTTCGTGCCAATCTTGGGATCCGGAGTACATTTGTTTGGAAACATTTTTTCCCAAGTAAACATTGGCCCCACAAATCTCCCCACGAAATTTCATAATTTTTGGAGATTTGTAGAATTATTTAGGGATTACTGAAATTGGACTGAAAAATCTAAAAATCAGGTATTAGTCAACTGCCCTCATGGCAGTCGACTGGTCTCAGCCCAGAAACTCTCTGTGAGTTTTGGCAGTCGACTGACATTTGGGCAGTTGACTGGTACATGAGAGTAAGCAAAAAGGGGATATTAGGTAGTGAGAAATTGCAAAATTGGATTATGGAATATGGTTCGGATTTAAAATTCATGTTTATGATGTCATATTCCTTGAATGAAGTGTCCCATGATGTGATAAGGCTTTGTTGATATCTTGGAAATCAAGGAAGATTGATAAGTTTCCCTAGGTATCTAGGATTTAGAGGTAAAAAGGAAAAATTGAGAGCAATTCCATGTGTCAAATTATAATGATAAGCCTTAGTAAACACATGGAATTCTAGATGGATTTGAAAATTGATACCAAATGCCAAACCTTTTAGGAAATTAGAAGTTGTACCAAAGTCATGCACATTTAATAGTCTTATTTAAAACATATGTTTCTAGGATAGGATATATCCTAGCAAATGTGTTTGCAAACCTCTTAGGTTGTTTAAGGTTTTGTAGAGTTCTTTTTGGTACTAAGGGAAAGGTTGCTTGGGGCAATTCTTTGATAGTGTCAAAGGGGAAAGAACTTGTGTGTTAGGTTGGGTAGAACCTAATTTGAGTCTATGGTGTTAAGTTGGGTAGAACTTCACCTAGGAAAATTAAAAATTGGGAGAAGACATAGGTTAAGGGGGAGGTTGCCTCCTTGTTTGCCTTGATTTTCATAGAAAAATTTTTAGGTTTTGTGTCCAACTTGGGAACGGTGATAGATACATTGTGAAATGTATTTTTCCCAAGTAGGTATGGGTACCACAAAGTTCTCCACGAAATTTAGAAATTTTTGAAGAATTGTGGAATTTCTGACACATTTCTGAATGTGACCTTAAAAAAACTGATAATCAGAGTATCAGTCGACTGCCAACAGGGGAAGTTGACTGCCCAGGGCTTATTTGTGTATCAGCAGCTGGTTTTAAGTCCAAATGATAAGAAACAAGTGTATGGGGGTGTAGTGCACTGTGTTTAGGATCATTGGGGATTAAAAGAACCAATAATTGGGATATTATTGGGGTCTTTTGATGTATGGCAAAGGGGGAGAAGTTTGGGTTTAAGTTGAGAAACCAAACTTACTTTTGCTAGAAACCCTAGGTTTAGGGGGAGCCGAGTTTAAGGGGGAGCATGGTTGCTTCATTCTTGGCGTAAGGGGAACCTTGGAGAGGTTCTTAAAAAACCTTTGTAAGTCCAGTATAAGGGGAGCTTTGGAAAAGCTTTAAAAAGCCCGTTTTGGTGAAAATTCCTAACGTGGAGGGTTAGGTGTGTGAAAATCCTAACTTGGAGGGTTAGGTGTGGAAAATTCCTAACTTAGAGGGTTAGGTGTGGGATGTCATGGGATAGGATCCAGTTATGCATTGCATATGCATTGTTATTGTTATTGACTACTATTTTGCTTTCCCTAACTTAAACGTATTGTCAAACATCAAAATGGGAAGATTGTTGAGGCAATCTGTGGTCCGGAGTGACCAAGTGTTTTGATGTATGGGCAAAAGGTTTAAGTTACGTTTACCCTTGTTATCTCATATGTGTATGTTGAGTGTGCAGGATGTACAGGTTACACATATGGACTTAACTAGACGGCCTCGGTACGGTGAAGGGTGGCATGGAGACAAGCTGGAGGCTTGTGTGCACCCGAGGGACCTTGGAGAGCAGGGACGATGAGCTGATGGGCGCGGACTTCGAGGCATGCGTGAAGGATGGCATGGAGGCAAGCTGGAGGCTTGCGTGCATTCGAGGGACGGGAGCCGAAGATGAAGAGGGCGCGAAGGCAACAGTCGAGGCTGCGAAGGAGGAGTCAGTCGAGTCGTGAGGGTACGAGTAACATATGATTGTACTCGGGAAGGGTTCAACTGGGGACCAGTCGACTGCTCTGGGAGCAGTCTACTGGTAGGTGGGTGATGACTTGGCTGAGAATTCAAACGTTAGGGTGCAACGGTCGAATTCCAGTGGCACCAGTCGACCGCCCTGGGAGAAGTCGACTGGTGGCGAGGGTTTCAGCCCGAGTCTTATTTAAAGCGGACTTCGTGGTGGCTGAGATTCTTGACGAATCTTGTCTTGGTTAAAGGCAAGATAGTAGTCTTTGTGCTCAGAGCTTTGATTGTGATTGTGGCGAGGTTTCTCCACCCACAAGGAGCGGCGAGAGCTAGCCGGAGGTTATCCAGGGATTGATCCACCGACGGATTCTTGGATTAGTCACCCGTCCATGGTGGATCCTTTGAAATCTACTTCCTTGGCTCGCCCTTAAAGTCTTCTTCCTTGGCTCTCATCCCTTGAATGCTTCACTCCGTTACTCCATGTGTGATTCACCAAGTCCTGCACGACTCAAGCACACATATCAAATCACAATAAAAACCTAACTTAATTATATTGACACACACATCAAAACCCATGATCTACCCGATCATACTTGGGTCGATTGCACCAACACAGTTTTCACAACCACGAGTGCCTTCATGGCTTGCTCTGAACTATCTGACTTGTGGTTAGGGAAAGAGGTACATTGCTATACATTGAAGAATGTCTTTGCGAAGGATACCTTAGCATTTCAGTAATCGATATGTATGCGAAATGTGGTGCCATAGAGCAAGCCCGGACCTTCTTTGCCAACATGAAGAACAATGATGTGATCTCATGGACTGTGATGATCACCGGATACAATATCAATGGACACAGGCACAAAGCAATTCAACTATACAAAATCATGGAAGCACAAGGGTGATCTGTGATTGAATCTTTATGATGGAAGCGATTCAACTATATAAAAATAAATAATGAAAATGAGAGCTTACCAACTAGTTTAGTAGATCTGTGATTGAATCTTTATTCACATGAAAAAACAAATGGTGATAGAACCAAAATCTCTACAATATTTAAGTGAATCAAGAAGAGGAGGACAAGTCCTAATCTGAATCTGCCAAACCTACCAAAGGTTAAGTTCAACTACACTGACTAAAAAGTAAGAAAAAATTATTCTTAGGGTATCGGCTCGATAGGGCCTAGTTGAATTGGAAAGCGATTTGATCCTGTCGGAGAGTGAGTTGGACTCCCAACTGATGGCGTGGCCCGATCTAATGACTGAGGAAGACCGCGGACCGCGGGTGGATGAGTCGGGTGCTCACAATGATGACTAGCTCCGACCTGCAGAAAAAGGACCGTTAGTAACCTGCCGGGAATATTCCCGGCAAAGGCCCTTTGATGGTCAAGTCAGACTCCCGGTAAAGAAGAAGAAGAATGAAGAATACTGTAGCGTTCTTTTTATCACATACCTTTGCCGGGGAGGAGGGTCCTATATATGGTTGGGGGGCCACAATTCTTATCGTATGCGGGGACAAGATCAGGCATCAGTGTCGATCAACCGATCGACACCGCAATCTTCGAGATTCTCCGACGGCTCCATAGTACAGTTTTGTCTTATTCACTGTACCTATCAGAGACCGTATTGAGTCAGTGAGATTCCTACAATTCTTGACACGAGTGGTGTCAGGGATATCCTTGATCGGCGGATGCCAGTGTGGTCGCCGCTGTCACACGCTTTGTGTTAGGGAATTGTACGAATACTGACACGAGAAATTTCTATGCATACTACCGGCTGAATCATAGGGCGCTCGGGGTGTCGCCGGTCGGTGCCCCTGGAGTCACGTCTTCGGGAAACCACAGATGGAGTTTTCCCGCTCGGGGAGTGCAGTAGGGGTTTCCCTCAGTTAAGAAACACGAGTCGGGGTATACTCAATCGGGCTACCTAATCGGGGGTTCCCCTAGTCGGGGGACACTGGGCAAAGTCTACCTCAATCGAGAAGGGCAGTCATGAGTTTCCCTCAGTCGAGGAACATAGCTATAGTGTGGGGACTGGTGTCGTCGATAGAGGGGGGGTGAATATCGACTCTTTAAAACTTTGCGAAAACTCATGGAAAACTCATCTTCGAATGTTCGTTCTAATCTCAGAGTTAGTAGCACAGCGGAAAAAAGGAATGAAAATAAAAGATAACACAGAATGCACACGGGATTTTTTACTTGGTTCCCAACCCCCAGGGTCAGTACGTCCAAGGCCTAAGCACGGGAAACGTCCGTCCACTAATGGTCTCCTTCTCGACTTTCCGGAGGCGGAGAACCCCGTCTTACAGTGCACAATTTACAATAAAAAAGATAGAGAAAAATAAGTGCGGAATGTAAATTCAAACCAAACAAAAGAGTCGATGACTCGGCCGATCTGGAACTCCGAAGTGCCGCGCACTTCCTCCCGGAGCTTCCTTGGTCGCAGAGCTTCGTCGTTAGCGCGTTTCTTCCATTCGGAATGCTCAGAATGATCTTGGAATGTTGGGTTGAGTTGAGGGGTCGAAGCCCCTTTATATAGTCTTTTACAGGGCGCCTGTGTCGAAGGAGGCGCCTCATAAGCTTGGTCAACCATCATCTTCGCACCGAACTCGCAGCAGGGATAACCTCCCCCTTCCCAGGCGCCTGTCACATACAGGGCACCTGGGAGCTCTCAGGCGCCTGTGTTAACAGGTGCCTGGGAGGTGGCTGCCCAGTCCAGGGTGCCCTATTGCTCTGGGGCGCTTGTTTCAATACAGGCACCCTAGATGCTTCTTCCAGGTCACTTTGTGTTCGCTTGCCTGCCTTGTTTCCAACTTTTAGGTACCTGCAATACAATTAAAGACAAGGCAAACATGCAGATAATCTTAACCTTAAGGACTTGGTTCTGACTTCGGATTTCCGCGAAACCCTAGGTCGAACCAATGCCTATGTTCCCATCCCGGGGAACGCGCCTTTCACCTACTCCTCTCAGGAGACGGTTGCCACCCGACCCATCCGGTTGAACTTTTGCCCAGCTTTACTCACCAGGACTTTTGCCCAATCTCACGACCAGGCCTTCATGTCCAGTCCACGACCAGGACTTATTGCCCAATTCTACGAACCAGGACTTCAGTGCCCTACCCTCGGCTAGGATTTATTGCCCAATTCCACGAACCAGGACTTCGGTGCCCAGCCCTCGGCCAGGACTTATTGTCCAATTCTACGAACCAGGACTTCGTGCCCAACCCTTGGTCAGGTCTTAGGTGCCCAGCCCGCGGCCAGGACTTAGTGTCCAATCCATGATCAGGACTTAGTACCCAATTCTTCTAACCAGGACTTATTGCCTAGGTTAACTAGGACTTTCATTCACTTTTGTACTCCTTTCTTGACTAACCCTTATACGTTCAATGTATCATTAACTTAAGCATATTGTTAAACATTGAAACACTTATAGGAGGACATCACTTGATGCTTCTTGCACCAACATATAGGCTCGGGCTTCTCCTTATAGATCCCGGGCATTCTGACTCGGTTATTTATTTGACTGAGTCCTCCTCCAGGTGAAGTTGGCCTGGGTGGGCCGATTCGAATGAGGGTCTCAAAGCCCTAGTCTTCCTCGAGCCGAACCCCAGCCTCTCGCGCTGATTATGGTCCCTCCCTCAAGGGCTGGCGACTTTGGGGGCTAACTTGTCATCCCCCTCTGCCGCATCGACCAGACTGCTGCTCTGTCAGTTATGAAAGGATCATGATTAAATTGGACTCTTTAAATCAAATGGAGTTCTCGGGATACTATGTGATCTAGACCTAGCTTATGTGTAACCCGGTCGGCTAGCCTTGTTGAGGCAATCTGTGGTTTGGAATGACCAAGTGTTTTGATGTTTGTGCAAAGGGCTTAAGTTAGGTTTACCCTTGTGATCTCATATGTGTATGTTGAGTGTGCAGGTTGTACAGGTTACACATATGGACTTGACTGGACGACCTCGGTACGGTGAAGGGTGGCATGGAGACAAGCTAGAGGCTTGTGTGCGCACCTGAGGGACCTTGGTGAGCAGGGACGATGAGCTGATGGGCGCAGACTTCGAGACATGCGTGAAGGATGGCATAGAGGCAAGCTGGAGGCTTGCGTGCATCCAAGGGACGGGAGCCGAAGATGAAGAGGGCGCGAAGGCAACAGTCGAGGCTGCGGAGGAGGAGTCAGTCGAGCCGTGAGGGTACGAGTGCTGTGTGATTGTACTCGGGAAATCCTAGGGTTCGAGTGCGGAGTGGAATGTACTCGGGGAGTGTAACCCTAGGATCAGCAGGGTACCAGTCGACTGCCCTGGGGACAGTCGACTGGTAGGTGGCTGGTGAGCTGGCAAATTCGAACGTTGGGGGTGTCAACGGTCGAATTTGACTAGCACCAGTCGACTGCCCTAGCGAGAAATCAGCCCCGAGTCCTATTTAAAGAGGACTTCGTGGTGACTGAGTTTCTTGACGAAACTTGTCTTGGTTAAAGCCAAGTTGGTAGTCATTAGGCTCAAGGTTGTCAAAGGTGTTGTGGTGAGGTTTCTCCACCCACAAGGAGCGACGAGAGCTAGCTGGAGGTTATCCGGGGAGTGATCCACCGACGGATTCTTGGATTAGTCACCCGGCGGGGGTGGATACCAAGTAAATAGGTTTGTTAGCAGTGATTTCTTCATTGTTATTGTTTATTATTATTGTTTCCGCTGCGCATACTAACAACATAGGAAGAACAAGCCAAAGAAACGCTATTCACCCCCCTCTAGCGTACAGAATCGATCCTAACAATTGGTATCAGAGCGAAGAACCGCTCTTGATCGGACTAACCGCCGAGGGAGCACACACTAGAGGGAAAAGAAAATGGAAGATAAGTTGGGGGACGACATTTACATTCCACCGCCCTACGACAATGAGGATTTCGGCTATTGGAAAGCAAGGAAGGAAACTTGGCTTAGCATGGATTGGGCGTGTAGAATAGCCATAGAAGAGCCGTTCGAAGCTCCAAAGGACAAGCACGGAAAGAGGTTTCGTCCGAGGTATTGGAATCAAGAGCAACAAGAACAAGCAAGGGCAAATGAAAAGGTAATGGGTATATTGATTGATAGTGTGCCTAACAAAATTTTGAGTTGTGTAGGGGCATACAAAAATACATGTGAATTGTGGAGTAAATTGAAAGAATATCATGAAAGCCCTATACAAACTCAAGGAGGAGAGGAGTTCGAAGAAACAAGTGCAAGAATCCAAGAAGATCAAAAAGGAGAAGAAGTATCAACATCTTCAAGTGAGGTAGAGGAATTGAGTGAGAGATCGTCAACCTCATCAAGGGAAGAGGAAGTATCAACCTCAAGTATTGAGGGGGAGGAAAGACCCTCAATCATACAAGAACAAGAAAAAACCTCTATCTCTGCCAAAGCAAGGAAAAAGGAACACATCATACGCTTTGGTTGCAACGAAAAGTGGCACTACAAGGACAAGTGCCCGAAAGGTAAAAAGGAGATAAAATCTACACTCATTTCAAGTTCTTTTAAATCTAACATGAGTTGTAGGAATAGAGGAGCCCAACAAAAGAAAAAGAAAATCCGATGTTTCACATGTGGAGAGCTAGGACACTACCACACCAAGTGCCCTAGAAAAGGAGAATTAAAGAAGATGGAAAATTTGAGAAGATGGGAGAAGGAGGAGAGAAAGAGAAGAAGCTTCCATCAAAGGGGAACTTCAAGGGTAAGGGAGGTAATTCCTAACCCTAGATTGAAATGTAATGCAATTTTAAGTTCCTCAATGCATGATAAAAATAGAATTAATCATTCATCCATGTATGCTAACATTCATGAAAAATGCTTAATGGTGCATAATTTTGGTTTCAAATATAATGATAGGACTAGGGTTAACAAGGTAGATCAAAACCCTAGGAAGAGCATGCATAATGATAGACCCAAGACATCTAGATTTAAGGATCATGGCACTAATCCCAAGATGGGAAGGAATGTGCCTAGAAAGGAGGTTGGGCCTAGGAATGTCCAAGGTGGACATATGGGTTCTAAGGTTAGAACTCTAGAAAGGGAGAATTAAGCCTTGAGGGCAAGGCTTAGTACATTAGAAAAAGTCCTAGAAAGATTCACAGTTGGATCTAAGGGCTTAGACATGGTGTTGGGTACCTTAAAACTCAACTACGATAGATCGAGTTTGGGATACCGGTCTAAGACCTCCAAGGAAAATGAAAAGAGATATGCTGGGGAAGCATATAATTATGGCAAGGAGAGTAAGTCCAAGAATGGCAAGAGGGTGCCATCAAAAGGTAGAAAGGTTGACTTGACCAAGGACAAGGTGTCCAAGGTTAAGAAGGTCTATTTTGTAGGCTAAGAATCACCGGTGGCACACTGGTGTGGCCTAGTGTGGATTGAGTCACCTAGGGAGGTGGCTAAGGCTCAGAGCTCAAGGGGGAGCTCTAGGAGCCTTTGGGGTCCATGGTAAATGGATCTCAAAAGTTTCTCTCCTAGGATATTAGGTGAATTGTGCCAAAAAGGGTTGGAAGACTTGGGTAAGTCTTAATCCTAGGTTTTGGCACATTAAAAAGGAAGTTAGGGAGAAGAATGTGAAAATGGGGTGATATGTGATAAAATTAAGGTTTAATGGGAAAATACCATATAATTCAATGCTCAGAATGTATTATGATCAGAAATAAGAAGATACATCAAGGAGAAGACTAAATAAGAACTTTTGGAGAAGTTAAAATGATACAATTTAGGTAGAGTTGGATTTCGTGCCAATCTTGGGATCCGGAGTACATTTGTTTGGAAACGAATTTTTCCCAAGTAGACATTGGCCTCACAAATCTCCCTACTAAATTTCATAATTTTTGGAGATTTGTGGAATTAACTAGGCATTACTGAAATTGGGGCTGAAAACCTAAAATTCATGTATCAGTCGACTGCCCTGGGGGCAGTCGACTTGTCCGAAGTGGATTCAGCCCCGAGACCATTCTGTAAGGTTTACCAATCGACTGCCCCAGGGGCAGTCAACTGGTCAATATGCATAAGGATAAAAGCTATATTGGATGTTGAGAATTCAAATGTGGATTATATGGCATGGCTTTGAGTTATAACTCTTGATTAGAATTTCATATTACTTGACTAGAGTGTTACCCCATGATTTACTAAGGTTTTATTGAAAATCAAGGAAGATTGATAAGAGATAAGAAGGAAATTTCTTTATTTAAGGATATTGAAAAGAAAGAGTTAGGGACAATTCCTTGTGTAAATTGATAATGGTTAGAATTGACAAACACAAGGAATCATGAATTAAGATCAAAATTGATACAAAATGTCCATCCTTGGGAAAATTAGAGAATTAAACCAAAGTCAAGCACATTTGACAATCTTAATCAAAACATATTTTTTTAGGATAGGGCATATCCTAGCAAATGTGCTTGCAAACTCTTAGATTGTTTAGAGTTTTGTTGAGTTCTTTTAGACACTAAGAGAAAGGTTGCTTGAGGGCAATCCTTTAATGGTGGCCAAGGGAGAAGAACTTGGTGTTAGGTTGGGTAGAACCTAATTTGGTGTCAGGGTGTCAAGTTGGGTAGAACTTGACCTTGGAGAATGAAAATTGGGAGAAGGCAAAGGTTGAGGGGGAGGTTACCTCCTTGTTTACCTTGGTTTTCATAGGAAAACTTTTGGGTTTTGTGTCCAGCTTGGGAACCGTGATAGATACATGGTGGAATGTATTTTTCCCAAGTAGGTATGGGTACCACAAAGTTCTCCATGAAATTGGAGAATTATGGAATTTCTGACGCATTTTTGAATTTGGCCAGAAAAGTCTGATATTCATAGTATCAGTCGACTGCCCAGGGCTGATTTGTGTATCAGCAGCTGGTTTTGAGTCCAAATGATAAGAAACAAGTGTATGGGGGTGTAGTACATTGTGTTTAGGATCATTGGGGATTAAAAGAACCAATAATTGGGATATTATTGGGGTCTTTTTGATGTATGGCAAAGGGGGAGAAGTTTGGGTTTAAGTTGAGAAACCAAACTTACTTTTTCTAGAAACCCTAGGTTTAGGGGGAGCTGAGTTTAAGGGGGAGCATGGTTGCTCCATTCTTGGCGTAAGGGGGACCTTGGAGAGGTTCTTAAAAAACCTTTGTAAGTCCAGTATAGGGGGAGCTTTGGAAAAGCTTTAAAAAGCCCGTTTTGGTGAAAATTCATAACTTGGAGAGTTAGGTGTGTGAAAATCCTAACTTGGAGGGTTAGGTGTGGAAAATTTCTAACTTGGAGGGTTAGGTGTGGGATGACATGGGATAGGATCCAGTTATGCATTGCATATGCATTTGTTTAGCATGGTTTTTGCTATTGACTACTATCTTGTTTCCCTAACTTAAACGTATTGCCAAACATCAAAAAGGGGGAGATTGTTGAGGCAATCTGTGGTCCGGAATGACCACGTGTTTTGATGTTTGGGCAAAGAGTTTAAGTTAGGTTTACCCTTGTTATCTCATATGTGTATGTTGAGTGTGCAGGATGTACAGGTTACGCATATGGACTTGACTGGACGGCCTCAGTATGGTGAAGGGTGGCATGGAGACAAGTTGGAGGCTTATATGCACCCGAGGGACCTTGGAAAGCAGGGACGATGAGCTGATGGGCGCGGACTTCGAGGCGTAAGTGAAGGGTGGCATGGAGGCAAACTGGAGGTTTGCGTGCGCATCCGAGGGATGAGGGCCGAAGATGAAGAGGGTGCGAAGGCAATAGTCGAGGCTGCGGAGGAGGAGTCAGTCGAGTCGTGAGGATACGAGTGCTGAGTGATTGTACTCGGGAAGGGTTCAGCTGGGGACCAGTCGACTACTCTAGGAGCAGTCGACTGGTAGGTGGCTGGTGAGTTGGCTGAGAATTCGAACGTTAGGGTGCAACGGTCGAATTTTAGTGGCACCAGTCGACTGCCCTAGGGGCAGTCGACTGGTAGCGAGGGTTTCAGCCCGAGTCCTATTTAAAGAGGACTTCGTGGTGGCTGAGATTCTTGACGAGTTTGGTCTTGGTTAAGGGCTAAACAGTAGTCTTTATGCTCAGAGGTTCTCAAGGTGTTGTGGTGAGGTTTTTCCACCCACAAGGAGCGACGAGAGCTTGCCTGAGGTTATCCGGGGAGTGATCCACCGACGGATTCTTGGATTAGTCACCCGGCCGGGGTGGATACCAAGTAAATAGAGAATCCCAAGAGAAGAAGAGGGGGATTCGATGCTTCACGTGTGGTAAGCTAGGGTACTACCACATCAAGTGTCCAAAGAAGAACGAGCTCAAGAGGATGGGACACTTGAGGAGATGGGAAAAAGAAGAAAGGAGGAAGCAAAGACCACAATAAGGAGGGACTACAAGGGTAAGGGAGGTAACTCCTTACCCTAAGGTAAAAAGCAATTCAATTTTAAGTTTCTCTATGCATGATAAAAATAGAATTAATCATTCATCCATGCATGCTAGAAACCATGAGAATTGTTTGCTTGTACAAAATCATGGATTCAAATATCATGATAGGACTAGGAATAACAAGGTAGGTCAAAACATTAACAAAAGCATGCATCATGAGAGACCTAAGACCTTTGTACCTAAGGATTATGACACTAATCCCAAAAAGAGGAGGAATGTGCCTAGAAAGAAGGGTAGGCCTAGGAATGTTCAAGGTGGACATATGGAAACCAAAGTTAGGGACTTGGCAAGGGAAAATCAAGTCTTGAGGTCAAGGCTTGATACTTTAGAAAAGGTCCTAGAAAGATTCACGGTTGGATCTAAGGGTCTAGACATGGTGTTGGGTAGTTTGAAACCTAACTACGATAGATCGGGATTGGGATACCGGTCTAAGACCTCTAAGCCAACAAAAAGAAGTATGCTGGGAAGACATACAATCATGGTAAGAAGGGAAAGTCCAAGGATGACAAGGGAATGTCATCCAAAGGTAAAAAGAAGGACGTAACCAAAGACAAAGTGTCTAAGGTTAAGAGAGTCCATTTTGTAGGCCAGAAGCCACCAGTGGGACACCGGTGTGGACTAGTGTGGATCGAGTCACCTAGGGAAGTGGCTAAGGCTCAAAGCTCAAGGGGGAGCTCTTGGAGCCTTTGGGATCTATGGTATGTGGATCTCAACAGTTTTTCTCCCAAGGAATTAGATGAAATGTGCCAAATAGGATTGGGAGACTTGGGTAAGTCTTAATCCTAGGTTCTGGCACACTAAAAAGGGGATTTAGGGAGAAAAAGGGTGAAAATGGTATCATAATTGAAAGAAATTGGGTTTAATATGAAAATACCATGTAACTTGATGCTACTAATGGATTATGAATGAGTATGGGAAGAAGCATCAAGGTGAGGTCCAAATTAGAACTTTGAGCTAAGGTTTTAATGATACACTTTAGGATAAGTGGAGTTTCGTGCTAATCTTGGGATCCGAAGTACATTTGTTTGGAAATGTATTTTTCCCATGTAAACATTGGCCCCACAAATCTCCACACAAAATTTCAGAATTTTTGGAGATTTGTAGAATTTCTTAGGCATTTCTGAAATCGGGCTGGAAATCTGAAAATCAGATAGCAGGTGACTGCCATTTTGGCAGTTGACTGCTCCAAGAAGAATTTCAGCCCATAAACATTCTGTGAGTTTTAGCAGGTGACTGCCCTAGGGGCAGTCGACTGGTCCATAGGTTTCAGAATGAAAGCCATATTGCATAGTAAGAGATGGCGAAATTGGAATATTGGATATGAATTTGGATTGAAAGTTTTGATTATGATTTCATATTCCTTAAAGTAAAGTGTTGTCTCATGATTTAATGGTGATTATATAAAATAAGGCAATGTGAATATCATGGAATTTAAGGAAAATTTGTGAGGGCTTTAAATTCAATAATAAATGCTTGATTAATGGAAAGAAAAGCATTGAGGACGACTCCATGTGTTAGATTATAAGTGTGAGTCTTGAGAAACACATGGAATTATGGATGGATTTCAATATTGATACCGTGTTTAGGAAACTAGGATTTGTACCAAAAGTCAAGCACATTTGTGGTTTTCATGAAATCATATTTTTCTATGATAGGGTATATCCTAGCAAATGTGCTTACAAATCTGTTAGATTTTTTTAGTGGTGATGAGTTCTTTTTGACACTAGGGCAAAGGTTGCTTGGGAGCAATCCTTTAATAGTGTCCAAGGGGGAAGAACTTGGGTGTTGGGTTGGGTATAACTCAACATGGTGTTATGATGTTAAGTTGGGTAGAACTTCACCATGGAAGAATGAAAATTGGAGAAGACATAGGTTAAAGGGGGAGGTTGCCCTTTTTGGTTTGCTTTGATTTTCATAAGAAAACTTTTGAGTTTTGTGCCAAACTTGAGAATGGTGAGGGATACATGGTGAAATGTATTTTTCCCAAGTATATATGGGTTCCACAAAGTTGTCCACGAAATTTGGAAATTTTTAGAAATTTGTGGAATTTCTGGCGTATTTATGAAAATGGCCAGAAAATATGATATTCAGAGTATCAGTCGACTGCTACTGTTGGCAGTCGACTGACCAGGACTGATTTGGGTATCAACAGCTGGGTTGGTGTCCAAATGATAAGACACAAGTGTATGGGGGTCAAGTACACTATGTTTGGAATCATTGGGGATTAAAAGAACCGATAATTGGGATATTATTGGGTTCTTTTTTATGTTAGGCAAAGGGGGAGAAGTGTTGGTTTAAGTTGGGAAACCAAACTTATCTTTGGAAGAAACCCTAGGTTTAGGGGGAGTTGAGATTAAGGGAGAGTATGGTTGCTCCATTTTTGGCGTAAGGGGAACCTTGGAGAGGTTCTTAAAAAGCCTTCGTAAGTCCAGTGTAGGGGGAGCTTGGGAGAAGCTTTAAAAAGCCCGTTTTAGTGAAATTCCTAACTTGGAGGGTTAGTGTGGAAAAGTCCTAGCTTGGAGGGCTAGGTGTGAAAAATCCTAACTTGGAGGGTTAGGTGTGGGATGCCCTGGGATAGGATCCATTTTGCATTGCATATGCATTTATTTAGCATGGTTTTTGCTATTGACTACTATCTTGCTTTCCCTAACTTAAACGTATTGTCAAACATCAAAAAGGGGGAGATTGCTGAGGCAATTTGTGGTCCGGAGTGACCAAGTGCTTTGATGTTTGTGTAAAGAGTTTAAGTTAGGTTTACCCTTGTGATCTCATATGTGTATGTTGAGTGTGCAGGTTGTACAGGTTACACATATGGACTTAACTGGACGTCCTCGGTACGGTGAAGGGTGGCATGGAGACAAGCTAGAAGCTTGTGTGCGCACCTGAGGGACCTTGGTGAGTAGGGACGATGAGCTAATGGGCGCGGACTTCGAGGCATGCGTGAAGGATGGCATGGAGGCAAGCTGGAGGCTTGCGTGCATCCGAGGGACGGGAGCCGAAGATGAAGAGGGCGCGAAGGCAACAGTCGAGGCTGTGGAGGAGGAGTCAGTCGAGTCGTGAGGGTACGAGTGCTGTGTGATTGTACTCGAGAAATCCTAGGGTTCGAGTGCGGAGTGGAATGTACTCGGGGAGTGTAACCCTAGGATCAGCAGGGTACCAGTCGACTGCCCTGGGGGCAGTCGACTGGTAGGTGGCTGGTGAGCTGGCAAATTCGAACGTTGGGGGTGTCAACGGTCGAATTTGGCTAGCACCAGTCGACTGCCCTGGCGAGAAATCAGCCCCGAGTCCTATTTAAAGAGGACTTCGTGGTGACTGAGTTTCTTGACGAAACTTGTCTTGGTTAAAGGCAAGTTGGTAATCTTTGGGCTCAAGGTTGTCAAAGGTATTGTGGTGAGGTTTCTCCACCCACAAGGAGCGACGAGAGCTAGCCGGAGGTTATCCGGGGAGTGATCCACCGACGGATTCTTGGATTAGTCACCCGACCGGGGTGAATACCAAGTAAATAGGTTTGTTAGCAGTGATTTCTTCGTTGTTATTGTTTATTATTATTGTTTCCGCTGCGCATACTAACAACGTAGGAAGAATAAGCCAAAGAAACGCTATTCACCCACCCACCCCTCTAGCGTACGGAATCGATCCTACAAGCCTAGCGCCTCATAAGGATAGGTCATGGCCACGGGAGCTCCGAGAACCCAACGTGGCAAACCAGGGAAATGACCCAAGTTCCACTTGGACCGGATCATCCGAATAGATAGCTAAGTGGGTGTAGTCTGAACTAGCCCTACTTGGAAACATCGAGTGCCTGACTTAAAGTTAGCCGCTCGGCACGCTCCTTATGTTGTAATTATATTTTCCGAGGGACAAGTCCACCGAGCCAGGTCCAAATACCCCACGACTCGGCGTGGTATAAATGCTCCGATCGGTATGCCATTAGGTGCATAGCTAGGTTTCACTCGGGGTAACCGGCCAGCGCACCCTTTTTAGTGCACTCCGACTCGGAAATTATCATTATCCGTGACAGTACCTACCCTCTGACACCACACTGATAAACTACCAGAGTCGGCGTAGGTCGGCTCGGGCCTGACACCACTCGTGTGCGAATCGCGAATATCCCGCTGGCACAGTACCTGCCTGACAAACTCTGGCAACCCGTACCATTACACCCGCTGCGTATGTCAAGATAGAGCGGCGCCGGTCGACGAGCTAATAGTGACCCCCTGATCTTGCCCCACATAAGACAAAGTGTGGTAGAAGTAGGGCAGAGGATGTCGGCTCCCCAGTCTATATAAGTCTCTCCTCCCTTCACCCATAGGTATGCGCAATACATTTCAGCTACAGTTTCTTTCTCCAGTTTTCATCTTCTCCGTCAGATACTGATTTGATCGTCGGAGGGTCTTGCCGGGAAATTCTCCCGGTGGATTGCTGACGATCATCTTTTTTGGCAGGAAGGGCGCTAGTTGGAGCAATTCTCGATGCCACTGCGCTCTTGGGGGTCATATAATATCGAGAGTCTTTGCGATACTATGGTTAGGAGTCTTTGCGACACACACTTCTCCAAATATCGAGAGTTAAGGCGTCATATAATTATATATTACCTCAACCCAAATATAAATTTCTAATTGTTAATATCATCGACAATATCTATAATTTCTTTAGGCTATTGGTACCTTATAAATAGAAGAACCAAATAAAATAGAAAAATAAAATAAAATATAATATAAAATATACAAAACAACCTAATATCCTCGTCCAATTCCACGGAAAGTTAGGTATTCCAATCCAGATTCATTTAGCTTTTTTCCTTACAAAATATCTTTTATATAATTTTTCCATAAGCAACGTTGGAATTTATCTTTACATACATATCTTTGTCTAGGATTCCCAATAATAATATTACGTGTTTGGTTGTGAAGGTCATACACATATTGCAAAATTTAAAACTTTTGCTTTTTGAATCTCCATTCTCAAAAATGCTCACTAGCTAGTAATCCCCTAATTAGAAATTAATATGGTAATGAAATGCACAAAGGGACTACCACCTAATGTTTTTGATAGATATTCACTCCGGAATGACCTTTTCCCTTTCCCATACCTTTTAGGAAAGTTTCACCAAAGAAATAATTAAAATGGTTCAATTTACTTATCCAACAAAATCTGTTGTTGACGTAGATAATCACTCAAATACTAAAGCTTTGTAAATAAAACATTCGGAAACAAATAAAATATGATTTATAATTCAAATAATCATCCAATTCAAGTAATCACTCAAATATATTTATCCAATTTACTGATCCAATATACAAATAAAACTTTCAAGCTTTGTAAATAATCACTCAAATAATATTATTTTTGTAGAATGAGATTAAACGGGCATGCGCCATTCTCTTAGGCAATTTTTCAATGGTAAGAAGTATGATACAAAATTCAATATAAATTATACTTTTACTAATTCTTTCGGATGTAATTAACCAATTTAAATACAAACTAAATATGACAGACAACCAATAATCCTAATATTTAATTGTACAGATTAAACTATTCATTATTCCTAGTAGGTTATCATACTCAGATAATGAATTTTTCAAATTAAGTTCATAACCTACCTATAAAATACTACTAAATTCAATTCAATCAAATTACTTTTACGAAACTAAGTTAAATTATGCAGGCATATTTTGTCAAAAATTTTTGAAAACATTTAATCAAATTTAAATGAATTCTTCGAAATTTCAAATTTAAATGATTATGTAGCCACTCTCACTCAGACTTAGATTCTGAGAATAAACATCAATTGAAGGGATCGAACCCTTTGTCAAAGTGAGAGCATGTGATGGTCGAAGAAGCACTAAGGGTGTATTTGGGTAGGGATTATCCTTGGTAATTTTAGTTATCCATCGAAGATTATCAACGAAAATCTTATTTGGTTTACATAATCAGCGATTTCCAAGTAATAACGATGTCCGACACGTCAGCAAAAGGGACCAGCAATCCGGAATCGAAAAATCTTAGGAAAATGAGGTTTTTCTTGATTCCGGAGTCATGAAACTTATCATTCCAAAATTATCCTCTAATATTACATTTAAGATGAAAATGACCACTACAATTTATTAAATTTCGAAAGTATTATTTACGACCGACAACCGATAACGATAGCTGACAACACGGCCAGCGATCGCCGCCAACGACCGGCGATCGCCGCCAGCGGCCGGAGAGCGACGACCGCCGACGGTAGCCGGTGATCGGCTACCGCCGGCGGCCGATGATCGGCTACCGCCGGCGGCGGCCGGTGATCGACCGGCAATCGGCGACCACCGACGACGACCGGTGATAGACGACCGCCGGCGGCAATCCGCGATCGGCATCGACAGCTAACCGCCGAGCACTGGTCGGTCGGCCGTCGGCCGTCGATGTTGGATACCGACTGCCTATGCAAACACCGACGGTGAACATCAACGCCGACGTCGACGTCGGTGTCGCCGACGAAATTTTTTTTAATTTAATATTTTAATTAAAATTTTAATAAATTAAATAAATTCAATTTAACATTTAATAAAATTATCTAAACAAATTCTAAATGTTAATATAGAAAAATATTATATTATGTTATAGACTATTACATTTAAACAAATAAAATTTTATTTGATTATTTAAATTGAACTAAAAAATTTTAGATTATATTTTATTTCTCATTATCTTAATTATGTGATTACTTGATGATCATATAACTAAGATTATATATGATAATTTGATCATATATAATTAAGATTATATATGATAATTTGAATCAAGTGTTCCTATGAATTATCATTCTCGATTTCATCGATACCTGAACTGTGATCTCGGCAAATGAAAATATCGGTGAACACTGAATGCAGACGGTCTAGTGAAATAAAAGTAACTTTTTAGGTCGTTTTCGTCTGAGAACTAGAGTTTTCTGTTTCACCAATAAAACAGGAGCGAAACGGTGTCAAGATTTTTACGAGAAATACACGAGTGGTTCAGTGAAAAACCTCGACCTGGCATTTAAATATCGAGTAATGATTGGGAGAGTAAATTTGGGAGAGTGAATGGGAGAATGAATGACGTGTAGCTAATGTGTACATGTTCGATCGTCGATCGGACACCACCGATGATCTCTGATTGCCGTCCCGAATCAAACTATGTCTTGGGGGATGGTGAACCCGGCAGGGTCGCCGGTAATTGAGATATCGCCGGATTAACGGTGAATGTGATGAGATCATAATTGCGGTGATTCCCGATGAGTTTACCGATCTTCATAGGACATAGTTTGATTTGGGACGGTGATCAGAAGCCGCCGGTGGTGTCCGATCGACGATCGGACGTGTATACAATAACTGCCACGTCATTCACTCTCCCATTTACTCTCCCAAATTCAATCTCCCTATCATTATTCTTAAATATCATCTCTGCTTCAGACAATCACACGACTTTTGAAAACAGTAAAATGAAAAAATAATAATAATAATAACCCACATAAGGCTACGTGATTAGGATAATACCAAAACACTTACACCCTGTTTGGAAAGGAAGGAATTGGAATTCAATTCCCTTCTTTGATAGCAAATTTTAAGAAGGAACCTTCACACACCCCAAAATAAATCAGACCCTTTTGGGTCTGATTTGGGAAAGGAATTGAATTCCATTCCCTTCCAACTCTAAAATGACTAATTCACCCTTAATCGGAGCGAAAAAATTTCTGGATGCATTTTCGCTCATTGCTATGATAGTTGCTGGTTATCTTATGCTTGTTATAATCGGAGAGAGCATACTAAGAATGGGAACGGTAGCTCAGATAGTGATATTTACAGATGCACAAATGATGATGCTCTTGTCTCCAACAGCTCTTGTGATGAAAGCTCAGATGACAGAAGCAAAGATGCTCGATGAAAATTTTTGTCATGAAAGAACCACTCTGATAGTAAAGCATGGCATTTGTGACCATTCTCGGTTCCGTTGTCCCATTGATTTTGTTCTACAGGACTAGAAGGTTTTATGAGCAGGTTTTATGAGGAGGTGAATTGGAGAAAAGTTATTGTACTAAAGAGTTAACAATTGATTGATCTTTATTTTGCTTAAAGGTAAAATGGTAAAAGTATAACAATTGATTTCAATTCCGATTGATTCCAAACATGGAATTGGAATTCAATTCTATTGTTTACTAATTCATTCCAAACATGAAAATTGGAATTCAATTCCGGTCAGAATTCAATTCCGGTCCAATTCCTTACTTAAAAGTTTCCAAACAGGGTGTTATGCGATTTGGGAAAACACATAAAGTGCAATAGGATTTGGTAAATCGCTGCTTATTAAAACATTGATGAAGATTTTTTTGCTGATGGCAAGGATAATAATCCATATTCGTCGTTTCTAAGTCATTTTCATTTTTAGATGATTTTAATAGAATAATCAATATTTGACTAAAATAAAATATAGATTCAAAATATTGACAGCCACTATTGTCAATAATTCGACAATATGGAAATTACTGGAATTAATGTTAAAGCACAGAAATATTGCAAAATGTTTTCCTAGTAGCATCCCAAATGATATCACAATTTCTGAATCTAGAGATACAAGGCTGATAACAAATTTCACATTCATCAGAAGAGAGACATCCACAAGGCACAAGTGTGAGGGCACCATTGATTGAAGGCGCCAGGCACCGACAAGATCTATCTTTTTGCAACTGCAACTCCGAAGAACTTGGAGAGTCGCACTGGCCCGCCACTCTCCTCACTGTCGCTGCAGCTGCTGCTCGAGTGTTTTGCCCTTGATCTATGCTTTCTTTTCTTCTTTGATCTCTTAGATCTTGATCTCCTTGATTCTCGATCATCATTGCTGTCGTAATCATCATCACTGCTCGATGATTCAGAGGGCGAACCAGAGGAGCTTGACTCAGATGATCTCTTGTGCTATCAAGAATCAACATTGCATTCAAAAGAAAGATAAGGTCAGACGCACTTGCTGATCATCATGATGAATTTCATGCAAATTAACATCAAACATGGTGCTGACACATGAGAAGAGAATATTAACCTATGTACAGATTTGGACATAACAAGCAGGAAAAAAAATGATTTACAATTTACATAAAGCCTTTGCGAGCAAAGATCAGACTACCACAAACATTCTTCTTTTCTTTTTCTTATACAATAAATTCCAGAAAAATATGTCAAGATATAACATAATGAGAAAAGAGAAAAGACTACCAAACAAGTAGAGTTGCTATGCTCTTGCAGTCAAATTTGCAATTGAAACAAAAGGACATCACAAGCTGTTACTAGGGTTCTTAAATTGTGTTTACTTTGGCTAAGCATGGTTCATCGGACAGCTACATAAGACATTGATCAATGATGGAAATATAATGATACGTATGATATTATACAGAATGGTTTTATTTATTATTCCTCTAATCTGACTGAGGATTCAACCCCACTAGTGCAACCACTAGTCACGTAAATCAAGCATTGTGCTACCTTCACCAAACATTTAATATTTTAAATTGATTTCAAGCTTTTGCAACTAATTTACTCAAGTACATCAAGAATATTGAAACGCATAAATTAATGATAGGTTATTTGGTAAAAGGGTAGGAAGAGGTCCCCCTTGAAGCTTCCAAAAGCTGATTGTATGTGTGATAAATGCATACTATATTTCCAAGTATTGCTGGTCTTTACTTGCTTAATCTGAAGCAGAGGCCCTCCCCGACAAGTGGTAGGCCTGGTACAATGAGGAAAACACCCCTGTACATAACACATGACAGCTTGCTTGAACCCATCTAGTTTCTTGGTGACAAGACTTGTACAGGGAAAGATGGTTTCTCTAGCTACACATCTCGTGATTTACAAATTTGAAGAAAACTTCATCACAGTTTTCCAATTTATATTCCTCAAAAAAACAAAGATTGTTGAAAATTAAATGAAACGATATCATAATATAGCCACTAACAAGTCATGGTCATAAATTCCTACAAAATAATTTTCACAATTATGCAACTACTACGACTCCCAGATATTTATCTTTGATGGGCATAAAATGAAGCTTCTTTTCTCTATGACAATAATAAGAACAATAAATACTTGGAGTGTGTTGCCTACAAATCCTTAGGGGTGCGTTTGGTTGGGGGTTATCCTTGATAACCTTGGTTATCATCAAGGTTATCAACGAAAATCTTGTTTGGTTTAGATAATTAGCGATTCCCAAGTAATGATCGATGTCCGACACGTCAGCAAAAGGGTCATGCAACCAGAATCGAAAGGAACCTTACAGGAAAGAATTTTTTCTTGATTTCGGAATTATGAAATTACTTTCAAAAAAAAAAAAAAAAAAAAAAAAAAAAAAAAAAAAAAAAAAAATTATCTTTCCAAAATTATCCTCAATATTTACATTTAAGAAGAAAATAACCATTACAATTTATTAACTTCCGAAAGTATTATTCGGCCGACGACGACACGACGGCAGCACCACCGTCGACGCCGGCACCACCCCGGACCGGCGCCGGACGACCACCGGTCGACCCCGGCGCCGCCGACCACAGCCGGCGGCCGCGACCACCGACCAACGGCCGACCGCACCGCCGACGACGGCCGTCGGCACCAATCGTTGGCGATCAACGTCGACAACCGACCGGCAACCACCGGCGATCTACGTCGATCGCCAGCGTTCGGCGCTGACAGCCGGCCGCCGGTGTTGCACATCGACTGCCTACACAAACACCGACGGTCGATGTTGACGCCGACGAATATTTTTTTAATTTAATATTTTAATAAAATTATCTAAATAAATTCAAAAGGGTAATATGGTAAAATATTATATTATGTTATAGACTATTACCTCCAAACAAACAAGATTTTATTTGATTACCTAAATTGAACCAAACAACTTAAGATTATATATGATAACTTGAACCAAACGCACCTAAGAAGTTTGTGAATATTACATTCACTTTCAGAGTTTTCACAAGAAAAAACACATAGTAACCTTAGGGACTATTCCGTGTAAGCATAATCTCAACAAATACATTACAAAATTAGAGGAAAAATTATGTAAGAAGCAAAGTTACACTAGCACTTGTCACTTGAAAGGGGGCTTAGGTTGAGAATTCTGAATACCTTTCTCTTCCTGCTACTTCGTTTCTTTGACTCTTTACTCTTCCGATCTGCATAAAGGCAACAAGGTAGTAGAATTTAAAACCAAATGAAAGGCAGTTTGAGAGCAAAACACATAAGGTGTAAAGATGACACGGAAGAAGCCATGAGATTTTTGTGTCAATCTGCTTTTATTGGGAACAATTTACAGGGCAAGCCATATATCATTGGAAAGCCCCAGATGTGTAGTGTCAAACAAAAAGAACGGTGCTCAAAAATAATATTTCTACATGGTGTTATGATCATTTTGACTGAAATCTGTTAAGCCGGACATGCTACTCGGGAAACATTTAATGGTGCTAGGGAAGGATGAACCACTCGGGAAACATTTATAGTGGTGCTAGGGAAGGATGAACCCGCTCGGGAAGGATGAACTGACTCGGGAAAAGCTGAAAATCTACTCAGGAATTCAAAGATTAATGCTACTCGGGAATTGGAAAATATCAACCAGTTTTTGGTTATCTTGAAGATTTTTATGGTGCTTGCAGGATGATAAGTCATTAAATCTTTGCATGTTTTGTTTCCTTGTTAAACGTACCTTTCATTCTCAAGGCCCTAGAAAATATAAATCTCATTTAATGAGGTTTTAGAAAATCTAAATCTCATTTAAAACAGTTTAACTCATCTTGGAGAGTTGTTCCAAGTCTCCCCTATAAAGGGTCAGCATTTGTATTGTTAGAAAAAATGGTTTTGAGATTAAAATATATTGTGAGCTTTTAAGCTTGTTAGAAGATTTATCTCTTGTTATTTCTCTAAACTCTTGGTAGATTTCCTAGAGTGATCAGTATTGAGTGTGCCTTAGGGAGTGTTTGGGAGAGACTTTTGCTTCTTGAAAAAGTGATTCTTATAGAGATTATCTCGAAGTCAGTGAGAAGCTAAAGCATGGAGAATTTGGAAATAGAAGTCAAAAGCTGATACAAGATAAAGTTTGAGTGTTTGGTGAATAATTGCTTTCAAGCTTAATTTTTAGTTAAATGATAACAATATCCTTAAACTATATAAATTAAATTTTTTTCAATTAACTAAATATAATTTTGATACCCCATCCATAATATTTTATATATTTATTATTATATTTTGATTATTATATCAAAATTATTTTTTTAATAATATATATGTTTAAAAAAGATATAAAATTAATAAAAATATAAATATAAAAAAATGACAAAATTTATATAAATTTATAAAAATATGTATAAAAAATTCTAAAAATATAAATTATATAAAAATATAAAATTTTATTTAAAAGTTTGGTGGCAAGTATGTAAAATGATAAATTTATTAAGGGTATAAATGTCAACTTTTAATTCTGGACCATAAGCAAAAAAAAAAAGAAGCAGAAAAAAACATCAAATTCTTGCTTCCAGCTTTTGAATAAAAGTTACAGAAATTAAAACAGAATCTAACATTCACAAACACTCAAAAGTGCTTCTGTGTAGCTAGAATCTAAAAAGTAGCTAGCAGAAGCTCTATCAAACACTGCCTTAGTACCTCCTACTTCTCCTACACTTTTCCGGTTTCATAAGATACTGTATTAATGAGAGAGACATGCAAGGATGACTTCTGTGTACCTTTTTTGTGATGTGATTTGCTGGCAGAGTGGTTTCTTCCAAGGGCCAGCTTCCTAGCCCTTTCAGCATCTAACTGAGCTCTGTATTCTCTCATCATTCTATCCTTGTCAGCCTCAAGCTCATCTCTTTTGAGTTCATCTTCCTAAAACCAAGAGCAATATATGTTGTAATTACGAGATGAATAATTGAGCAGATATTAATAGTGTTGACATGAAATTCTTAAAACACATACTACAACAAGATATCCTTGAGGCTTTCATGACACAGGCAAGGGAAACATTCTCGAAAGCAATAGCATATAAATCAAACATAAGGATGCAATACCTTTATCTTCATGATTGGCTTTAATTTTCTTTAAGTACATCCATGCCCGATCAAGCAAAGAATTCCTTCAGCTATAGTTAAAAACTTGACATGCATGGCTAACAACCTTTGTGCATTTTCTATTTTCTATATATTTTTTAATAAATTTTCAAAGTTTTTTCATTAATTAAGAAACAAAGGATACAACATAATTTCTAACAATCTACAAAAATGTAATGACTCTTCTTATCCTATTCCTGGACTAAAATATAAATTATAAGTTTTAGTTCCATGGCCCTTGGTTCACAATATAAATCTTTTCCCTTTCAAGGGACAATGGCATTGAGAACATCCCCTAGCCTATTGCAGATTACATCTTCACTGGAGTTATTTTTCAGCCAATCATGTGGGATACTCTTAATCAATTCAATTTATGAAGTTCAGGCGAGATCAATATTTTACCTGTGATAGTTACTGCATGCACTATCAAAAAATCACAATACCAAATCATCTACAGAAAAGGACAAAACCCTAACAAGAATAAGAACGAAAGCACTTTATGAATGGTTAAAAAAAAACTAAATGATAGGACCCTTGGAGCATCTTAGTGGTTCATTATACAAAAAATTCCATGGGAGAATCAGAAAAATCAGTGAGCAATTAGTTCAAAACTTAGCCATTGTAGATTTCCTACAAATACCTGAATATAAGTGCCTTCAAATTACTAAAATTTGGATCATAGCTCCTCAGGGGGCAAACACAAGTACAATAATTCATCCATCGTAATAAAATGAATTAACATAGGTAATGAATTAACATAGGAAAAAATTACCGAAGTTTGTGAAACCCAAACAAAAGAAACATTTTAGATAATACATGATTCTATGCCCCTCAAATGAATTTTATAAATGTTTATAATCCTCAAGTAAGATTGAATTGTTAAATCACAAGAGAATTGGTAGATACTCAAGCTGAGCCACAACCTTCAGCCCGGCTTGAACCTCATCCCATGGCCTAGCTTGAACCATCAAAAACAGTATAAATCAATTTTACGGATTACCAAGGAGTCAATCCAATAGGACTCTTCCCTCAAAACCTCTGCTGCTGAGAACAAGGAAGAATCCTTCAAGTTCACTGACTCCACGGACAAAAGGAAAGCTCCACTGCCAAGTATCAAGTTGTGTGGAATTCTTCTCAGGATCATCGGCGGCAGCTTGTTTGGAGCTGACTGATCAGGATCAGCCACAGAGGAGCTCTTACAATTGGAGGAGAATGACAAGTTGAAGCATCATAAATTCATAATAAGAGGCCAGGAGAGCAGAGGATCTCAATACGAGATCAAGAGGTAAGGATGAACGGCTAAGGACCTAAGAGCCTCCCAGACAAACCACAAGGAAATAACCATGATTTCAAGGGCTAATACTAGGAAGTCTTTTAATTGTCAGGGAACAAGCAAATTATGCCCTGAAGTCCATGGATGACCAGAAATGGACTAAAAATTGTCAATGTTGCCCATGCCGTGGATGAGTATAAGAGCTGCAGCTTCCCAAGGATGGTACTCCTTAAGTCCAGAAAGTCCGCATTTAATCTTGGCAAAAACCTCCAGCACCAGCAAGCTCTGGCAAGACCATGAATTGAAATTTAATGTCATAAGGATCCTGGGGCAATAAACTTCCAAAGGGAGAAGTTGTTAAATGATTCCATTGGCCTGTCAAATCATCTCAGGGAGTTGATGGTCTAGTAAAAAGCTCGAAAAGCCAGGGCAAAACTTGTTAGCAAGTAGAAGGCCTGAATGGCCCTCAACAATTCTCTCGTGATTTTCATTTGAGAACTATGTACACATTTCACATTAAAAATGAAAATTTTACTTTTTATGGCATATATGAATGTCTTGAGCATTATATTATAAGTTATGGTATACATAGAGTTTTGAATTGCATTTTGCTTTGTCAATAATACTTGGTAATTGAGAACATCATATATTTTGGAGATTTGCTTAGACATTCTTCAGCATCTCTCCTATAGCTTGTGGCCTTGATTTCACCAACATGAACTTGTCACTTCGCAAATCTTATTTAAATTTGGGAATCAGGCTTTATTTGCCTATAGTTCAATTATCCAGCCTTTTAAACTTCAAGCTGTCTTCAATTCAGGTTTTCTAACCTTTTATTTCTGATTTGGCTTTAGTTCGGATCTCCAATCATTTGGGCTTTGTCACAGCCTTATTAAGTCTTTCATTAGGGTCTTCAATCTTTCAGGCCTCCCCATATTTTAAATTAGGTCTTCAACCTTTTAGGACTCATAATATCTATTTAAGTTTGAGTCTACAGCCTTTGGGCTTTGCCTCCTCATTTTTTTAAGTTTGGGTCCACATACTCTTGGATTTCACAATTCCTTTTCTGAGTTTAGGTCCACAGCCTCTTGGGTCTCGCCTTCTCTTTTGATGGAGGAGTCCACAGCTTCTTGGAGTTCACCTTCTAACATTAATCCTAACCCTCAGCTCAAGTCTACAACTTTTTCAGGCTTCATGTTCCAATCTCCTATAGCTTTTTTCATAATTCATTGTTCTTATTATTTGAATCATTGATCTTTGGTTTGGGTCTATAGCCTTTTCAGGCCTCGCCATTATTACTTGAGTTCAAAATCTTCCACAAGGAGTCCATAACTTCCCACAAGCAACACCAAATAGTTAGATCAAATTACAAAACTAGTTGCGTGGATTCACTCAAAAGGATTTGAGATGGATTTTCAATGGAATGCATAGCTTTTACTGTGTAACAAAATTATCTTGTCATCGACTTATAGACATTTTCTATGTGAATAAGTTGACAGCGAAATAGATTAGTTTGATATTTAAACTAAAACTATTTGCTAAATATGAAAGTTTGGCAGATTTATTAAATCATCGAAAGTATGGATCGTATTTAACAATTATGGCCTAAGGTCACATAGATCACTTATTCATTACATACACTGAAATCAACAATCAAGCGTTGGCGTGTAGCGGACAAAAGAGCCTGTCAAATTAACAAAATATCTCGGAACATGCTATCTAAGATTAATAAAAAACATAGCATATAGAAAGAAACATAACATTAAGATAGATTCAAAATTGTAGGTTTGCTTTTATCGCTCAAATTGCAGTAACCCAGTTAAAAAATGCCTTACCTTCTGTTTTTTCTTGAATTCTTCCCATGTTACGGTGTGGGATGTTTTTAAGCTGGCCAAACGAGCAGCATGCCACTCTGGTGAATGAAATGAACCATCCGTCTGTGATGGTCCTCATTAGTAATAATCCTTTTGATTGAAATACATGACAAAACTCATGTTATTTTGAAGAACATCACTAAATATGAAAGAAGATAAAACAATAAAGAACACATACCAGCAACATTACTAGAAAGAATTAAGAGATATTGCCAATCAATTCAGCTGTTTAACAAAGCTACAATCAAGAAAGTGGATAGTAGTTCATCAATATATGTACAATTTTCTTTGCCCAGGAAAACCTAGTTTTTCACTAGCGAAAAAAAAGTATAGAAGCATAAAATAATTTTAAAAAAGATTAAATAATTTCATGGGACAAAACAGAAAAAATGGTTTGAAATAGGCAAATAGCCAAGACGCCAGTCTCAAGTTTTTAGTAAGAACAACCAGAGGAGAGTTTAATATGTTAACTCACTTCAATTTAGGGGTATGATTATATCAGTAAACTAACCAGCAAATTAAAAATCAGAAAAAGTTATAGACCCACTGTTTAACTGATGTTGTGTCAAAAACACATTGGAACTTGTGAAACGTGTACAATTTACTCAGTAGCAATGAGGTGGGAATCATTAACTAAGTTCATATGTAAAAAAAACACACTGCTAGGATGTAGGTAAAGTAACAAGGATAGGGGTGGCATCAAGTATCCAGCCCAACATAAAGCTTGCCTAAACTTGGGCGAGGTGGCATCTAGCCAGTGGAGCTTGGCACAGACCTAAGTGGAGTGGAGTTGGGTATGACCCTATCGCTGGGCTGGATCCGATCTGCATGCTAGGCACAAACTAAGAACATAGCCTGGTTTATTTTTTCCATGAATTACCAAAATTACCATGTTTCTAATTTTTAGAATATAAATAATAAGGGTATTTTGCTCTCTTTTTTATCCTAATGATTAAAAGTATTTAAAAATCGAAAATATTAAAAGAATCCTACAATCTTATATAAATACCATCTCCCTCTGCCATTTGACCATCAAATCCTCATCTCTTCCTCCTCATTCTCTCATATTCCTGGCATATCTTCCTCATTTTCAGTCTCTAACCTCAGCTATCTCACAAATTCATAATTTCTTATTACAATATTTTGCTATTCAGTTTGGAAAGTGAGACTCAACATCACCAATAAGGACATTGACATAAAGTGTATGATATGAGGGCCGTGAATGATTGTGGTGGTTATAACGTGGCTTGATATTGTGATCCTCAAATATCAATCACCATATCACCATAACTACGCCTCTTAAATTTTCCCCAGTCCAAACCAATCAGGCATGGGCCCGTGGTGGTAGCGGGTGGTGGGGATAGCTTCCCACATCTTTCGGGTTCTGAGTCTGACTCCCATTGCCAACCCTAATTTTAAGACTAAAAAAAGACTAATTGCAACATCAAGAGAACCATACAGTCTCATCGTTATTCCCTTTCGATCAAATTTTTGCCGAAGTAAGAATGCTAAACACAATTAAAATAACTCAGCGATTGTCTAGATCAACTAATAAGGTACATAAAGCAATATTGAACTTCCTAGAAGGAATGGAAGCTTAAGCTGCGCCAGAAAGTCGAGGGAATACAAGGAAAAAAATAATACATGTAACAAGCAATTCAAAAGTTCTTATAAAATATATATATAAACAAACCCCAACACAAACCTAAAGATAACAATTTTATAGCAAAGTCAATTTTGACCAGCAGATAAGACATGTAATCAGAAGCAATGGTATGAAAGGGTACAAACCATTCCGTCCTCGACCTCCTCCGGCCCAGCAGAGGACGAACCTAGCCTCGACCTCTGCATCGCCTTGTAAGCCTGATTCTTGCCCATTTTGGATCTCTAAACACTCCTGGATCGAGAGGAAATCCAGAAAACCGGCTCGAACAGACGGTGAGGACTTGAAGAAGATAGATTTCCCGTTTGGAAATTCCGGTTTCCTTTGGGCAGATCTCCAAAACAAACCCTTGGTAACCCCGAGGAAGAGACGGGCGTAAAAAGGCCTCTGGAGACCCCGAATGATCGATCGAAGCACCAAATCAAGATTGAGCCGGGCGGAGATAAATAAGGCGCATTGTCACGAGCCAATGATACTCGAGACACGAAACAGCATTCTCTCCGAAACCGCTTCGACCATCGGCTCATCGCACTTTCTTTGCGTCGTTAAAGAATTGCGGTGCGGTGACAGCGAGTGTTGTGCGTCTGGATAAACACAGGAGATCCCTTATACACAATCGACGGCTGATAACAAAGGATAGGGAATGGAAGACCCGGGGGTAAATTAAGGGACGGTCGAGATGGTGCTGACATCCATAGGGGAAAATTGGAATAAATTTCGCCATTACGTTACTCACACATTTTTAGGGTTACAAACAAGTCAAAGCTGAGCCAAATTGAGTAGAGCCAAACTGAGCTTTAGAATATTTGAGTTTATTTCATAAAATAATTGAGTCAAATTAAGTCCGACTTAGAGTGAATCAAATATTTAGAATGATTGTTAAAATTTAAGTTGATTTATTTTAATGAGTTTAAGTTTAATTCATTTAGATATTATCGACGTTCGATTTAAATTTAATTTGAGTTAGATTAGTTTAAATATTATCACTCTCAATTTTTTTATTATTTAATATGTTAATAAAAAATTATTAATAAATATGATTCATAAATATTATTCACTAATTTTGCCTAGTTAAACATCATGCATAGGTTCAAGATTATTTATTTAATTTAATAAAGAGTTGAAATTTATTTATTTAATTGATATTATATGTATTTAACTAATGAGAAATGATACGTACAATGAAAGTGAATGTCTCAGTGAAAATTTTGATCATCATTTGGCGGCACGTCCAACGTCTAATCGTCAATCGGATACTACCGGCGGTCTCTGATCGTCGCCCCGAATCAAACCATATCTTGGGAGAACTGTGAACCCATCAGGATCGCCCGCAACGGTGAACATATCGGGGTCGGTCCTCCCGCGATGGGTCAGTCCCCCCGCGGTGGGCCAATCGGGGTCGGTCCCCCGAGGTCGACCCCTCGGGGTCATCCGCCCGAGGTGGGGCAGTCCGGGGGGCGGATACCAGGGATGATTCAAAAATCAGGCTTACCCGACTGACCCGTGTTGTAAGTCTGCATGATCTGACCGAGTGAGCCAAAACAATTAAGAATTCCCCCTGACAGCAAGTATCTGTCAAATCCCTAACATAATCATTACCTGACAGAGCCGCTAAATATTAATGAGGATTAGAAGGGGCAGTTTAGACAGGTTATCAGGCGGCTGTGGCAGTCTCACAGAGCCACTAAAGTTGCTATTGACTCAGTCTGCCAACTGACCCTTCCTTAATGAGACAGGACAGCTCTGACATGATAGAGAGCTTCCCCTCTCTTATATAATTAAACCCCTCCTTTGGGCTCCAAAGAGGGAATTGCTGTCATTTGCAACCATTGACTCCACTTTGAGTGCCCCATTCCGGTCCGACCCGAGTAAGTGGAATCTGACCCGCGGTTAAGCCCGAGTCCGACCCCCGTGCTATAGCAAATCGAGTCGTCTTGGTCAGACCGAGTCATCTGAAGGAGAACCAATCTTCGCTTGTCGACAGGATCATTCAGGTTAAATGATTTTGAAAACGATCGATCTAAAATGATTGTCAAAGTAAATTCAAAAATGCTCGTAACAAACAATACAAATTTGCCATTCTATTAAAGAAAAATACTCTATTATCCATCGTCGTTAGGAAGATATTTACTCAAGAGACTTCATCAAAGCCAAATCGCTGCACTGCAGCCTGGGACACTTTGTTAATGGAACTTTGCCAAGTAACTTGTCTTGTGATTGATAATAATTCAATGAGAAACATGCCACATCTGATCATCATAAACAAGGGAAGGCATTTTTTCAGTGAGTTTTAGAAAATCCTCATAATTGATAAGAATTGTTTCTGCAAGGTCAGTAAAGAATCACTATCACGAATTTATCTACCTCTCGCAGTTTTTCTATTCTTCCATATCCTATCAACGCTATAAACTAATCAAGCTATAATTTAGCTCTCTTTGTATAATCCGGCAACGGCAAGAAATGAGATAAGGAAAAATTATTCTAAATTCTTTGCATACAAATTCAATTTCCACACTAATCTTCAGTCTCTACATCAGAAAAAATTTATTTTCACTCCATACATATACACCCTGTTTAGAAACCTTTTAAGTAAAGAATTAGAATTCAATTCTGGTTCCGAAATTGAATTTCAATTCTCATGTTTGATATGAATTAGTAAACAACAGAATTGAATTGAATTCTCATATTTAGAATCAATCAGAATTGAAATCAATTGTTATACTTTTACCATTTTATCCTTCAAGCAAAATGAAGATCAATCATTAACTCTTTAGTACATTCATCACAGAATTATTTTCTAAACCTTCATTCCTACTACTCTATAAATAATTTGTACAATAACTTTTCTCTAATTCACGTTTTTCCATTTTGTACTCATAACTTACACGTAATAGAAGTTTTTTCCCAATTCTACTAGTCCTTCCTGGATCTTTATAAGTGACTTTGGCTCTTTGCAATTCATTGCATCAAATAAAATCATATACCACAAGGAGCTGCTCCATGAGGTCTCGACAAAAAGATTTTTTTTAATTCAACAAATGTGAAAGAACACAATTAGAAAGCTAATATCTAATAAAATGTAACAATTTGAAACCCCAAAACAGCAAGCTGTCCTAGATAAAATGTCCACTATGAAACTTATGTTTGATATTCAAAATGCATAATTTTAAGATTAGTAATCCTTTTAAAAACTTGAATTGACAAACTAGTAATTTATCTTACATGAAGTTTAATCACCACTTAGAACAGGATCCTCACTAATGTCTTTGTTCTTTGAACTACAACAAGGACAAACGAGGCTGCAACACAGCCAGAAACCCTCTGAAACAGATAGCATAACACTATCTGATGGAAACACTTGAAGTATAGTGATTTTACTCCTGCTGCTTTAGTTTGCCAATGATGTAGCCATCAAAAGGTGAAGGCAGACAAGTTTTTTCACTTTCAGTTTTATCAAGTCCCCTATACAAAAATAGTTAGAAGAAGCTCCTGGTCAGTGGTTCAGTAATTCTTTTTTGTATGCAATAACGTTTGAGAGATTGATAGATTCTAACGTTTGATGATATTTATCCAATGTACATTTATTTAAACAGTAATTTTGGCTAAATAATTCAATTGTTGCAAAAAAAATGACCAAGGAAGTAACTTTCAAAGGGGGAAAAAATCCAACAGCATCAAAAAATTCAACAGAAAGAACAAAAGCAAGCGAAGGAAGAAACATTCAACATTCAAATTCAACATTCAACATTCAGTCAAAGGGGGAAAAAAATCAATTCAACATTCAACATCACATAACAATCACCAACCTAACTTTTTAGCCAACCATCGCAAGCGTAGCTCTTCTGGGAAACCAAAAAAGGCTCCAATAAAATTAAGATGCTCATTAAGCCATTCAACAGCATCAAAAAGCTTGTCATTCTCCAAACACAATTTAGCTACTGCTTCATATATTTCTGCAAGCTTCCAAACTTGAGTGCTTGTATTTCAAATAGCTTGTGCAATATCTTTCATCGCCGAAGACACCTCTTTTAAATCGGATGAGTACTCATCTATCATTGGTGCTTTTCTTTTTTTTACCTTTCGCAACTGAAGTATTAGGTACAGATGGATTTGATGCTCCAAATTGTGATCCTGGTGTTGATGGCATACTTTCAGAATCAAAGGGAGAAAAATTCTCCAAATAAACTTGATTGTTTGCTTGCATCTCATCAATTTCATCGATACTAATATTAGCATCCTCCCTTTCCCATCTTTGTACCTTTTCTTTAGCACTCTCGGCTTGAGCTCCGGTTGCTACATCTTTCTCATATATCTCTCTGAGAATGTCCAGGTGATGAAGGGATTTTCCTTTGATATTTTTGAACCTTGGATTGGCCTATAACAAAAGGAAATCACAATAAGAAAATTCGTAAACAAGCATGTGCAAGGAAGAAGCTACAACTATATTATAGGAAATGAAATAGAATACTCATACTTTTATCAGAGATTTCCACACCTCTAGAGGAGCCTCAAATGTTTTAGAAGAATCATTCCATCCTATTCCACTTTTCAATTCAATTTATTTTGCTAGCACCATTTGTTCCTTAAGAGTTTTGAGACGATTCATCACTTTGGTTTTGTTGATGTTCAAAGAAAATTTATCATTAACTTCCTCTACCACCTTCCTATATGCTTCAGTAGAAAAAGCTCTATCTTCCTTTTGACCTTTATTCTTTTGCTCCCTAAGAACTTCAAGCATCACACCATCCATTTCTGTTATCCACTTGAAGTATGCATTACAACCATTTCCTCCTTCCACCTTAAAAACTTTCTCATCATCCATATCGTAACCTAAAGTACATGCAATAAAATTATCCAATACCGTTGAGATCCAAGTAATTATATATATTGCAATTGTTGGAATTTGGACATTTTAATAAAAGTTCGACACAATAAAATTAAAACACATCAATGGACACAATAATACACATTTGTGCGGCAATAGTACAAATAATAAAAGTTCGACACAATAATAAAAGTTCGGTAAGTTCGACACAATAATAAAAGTTTGACACAATAATACACATGCAAAAAAAAAATCAATATTGTTGAGAAGTATAATCATTCCACATTTGTGCGGCAATAGAGTCTCTCAAAATTTCCCCTCTTCTTCCATCTTCACCTCTAGCAATTGTTCTATTAGTAAATCCATGTTCAGGTTCATTATTCATGAGATCTCTATCAATTTGTGCAATAATTTCTTCATCTGGATCAAAATCCACTAATAAGTTGTGCAAGATGCAACATGCTAAAACAATTTCACTCACTGTCTTTGCATGATATCTAGACATCTCTGCTAATATTGGAAACCTATGCTTTAAAACACCAAAAGCTCTTTCAATTGCATTGCGTAACGAAGAATGTCTTAAGTTGAATAACTCTTTTGGGTTTTCAGGGGGATGTCGAGAATATTCTTTCAAATGATATCGGGTGCTTCGATATGGAGTGATAAATGTGGACCTCAACATATATCCAGCATCGGCCAAGTAGAACTTACCTAAAAAATAGAATTTAAAATATTTATATAAAAAATTCTAAAAAATTTTAAATAACCCTGAAACAAATTTATGAAACCCTTAATACCTTAAGGAACATGTAGATTATCTTCTCTACTTAACGCGTTATCTAAAATTCTTGAATCTGAAGCTGATCCCTCCCACCCAGGTAATATGTATGTGAATTTCAAGTCAAAAGTGCAAGTTGCCAATACATTCATTGTAGGATAGTTTTTCCTTCCTCTATATCTTGACACTTCTTCTTTTGAAACCTTAACTCGAATATGTGTTCCATCTATTGCACCGATACAATTCTAAAAATTTCAACATAAACAAGTAACCATTATCATGTGTCATTATAAATATAAATTCTAAACAATATTTGTATTAAAAATACCTTAAAGTATGGATAGAATCTTCCTCCACTGTTGAGTATTTGTGGTGAGACAGTAGAACCATTCGGTTGGACTAACATTTGATCTTGAAGTGTTATTAAAGCTCTAAGAACTTGGTGGAAATGACGACTAATGGTCTCAGTAGACCGACGAAAGAAGAAACTTTCTGACCTAACACATGCTTGACCACTTAAAATATATAGAAACTTAGCAAATTGTTCTTCAACAAAACTATATTGATTATCCCTCAGAAGTCCTCTTCCACGAAGTATTGCAACTAATCAAGTGAAAACATCATAATTCATACGTATTACAGAGCGTGAGTTATAATGTGCTTCTAATTGAGCTATCAATTCTCGGCACACTTGATCTCTATTATATCGTTGTGATTGAGAAGGTGTTCTTTCGATACAAGACACATGTGGAGTCATATACTGCATGCAAGCTAAATAACTCGCATACATAACTATGGCTAAGATTGCATGTCTTTCAAATTGCCTCATTTTACCTACAATGTAAGTGGCTTTCAATTTTCATGATAACAAAATTGTAGTATCTAAAAAATGACAAAACTAATATTTTTTATAAACAGATTTATAAACAGATTGTAGTATCTAAAAAATGACAAAATTGTAGTATCAAATGGAAACCATTACAACTACTTTTTTTTATAAACAGATTTGTTAATAGTAGATTTATAAACAGATTGTAGTATCTAAAAAATGACAAAATTGTAGTATCAAATAAAAACCATTACAGCTACTTTTTTTTATAAACAGATTTGTTTAATGGTACTATACAGCTACCAAAGGAACTAATTACGAAGTGATTCAAACAGATTTTTAGGAAGGAATTCAAACAGATTTAGTAGCTCCATTTTAGAAAACTAATACAGCTACTTTAGAAAACTAATTCAAACACTGCATAAATTTTTTCAGTACCATTACGAAGTGAACTAATTCAAACAGATTTTTATTAACTAATGAAAATCTGTTTGCATTTGTATTAATGAAAATCTGTTTGCATTTGCAATGAAAAGAGATTTTTGCATTTGCAATGAAAATCAGTTTTCAATACTGCAATGAAAATAGATTTTTCTAGACGACAAAAGAAACAGAAAAAAAACAAATAAAAAAAACCCAGATCTATGATCTGTGCTTGTGGGAGAAGAGAGCAGATCTGTGCTTGTGGGAGTTGCAACACAAAAAGGAGCTCGAAAACGAACTGCCATGAAAAAAACAGACAAACCTGAGATGCGATCTGTGCTTGAGCAGCGATCTGAGCAGCGAGCAGGCAAAGATCTGAGCAGCGCAGGCAAAGATATCTACAGCGATCTGTGCTTGAGCAGCGATCTAAGCAGAGCAGGCGATCTGTTTTCGCCGCTGAGCAGCAGGGTTGTAGCAGCAGGGTTGCTGGTCGAAACGGCACTGAGAAGCAGGGTTGCAGCAGGTTGCTGATTTGTTTTATTTTAAGGGTGAATTAGTAATTTTAAATTTGGAAGGGAATTGGAATTCAATTCCTTTTCCAAATCAGACCCAAAGAGGTCTGATTTATTTTGGAGGGTGTGAAAGGAAAGGAATTTCCATTTCCTTCCTAAAAATTGCTACCAAAGGAGGGAATTGAATTCCAATTCCCAAAGGAATTCCAATTCCTTCCTTTCCAAACAGGGTGGTAAAGTTCCATGTGATTCAACTATAGATTTACCGAATTACCCTCAATTTTTTTAGAAATAAAAAGTCTAAAATAATGTATAATTATTCGTAAATTCAGCATCATTTAATTAAAATCTAGTATATTTTTTATCAAATTGAGTATTGTCTAATCAATTCATCCTAAACTAATCAATTGGTATGAACTTTTAATCAATTGATCAAGCGAAAAAAAAATTATGCTCAATTTAATAGAAAATATACTAAATTCTAATTTAAATAAACTGAATTTAAAAAAATATATACATATTTTTAAACTTTATATACCTATAAAAAATAAGAGTGATGTTCTCTCTCGACAAATATAACTGATCAAATTACCGATTAATTCCTAATTAATCGAAGTTCCTCCTCAATTGATTGGAGTAACTCCAATTAATTGTGGACATCTTTGATTCGATTGGAGTAACTCCAATTAACTTTGATCAATTCTCAATCAACTGCATTCAAAAAAAGAATAGTACTTAATTTGATAAAAAATATATATTAAATTCTAATTATATGATACTAAATTCAGAAAAAATTATATTTTATTTTAAACTTTTTATATCTAAAAATGATAGGAGCAATTAGATAAATCAATATATATTAGGGAGTTGAAACAAATAAAACTTTATATGTAAAGAGTAAAAATAAATTTTTTCTGACATAGAAACTGTAAATAAAATTTAAAATACAACTGAGAATTTAAAGATAATTTACAAATAAAATAAACATAATCACTTTTTACTACACCATATAGCAACCACAAAAATAAAACAATAAATTAGTCAATTTCCCAGAACGAACTCATCTTGAATGTGTAGAGGGGAAAAACAAAAGAGGAACAAACTATATGGAATACATGAGAATCAACTAAACTCATTGGTTCTCTATCTCGCAGTACTAACTTGAGCATAGGCTTGTAGTAAGTTTTTAGCAGTCCTCGATATAACAAGAAGCCATTCAGCATGGAAGGGCAAATGAGATACCAAAACTAGTCCAATATAATGTGTACATAGGATGTGGGAGGACAAATAATATTCATCCAAGATGCTTTAAGACTTCTTGATTTACAGGATACTACTAGATGTTCTAGGCAACATGCTGCACCGTTAAAATACTAATACTACTAATACTAACATATCGATTTACTCCCTGCCATCCGCCAACCTTCTACATCACTTTGCCACGATAAGTTCATCCAAACTTTCAGCATCTGAAATAAGAGATGGTAAAGGAGTATCAGCATCTGTTGAAAAATGGTACTTTTCACCAATAGCTCGCAGAAGCTGGTAAACTTCAAACATGGTTGGCCTCTCCTTGGGGCCAGAGAGAGCACAAGAACAAGCAACTTTCAAGAACTGAAGCAGCTCACTGTCATTATCCTTCCCAATCAATGATTTGTCGATTGCATCCTGGAGAATAGAGTTATTTGAGAGGAAAGTAATCCACTCCACCAAACTGCCTTTGAAGTTTTCTGAAGCCTTGGATACTTGAGTTGGCTTTTCACCAGTGACCAACTCAAGAAGTACGACACCAAAACTGTAAACATCGCCTTTTGGTGTTGCAACTAGGGTGCGTGTGTATTCAGGGGCAACGTATCCCAGATCCCCAAACTCACCATTCACAAAAGTGCTGAGATGTGTATCTATAGGATTCATCAGCCTTGCAAGCCCAAAATCAGATATTTTGGGCTCATAGTCTTCATCCAGTAGTATACATTTAGAACTAATGTTTCGGTGCAGAATGCGAGGATTGCAGCTGTGGTGAAGCCAAGCTATTCCCTTTTGCTGCCCCGATACTAACTTTCAGTCTTGTCAGCCACTCCATACTTTTGCCCGGTGAAGCAGACCCATGTAATTGATCGTAGAGAGTCCCATTGGGCATGTACTTGTACACCAAGAGCTTCTCCTTTTTGGCAACACAATAGCCTAGAAGGGGAACCAAGTTTTTATGTTGGACATTTCCAAGTGTTGCCATCTCTGATCCGAAGTGTTTTTCAGATTGCTGCGAGTCCTGCAACCTTTTGATAGCAAAATAAGTGCCGTCGGGAAGTGTTGCCTTGTACACAGTCCCCGTTCTACCCGTACCAATTATGTTATCTTTGCTGAAATCATTAGTTGCTTGCATGAGATCACTCAACTTCATTTTCGACACTGATTTCTCAAACATAGACACCTAAGTATAAGAAAATGGATTCTACTTTAGGCTACGGATAGAGATTCAAAAGAAAGAGGACAGCTCCTATTACCTTAGAAAGAAAGTCAGCTCATAAACAAATGAAAAGTGCACCTAACTCACCTTGACACCTTTGACTCCTTTTATAGACTTCACCCACTTGTTTTCTTCAACGTCCTTCTCTTTCTTCTTGATGGGCATTCTCTGCATGCAGAAGTACAAAACAACACCAACAAAAATGGTGGTTATAACAACGCCTGCAACAGCTGAGCCTATAATGACACTGGTATTAGATTTCTTTGAACTCGCAGTGCAACCATTCAAAGGTAGTCCACAGAGTCCCTCATTGCTTGCAAAACTTGATGCTGGAATACTAATAGTAAAGGTAGGTATCTGTCCAGACAAATGATTGTTAGAAACATCAAAGTCCTTCAGTCTTGCAAGGCTGCCAAGTTGCCAGGGAATTTGTCCGGTCAATTGATTATGCTGAAGATTGAGGGTATTAAGATAACTGCAATCAGATAGATTGGGCGGAATTTTCCCTGAGAAATTATTGAATGAAAGATCGAGTGATGTGACAAAATGTATCCTTTTTGCAATATCAGCAGGAATAGGCCCTGAAAAGTTGTTGTTCGAGAGATCAAGCCCAGTCAAGCTTGTGCAATTTTCGAGCCCTGAAGGGAACTGGCCTCGAAGCCCCATGTTGGAAAGTCTCAGGTTGAGGACCTTGCTTTCATCTTCATGCCAGCATTCAACACCAACAAACTTGCATAAAGCCCCTTCTGTTAGGTTATCGAACTTCCAAGAGTAAAATACATAGCCTTCAGGATCTTCTACTGATTGACTAAAGTCTTTTAAACATTGGATGTCGCTAAGAGTACCATGACATCTATTATTGATCAAAAACCAAAGCAGCGTCTGAATAAGAACAACAGAAAGTCTCCAGTTCATGGCCGTAAACATGAGAGCTCCTTCTTTCCCCCTTGTCTGTTGCTAATTAGAGGAACAGAGTCAAATGCAGCCTAGTGTTTTATTTTCCATGATTCGGCTATATCTATATCAAAAATAGAGATTAGACTCAGCATTAAATCTATAATGTTTTTCATATGAGGCTGTTCATGAAGAAGCAAGAATAAAATTCAACTAACCATCATCAAACTGTGTTAGTCCCAACTATTTTGAGGTTGGCAAACCTCAATTACACCACAAATAAAATTGAATAAGCAATAATTTATAAATCATTCAACAATTAGAAGGAGGCTATAAGGCATTCTATGTAAAACTCCATTCAGAATTTAACACATGTTACGAACTTGTCCAAGGTGGTCGAGTCCAACCAATTATGCAAAATTAAACACGATATCAGAATCTCAAAGCTAATAAGAACTCCTATGTGTACAAGTATTATGGAAAAGAACCAAAGGCTCCAATGGTGCCAATTGACACTATGATCTAAACTTTGACAACTAATAATTACTCCATCGGCCTATCGTTTCCCCCATAACCAAGTTTGCAAACTGAAATGTTTTAAAAGTGTAGCAAAAGACAGAACATCACCTTCAAAAAATACAAGATTAAACAAGCAACAAAATTAGCCTGTTCGAATTTTAGAAATCTGATGAGAAATCCTTTGGATGAAGATCGCCAAGTGACCCAAACATAAAACTAAGCTCAAACACACATCACAAGATGGAAAAAAACTCACACAGCCGGCTAAGATTTTCCATTCTGTTTCCCACAAACGAAGTGATCACGGCAAACATACTATACACAGGTAGGACACAAGAGGACACCAGAGGATCACCCACTCCAAACACGAGAAGTCCACTACCTGAAGAGATGTGACGGATTAAAACTGCATCGAAGCAACAAATTCCCTCTCCACCTATTCTTCCCCGTGAAACACGAGCAAACTCCCTCACACCCAGATCCACAGGAACTGCATGAAACAAAATAAAAATTTTCCCGACGCGAGCTCAGGAAACCAAAAACCCCAGACTAAAATCAAAGAGGGGGCAACATAATCGCAAAATCCAAGAACATCATGACCAAAAGAAACATAAGAAAGAAAGAAAGAAGAGGAAAAAAAACCTCTACCAACAGACAGACGATCACTAGAAATGGACAAACTTTATCAGTAGCAAACCTAAAGAGCAAATCTAAAACGCCTAAAAAAATTCTATTTCTGAACGCTCACCGAGAACAATCAGCCTGGGAATTGCCCGCAAAAACCTCAGCCTCGCCTCCCACCATTCACCAAGCAGAGAGCCCCAGTCCGCGACGCGGAGTTCGAAGAAGACTTTCTCGTTCCCAGCGTTGTCTCCACTTCCAGTCTCCACTCCTGAGTAATAAACACAGTGTGAGGAGAGAGACCACCTGCAGTGCCAGGATTCGTAAGCAGGGCACCGAACTCAAGTAACTCCCACCCCAGCCCTGAATATTTTCAATCCGACCGAACCGGAATAAACCGTTTCTAACGGTCCAGTCGAACCAATCAATCAAACTAAAATATTATTTTAGAAAAATAACAAATGGATTCTTAACAAATCCAATGAATTTCCACTTTAAATTCCATTTTTAATTTTTTAAAAAATAAATATTATGTTTTGATCGGGTTTGGTGATTCCGACCGGGTTTGGCTCCCGGTTTTTTCTGAAGAAGTAAGTAGACCGGGTGGTGGGTGTAGATGCACACGGTGAGAATAAGAAACCTCTGCCTCTCTTGCAGACCCAAACACCCATTTCCTGGATTTGACTTGACCAGTCCAATCAGTTAATTGAAACAACAAGTCACTCGGGAAACCAACACAATTGGCTACCCATGTTCTGGTTGGAGAAGAATAATGATCTCTGCACGGTATAATGTCAATGTACTAGAAATCTGTATATAACATTGCTTTTATTTCCATTAACAGAACGGCCCCTTTATTTTTCTTATTGTGAAAAGAATCCTATTCAAGCATTTTCACAGTAATTTTAATTAACATTATTCAATAATATTTTATTAATTTTAAATAAGTTAAATAATTTTAAATTAAACTAGAGTAGTTTTAACTAATATTTAAATAATTTTAACTATAATTATTTAATAATTTTAAGTATATTTATAATAAATCGACGCTAATAAAGAAATTAAGGATATTCTTTTGAAAGTTTTTCTTTTTCCAAAACGTCCATCGAAATTTGAAAATCACCAAGCAGTCCCTGCTCTTTCATTTTACTCCTTCCGCACAAACATGACGACAGGAATTTCTTACGACACTGCAACGGCAAGTCATGGCAAAAAAGAAGAAAAGACAACAATTCACGGTCAATGGTCAAAGCAGTTAGCAGTTAGCCCTAATCATTTGAGGAGAATCACAATTAAATTAAATATTTTGTAAAGTCGATGAAAGTGTACGTGTGGCTTTCTTCTTTCTGGATAAATAATTAATTAATACATGATATATTATTTTCATGAAGTCCGAGATTAAATTTGGGCTAATAATTATATTTCTGTTCTTACTAATAGTTATCTGTTAAGAAATTTGAAATGAACGTTATTATTTTTATCTGAAAAATAAATATTTTGAAAAAATAATATACATGCATTACGTACAGATTCGTGTAGATCAAATACATGTAGTTTTTTTTAAATTTATAATTATATTGTTTAAGATTTTATTTAAAATTTTATAATGTTAATTATAAAAAATTTAAAATAAAAAAAATATTAAGGTTTGTATTAATTCACGAGATAAAATTCGTAACATAGAAAATCTTTAAATATGTATAAAAGATGGCACGGCTTTCAAAGTTGTCAAATCGGTGGCAGCTTAATTACTGCAAGGTATCGTCGTCCTGTTCCGGTCCACCAACCAAAACCATGGAGACTAGGGAAATGCAATTGCGTTTAAAAGTTTGAATTGAAGGCGACGTGGGGCAAGGTGAACAGGGAATAACAGCCTTTAGGAAAGCAACAATTTTTGATCTAAAATATTTATCGAAATGCTTTTAAAAGTTTTGCTGTCTCATAATTTTACCCTTGAATGCTTTATCATAGTTAGATTAACAAAATAATAAGTACATATTTTCCCATTAAATAAATTGATATTATTGTTAAGGAAGAGCCTAAAAATTCTTATATAGGCATTTTATTGTGGATTTTTCATATTCGACTGATAGAGTTAGTAGTGGAATAATAATAATAATGCATACCCTTTAATATATAGTGATGATAAATATATGTCTTTTTATAAAAATAATAAAGTGAATGATTAAAGACAAAATTGATAAGAAATGGATCGAATCGAATAAATGAACCGGAATAAATTAGGTAGAAAACTAAAAAAAACTCATCCCTTTCCAAATGCAGTATATAAAAGAAAATAAATTCCTCTTTTTAATTGGCCTGTTGGAGCTTTAGACGACTAACTCTCTTTCATTCAATGGAATAAGAATAAGATGTGAGGACATGTCTGAACTCTCAATGATTTCTGCCACAGCGGATAAAATCTTCCTCAAACTCTATTGTTAATTATTATCAAACTCACTCGCAATGACTCGATTCTGGTTCGGAATAGACGGGTCAACTATTTGGAATCGTCGATTCTACTATTTCTGAGAGATCAATCCTTCATCTTAATCGTCCAAGACGATTACAATTCATGAATTTAAAACTGTCAATTTACTGTTCGTGCATGATTAATCATGGTTCGTCATGATTAAATTATTATTATTTTTTAAAAAATTTAAAAATTTAAAAATTAATTAAACAATTCTATTAATTAACTAATAATTTATAAATTATTATTATTTATTCTCAAACTCCTTATTTTATATAGTATTTTTATATAAAAACTATTAATTAAATATTAAATAATTAATTAACAATTATGAATATCAATATGTTATAATTCAGTATTGATCTCTTACCTAATAGACCCAGGTTTAAATAGACCTTGAATCGTAACCGACCTAAGCTAACTAGGTCAAATGGTAACCAAGTCGAGGTTGGGTCTGATTCAAACATGGCCTATGATAGATCTAACTCACATGATTAATTTTGAGAGAATTTTTTGTTTAAATTTTCACTATTGTTACTTAAACCTCCGCGATTCAAATTTTTTTGTTTAATTTTTTATTTTATAAACCTCTTAAAAGTCTTACATGATTAATTTTGAGAGAAAAAAATTTAAATTTTCACTATTGTTACTAAAACCTCCACAATTCAATTTTTTTTGTTTATTTTTATTTTATAAACCTCTTAAAAATCTTACACTGAAAAGATTCTTAGATCATCTTCAATCGTTATATCGTTATACTTGAGTTAGTTACTAATTCTTACTAAATCTCATACCTCATTGTTACTTAATTACTAACTCTGCCCATATGATTAAATTCAAAATAAAAAATAATTTTAAATTTTTATTACTATTTTTAAATTAAAAATCTCATGCCCATAATTGTTCGAATTTTTTTATTCAACTTTTTGATTATAAATCTATTCAAAAACCCGATTGGAGATGCCCTTAAATCTAATCACAGTTTAAATCGATTAAATGAATCGAAAATTACCCACTGATTGCGATGATTGAGGCACACACCGAGCTACAGAAAGAAAGAAAAGGCGAACTGCACTAATCTTATTATTAATATAAAATCTTGAATATTCCTACAAATCTCTCACAAAAAGAGGGGGGAAACCTGCTGAAAGAAACATTTTATCACTTGAAAAGCACATACATTCAAAGATTTGGGCAAACGAATAATAATTAACAAATCATTTATTCTACTGAATGAAGAAAATGATAATGATTCTGTTTACCCAAACATATATAAAACATAAAGAAAAACCCAATTACCTATCCACGAAGTTGAGGACAAAAGGGAAGACTCGAATGAACCTGATCTCCCATCTTACAGAAAATATATACACGAAATCACTTGTAACCAAGCATGGAGATCAATCGAGATAAAATAGAGTCACTACTTTTCGAAGATTCCTGGCTTCTTGGCAAGTCTCCAGGAGTAATCTGCTGTCATGGAAAGCAAAGCATATGACTTGTTGTACCTTCGACAAAATATCCATATTGCACAGCCTGTTGTTGGAGTGAACAAATATGCAAGGAAGTTTAGAAAAGCTATCAGAGAAGAAGCCGTATTGGCAGTGTAATACAATTACACCTTTTAGTTTCACTACTTGAGCCTATGAACCGTATTAGAGAGTGCCAGAAACAGCAACTATTCTACTTATGAAAGAAAGAATTCAGTACTTCTTTTTCTACTTATATAATGAGTGTTAATAAGAAACGGTAGAAAAATGGCTTTCCATGCACTTGCGTTACATAATTATAATTAAAAATAGATTTCAAAATTGAATTTAGTTGGACTATGCAATTATGCAATTTTTTTACTGCCTTGATGTAGATATTATTTTTATAACTGAATAAATGATAATGCGCTAGAAGTTAATGCAATAAGTTACTTTTAACAATATGAAAATGTTTGATTTACCTATGGATTCAATAAAATAGAGGGAAAAAGGTTAATTTTTGAGTAATTAGATATAGACAAAATTAGGGGTGGGTATCCAAAACTGGGAATAAATAAATAAATTGAACCAAATATAACTAAGCCAAACCAAACTGAAATATTTGGTTTATCAATTTATGGTTTGGACTCATTTTGGAATAATGGTAAAACAATAAAATTGGAAAAAAGTGACAAGGATAAATGTGTACATATGTACTTAAGCATATAATATAGATATTTTTGTATCAGATATTGAAAATAATAATTGTAGGTCCGAGAAATTGGACCAAGTCTTGATATAAGAAGAGTAGAAGAATTAAGCTACAAGTTTCATATTGGGATAGGCAAGCCAATGTCCAGTTGAATGCCAAAAAGAAAGAACAAAAGATAGAGGAAATTTGGCCAGATGCACTCAATAAATATCTAAATTATCACCTTCAGTAATGAATGTGCATCATTCATATATTTTTCCAACAGAATGTATGAACTTGCTATATTTCTCCTGGAAAGTAGGAATCAGTCACAGTGCCTTTGATGTTTGACCGGATCAGCAGTTCAACAAAATAAAATTTTTTACAATAACTAATAGCATAACCATCATATTGTAATGTAGAATGGGTACGGCAATTTCCTGAACTTAACAAAAAAGGTGTGAAGCTCTCTTTGCATTTGGGAATATTTCTGGTACCCATTCCTATTCCTAAATTGCCATTTTAGTTCACAATCTAAAGGGGATGGATTGAAAAACAACGATTATTTAAAATGTCATTCAATTCGTAGCAAAGGATTCGTTTTTCTTCTTTTTTAAGTCCTCTAGTTTCACATTTAAAATGACACTTGAAAGTAGTCATTGTGGATTATAATTTACCAAGTCTGATCTAGACAATTCCCAAATGAGAAACAGAATTGTATAATTCCTCAAACATTTACTTTTCTTTGAGAGAACCAAGCCTGTGTGTGTGTGTGTGTTAACAGGCTCTTTGGAAGACAAATAAATGTTCCTATTCTTTTAAGTAAGAATGGCTGAGGCATCAGCTTAAGTAATGGCAAAGGAAACATAGTGGCACAACTGACCTGCTAGCTTCAAGTAATGGCAAATGATCATTTTTAGGCATCTCAATCAGATTTTGAACCTGAAAAGTATTTAATAGATAAAGAAGATCATCAAATCAAGATTGAATCAAAAAAATCTCATCAGAAGCTACATAAAATTATAATAAGCATTAAATTTTTGTTTGAAACAATAAGAGTAGTGAAAATATTTCCAGCAAATTAAGTTCAAATCTTCCCATCCGATGTCTAAGAAAATGCTAAATTATTTTGACATGGGCAGATATGGTTGCCCATAGTTTTTCTTAAATTTGTCCATTTGCCTTACTACATCCTATTTGGAAGAAATCAGAGCAAGGTGAGCCAAAAGCCTAAAATGGAAGTACACTTAAGAAGGAAAGCTCTCCATCAAAGTGCTTACAGTAGTAACATTCTAAAGAATTATACAATTGGCGAATGAATATTATTTTGAGAGGAAGTTAGATGAAGCAATATTATTAACACTGATGCAATAAAGTTTTTTAAAAAGGAATGCAGAAAAGGTTTTATAAAACATCATTTGAAATTTGCAAGGCTTGCAAATATGTTCAAATTGTAGTTGCCTTACTTTGATCTGAGTCCTGTAAGTTATAAAAGTGTCATTACAAGACTTGCAAACATTTTGCATAAAAGCTTGTGAGGAGAAACAAGCAAACATAGGTTACTACTTGCCTTAGATAATAACTCTTGACTCTCAGGTGGTTGCATTTTTAGGCTCTGGGGTAAGATCACAGTGAGCAACTCTGGCTTCTCTGCTCTTAAAGCACCCCTAATAACTGCTGCATTAGTCCCAGAGGCTCCTGAAGTAAAAATATGGTTCTTCTGCAGTGGAATTAGTGTATTAGAAATTAAGGGCTGAAATTGGGTGATGAAGAATTTGGAGAATATTCCACAATACATGAAAAGCAGTCTGCAGTAATGAAGAAACCTTACAGTAATAACCATCGCATAGCTGAGAATCTCAATAAGTTGCTGATGCATGAATCCCATGTTCCGTGTCCCAAAGAACCCAATTGATCTAGGTCCTTGCTGTTGGATGGTCAAAAGCTCCTGGAAAGAAATATAAACGTTGGATACATGACCAAAAAATTGCTATTTTCCTTCAACCATAATACGATGGCAAGTATACAACAACCAACAACAACCAAGCTTTTTCCCACCATGTGCATACTTGCCATGCCATCCAATAGGATAGCAAGTATGCGCATGAAAATATCAGTTTAAAAAAGATACAAGTTTTTTGGCCAAGCCATGTAAGCCCTAATTAATTCCATAAATTTTAACCATTAAACTATGCTATATCACTCGTAATATTGAAATCAATTAAATCACTTTTCACTTCACTAACTAGAGTTTTTTTCCCCACTACTCTTTGCCAATGATTCAATTCATCTAACTATTAGTCTTCCTCCAATTCAACACCTTTGTTACTATATGAATGAACCAACCAATCTCAACAATGGCATAATTTAGAATACTAAAGCCTGTTATACTTTCCACTTTTAAAGGGTAAATTTTAGATAATCGGTTGTAGCTTAAGGTAGAGATGTCCATTCAACAAGGAAGTCATTGAAGTGAATAATTAAAACATAAACAAAAAACAAAGATAATTAGTAGAAATAATAGTTGTTCCAAAGAAAAGGAATCTCAATTTGTTGAAGGCAAAACCATTAGATAATCAATGTCCGGAATTGACTTGTACTCTGATACAGCAGCTGTGGCTGAACATTCAACAAGAGATTGGGCTTGAGTTGGAAGTTGGATATCACTTTCTTCTGATGAGGCAGATGGCAATGATTCATCCCTCTGTTCATTACTCCAATTTCCACTGTCACCATCTCCTTTTTTATAAACAAAACCTCCCTATACCATCAAATTGAGATGAGAAATAAACCCAATGATAGTGAATGATTATTGAACAATTAATTATACAATTGAGCATATAAAAAAATAGAAAGCCTATTATTAGATAAAGAAGTGTAAATGTAATAAGTAAAGCAAAGAAGCAAAAGCATTAGGGAATAAAGTGTTGGAGCAATCGGCCCAAGTATGATCGGGAAGATCATGGTTTTGATGTGTGTGTGTCAATATGATTAAGTTAGGGTGTTATGTTGGTTTGATATGTGTGATTGAGTCTTGCAGGACTTGGTGAGTCACACATGAAGTACACATCCGAGGGACGAGAGCCGAAGGAAGAGGACTCCAAGGGCAAGCCGGGGAAGTAGACTTCAAGGGCATACGTGAAGGATGACATGGAGGCAAGCCGAGAGCTTGTGTGCACATCTGAGGGACGACAGTCGGTGGAAGAGAACTTCAAGGGGCGAGCCAAGGGAGTGGACTTCAAGGCATACGCGAAGGGTGGTCTTCGGAGTGAGTTTGAGTGAGAATGTACTCGGGGCAGTCGACTGTGGTTGGGGCAGTCGACTGCCAAACCTCACAGAAAAATCAGTCGACTGGTCTTGGACCAGTCGACTGATCAAGTTGAAAAACTAGCCGTTGGGCTAACCGTTGGCTAGCAACTGGCTAGGGGACCAGTCGACTGCCCTTGGGGCAGTCGACTGGCGTCGGGCTGGATTGCTTAAGGAGCAATCCTCTACTCTATTTAAAGGGAGACTTTTGAGCAAGTTAGGGTTGCGGTTCTAGAGAGTAGAATCCTACTGTTAGTGCTCAAAGTCTCATTCTCTTCCTCTCACTTTCATTTCTACTTTGTAAAGAGGAAGAGGGCAATCTTGTGAATGTTTCTCCACCTTGAAGGAGACGTTCATAGTGGAACTCGTGTGTGTGGTGTGAATCCTTGGACTAGTCACCTCTCAGAGGTGGATACCAAGTAAATCAGGGGGTTAACATTGTTTTTATTGTTTTATTGATTTTGTTCTTGTGTTAAGCTAACATCTTTGTAGACAAAATCGAAACAAAGTTATTCACCCCCCTCTAGCTTAACGCAAAGATCCTAACAAGTAGTATCAGAGCCGGTTCGTTTCGGGAGAACTCACAGTCGACCGGAACATCAAGATGGCGTTTCAAGAGGGATATAGCACCGCACGACCACCATTCTTTGATGGCAACAATTTCGCGTATTGGAAAGGTAGAATGAAATATTATCTTATGAATGATATTGAAAATTGGTTTAGTGTTGTAGATGGTTTCGAAGTGCCAATGAATGACAGGGGAGAACCTCTTCCTATGAAGAATTGGTCAAAAGAAATCATGAAGAAAACACAAGCGAATGCAAAAGCTACAATAACTCTTCAATGTGGTCTCTCAAAGGAGCAATTGAACAAGGTAGGACCGTTCAAGACCGCAAAGGAGCTTTGAGAAAAGCTCATTGAGCTAAATGAAGGGTCAAATGAATCGAGGAGGGCCAAGAAGGATCTTTTGGTGGCACAACTCCAATCTCTCACTATGAAGACAAATGAAACCGTGAGTCAATTGCACGGTAGGGTCAAAGAGATCATCAATGAACTTCATGTCATAGGTGAGAAAATGGAAAATAGGGATCTTGTGAGGTATGTACTTCAATCCTTCCCTAGAACTACTTTATGGGCCTCAATGGTTGATGCCTACAAAGTTTCTAGGGATCTCTCTTTAGTTAAGCTTGATGGCTTATTTTGTGAATTTGAATTACATGAACAAGCTAATTTGTCTACTAAAGAGAAGGGTGTAGCTTTTGTTGTAGAGAAAGAAAGAAAGAAGAAGAAGGACAAGAAAAAGATTTCATACTCATCATCCGATTCGGAAGAGTCTAGCGCCTCAATGGATAGCGACCAAGAGGCATATATGGTAAGAAAAATGAGGAAATCTTTTAAAAGTTTTTCTAACAAATCTTATGGTAGGAAAAACTCAAGAAGCAAGGGCAAGGCAAGAGAGATCATTTGCTACAATTGCCATGAAGAAGGGCACATGAAGAATGAACGCCCACTTTTGAAGAAAAGGGAAGAAAAGAAGAAGGAGGAGAAGAAGAAGGATGAAAAGAAGAAATCAAAGGAGAAAGGCAAGAAGGCTACAAGTCTAAAGGCAACATGGGATGATCCTTCATCATCGAAGGAGGAAGAACACCATGTGTCTCATTTTGCATTAATGGGAGTGGACAACCTAGTATCGTCCGAAGATGAAAAGAGCTCAAGTGACGATGGAGAAGGGAGCTCGAGTGAAGGGGGAGACCAATCATCGGATTCGGACGTCTCGATAAGTGAGGTATACAAGCTACTCCATACTACACTTGTAAAAATTATCTCAAGTACTAATGATGACTTGTTTGACGCAAAAAGAAAAATTAAGAGTTTGAAAAATAAGGTTTACATGTTAGAGAAAAAATTAGCATCCATGACCATTACGGATAATATGCATGATTCTTCTTCTAGCTTAAATGAGTCATTTCTAGAAAAAGAAAATAAGGAATTAAGGGAAAAGGTAGAAAGTCTTACTAAGGCCCTTGGTAAGTTTCAAATTGGCTCAAAGAATCTTGATATGATCATTAATAGTCAAAGAGTTGTATACAATAAGGCGGGGATAGGATATAGACCCAAGACCAAGGAAGTTGCTTTTATTTCTCTTATGGGAAGAAAGGGAGCACCTAGAAAGAAAATTATTAGAGGCAATGTGAAGAAAGCATGGGTCCCTAAGAAATATTTGAATGATGTTTGTGGATCTAGTGTATGGGTACCAAAAGATTGTGTTTTTCGTGTTGTTTAGGTAGAAGAGAAGAATGACTCAAACATGTGGATAGTGGATAGCGGGTGCTCAAGACATATGACCGGTGATGTGAGCAAGTTTTCCACCATTAGCTACTTAAAAGAAGGAACGGTGTCTTTTGGGAATAGTGGAAAGCTCAAGATTATAGGTAGAGGCACAATTGAGGTCTCATCTACAATTACAATTCATAAAGTGCTTCTAATTAAGGACATGCAATTTAACTTGCTTAGTGTTAGTCAATTATGTGATGCCGGGTATAGAGTTGAGTTTCATGCAAGAAAATGTTTGATTAGGCACAATAGCTCCGAAAAAGTCATGATAGAAGGATATAGGGAAACAAATCTTTATTATCTTAATCTCTCCAATACTTCTAACATTTCTACTAAGTGTCTCATATCAAAAGAAGAAGAGGGATGACTATGGCATAGAAGGCTTGGACACATCAACATGAAGAACATAGCAAGGGTGGCCAAGATGGAATTGGTGAAAGGACTACCAATGATCAAATATGAAAAGGATAAAATGTGTGATGCGTGCCAAGAAGGTAAGCAATCCAAGTCATCACATAAAGGTAAAACTCTAACTAACACTTCTTTACCATTGAAATTATTGCATTTAGACTTATTTGATTGTCATGGTACTCCTTCATTAGTAGGAAACAAATATTGCTTAGTAATTGTAGATGATTTCTCTAGATATATTTGAGTTTATTTCATGAGACATAAGGATGACACTCTAGAAATATTCATAGGATTTAGTAAAAGAGTTGAAAATGAGAAACATCTCAAAATCAACCGAATTAGAAGTAATCATGGTGGAGAGTTTGAAAATTCAAACTTCTCTCATTTTTGTCTAGAGAATGGGTACAATCATGAATTTTCATGTCCAAGAACCTACAACAAAATGGTGTTGTAGAAAGAAGAAATAGGGCTTTACAAGAAGCGGCTAGGACTATGCTTAATGCTTACTCCTTACCTAGCTATTTTTGGGCGGAAGCGGTAAATACCGCTTGCTACATCCAAAACCGGGTTTTAATTCATAGATTTTTAGGAAAAACACCTTTTGAATTGTGGAATGAGAGAATTCCCCAAATTCACTATTTTAGAGTTTTTGGGTGTAAGGTCTATATTTTGAACACTAAGGATGATCTAAGAAAATTTGAGTCTAAGGCGGATGAAGGGATCTTAGTTGGATAACAAGAGGACTAGAGTGATTGAGGAATTATCTGATGTGGATTTTGATGAGTCTACTAGCACTTACCCTAGGAAATTCTCCATTGACAAGGATATAGAAGAAAACCAAAATATTACCCAAGAAATTCAAGACTTACATTTAGGGGGTATTGATCAAGGGGGAGGGAGAAGTGCGTTGGAGGATGAAAGAGGCAATGATAATCATGTAGTAAATGAGCCTCTAACCTCTAGGACTTTAAGACAACATCAAGATCATCCCATTGACCAAGTAGTTGGAGATGTTACACAAGGAGTAAGGACTAGATCCTACTTTAGAGAACATGCTGGCCAAATTGTCTTAATTTCACAACTTGAGCCAAAATCAATTGAGGAAGCCTTAGGCGATGTGGATTGGATTCTAGCCATGCAAGAAGAATTGAACAAATTCGAAAGGAGTGAAGTGTGAGAGTTAGTTCCTAGACCCAATGATAGTACCATTGTCACAACAAATGAGTTTTTAGGAACAAATTGGATAATCAAGGGAAAATTACTAGGAACAAGGCTAGGTTAGTAGCAAGGGGTTTTAATCAAGTTGAGGGTCTTGACTATGATGAGACATGTGCTCCCGTAGCTAGATTAGAATCCATACGAATATTATTAGGGTATGCCGCTCACATGGGTTTTAAGCTTCATCAAATGGGTGTGAAATCAACATTTCTTAATGGGGTTATTAAGGAGGAAGTGTATGTAGAACAACCACCCAGGTTTGAAAACACAAATTACCCTAATCATGTCTATAAACTAAGGAAAACCTTGTATGAATTAAAACAAGCTCCCCGGGCTTGGTATGAGAGACTCTCATCTTTCTTAGTATCCAAGGGTTTTAGAAGGGAAACAATTGATCCAACTTTATTTCTAAAATCTAAGGATAAGGATATTTTTGTGGCCCAAGTTTATGTTGATGACATCATTTTTGGGTCAACAAATAGTGAGTTTCTTCGTGAGTTTATCAAGTGTATGGAGAATGAGTTTGAAATAAGTCTTGTTGGGGAATTGACCTTCTTCTTAGGATTACAAGTCAAGCAAACAAATGAAGGGGCTCATGTTTATCAAACAAAATATGCTAAAGAAATTATAAAGAAATTTGGGTCAGAAAATGCTAAGGTAACATCTACCCCCATTGGCACAAATGTCAAGATGGATAGTGATCTTGAAGGGAAGGTAGTGGATCCAAAGCAATATAGGAGCGTGATTGGTAGCTTGTTGTATCTAACCGTTAGTAGACCGGATATATTATTTGCGGTAGGTATGTGTGCAAGGTATCAATCTTGTGCCAAAGAGTCTCACCTAGTGGTAGTAAAAAGGATCTTAAGGTATATTAAGGGTACTCTTAATGTCAGTCTTTGGTATCCTAGAACTCCAAACATTGACCTATTTGGATACACCAACTTCGATTATGCGGGTTGCAAATTAGATAGAAAGAGTACTAGTAGTGGGTGTCAATTTCTTGGTTCATCCCTAGTTAGTTGGAGTAGTAGAAAACAACCATGAGTTGCCTTATCAACAACGGAGACTGAATATGTAGCAATGGGTGGTTGTGTAGTTCAATTACTTTGGATCATACATACCTTAGAAGATTATGAGCTTCATTACTCCAAGGTCAAGATTTTATGTGATAATGTGAGCACTATTAATTTGACCAAAAATCCGGTGCATTACTCTAGGAGAAAACACATTGAAGTGAAGCATCGCTTCATTAGGGATCATGTAGCAAGGGGAAACATAGAATTATATTATGTTGAATCAAAGTCCAACCTTGCCGACATTTTAACCAAGTCTCTTCCCGAAGCGGAGTTTACATCTCTAAGAAGAGGACTTGGTATGTGTTTTGTAGAAGGGTAGAATTGGCCTTGGGGTAATGCAATAGTAAGGTAGTGCATGATCCATTAGGAGGATACAAATAATTCACTTATGCTTATGACATATTGTTGGGTTGTTAGATGTATCACTATATTGAAAATATACCAACTATGGGGAAAGCAAATGTTTAATTAATGGACATCTTGCCCAAAGATCATAGTTGGACATTTTAAATAATTTGAAAACATTTCTGTGTTTTATTTGCTATGACATAAGTTTGTGAAACACATGATTTCAAAACTAGGATGGAATTTTGGTACAAAATTAGAAGTTTTCAAAGAATTTGAACTTTGGTCAAAAAGTCAAACATGTTTAGATTTTTCATGAAGTTATATTTTTCTCTGATAGAATACATCATATGAAACATGTTTGCAAAATTTCGTGATTTTTCGAGTTTTGTGGAATTTATAATGAGTTTCTGAATTTTGGCCCAGAATCTGAAAAACTCAGACTAAAACATATCAGTCGACTGCCCCTGAGGTCAGTCGACTGATCTGTTTGTGAATTGGCTGAAAGAAGGGACCAGTCGACTGATACCTGTCTTAGTCGACTGGTACTTCTGATTTTTGATTTCTGGGATTTTTCAGAGGAAGAAGAGTATCCCTGGTTGATGTCATTGGTTATTGTTGCTTCGGGCAATCCTTTTGATGGTGTCAAAGCGGGAGAATTGGGAAGTTTAAGTTAGTTTTATTTATGATTATGCAAATTGAAAATTGGGTGTGAGGGCATATGTTAAGGGGGAGGTTGCCTCTTGTTGTACTATGTCTATAATTTTCAATTATTGTTGTTTTATCTAACTTAAACATATTGTCACACATCAAAAAGGGAGAGATTGTTGGGGCAATCGACCCAAGTATGATCGGGAAGATCATGATTTTGATGTGCGTGTCAATATGATTAAGTTAGGGTGTTATGTTGGTTTGATATGTGTGATTGAGTCTTGCAGGACTTGGTGAGTCACACATGAAGTACGCATCCGAGGGACAAGAGCCGAAGGAAGAGGACTCTAAGGGCAAGCCAGGGAAGTAGACTTCAAGGGCATACGTGAAGGATGACATGGAGGCAAGCTGAGGGCTTGTGTGCACATCTGAGGGACGACAGCCGGTGGAAGAGAACTTCAAGGGGCGAGCCAAGGGAGTGGACTTCAAGGCATACGCGAAGGGTGGTCTTCAGAGTGAGTTTGAGTGAGAATGTACTCGGGGCAGTCGACTACAGTTGGGGCAGTCGACTGCCAAACTTCACAGAAAGATCAGTCGACTGGTCTTGGACCAGTCGACTAATCAAGTTGAAAAACTAGCCGTTGGGCTAACCGTTGGCTAGCAACTGGCTAGGGACCAGTCGACTGCCCTTGGGCAGTCGACTGGCGTCGGGCTGGACTGCTTAAGGAGCAGTCCTCTACTCTATTTAAAGGGAGACTTTTGAGAAGGTTAAGGTTGCGGTTATAGAGAGTAGAATCCTACTGTTAGTGCTCAAAGTCTCATTCTCTTCCTTTCACTTTCATTTCTAATTTGTAAAGAGGAAGAGGACAATCTTGTAAAGGTTTATCCACCTTGGAGGAGACGTTCATAGTGGAGCTCGTGTGTGTGGTGTGGATCCTTAGACTAGTCACCTCTCAGAGGTGGATACCAAGTAAATCAAGGGATTAGCATTATTTTTATTGTTTTATTGATTTTGTTCTTGTGTTTAGCTAACATCTTTGTAGACAAAATCGAAAGAAAGCTATTCACCCCCATCTAGCTTAACGTAAAGATCCTAACATAAAGAGTTAATGATACAACTATCCCTTTGCCTTTATAACTCTAAATTTATTATTTGACAAAAGAGGATAATAAATAAAAGTATTCAAAAGGCATCACACTACCCAAATGACCAACCATGCAACCTTAATTCTCCATTATGTGTTTCCACCAGTTAGCATACTCTAATGGAAAAGGAGGTTTTCCGAATCATTGCCAGATAGATTAACTTTTTCATCCATTTATAATTTTATTAGACCATTGGCAATGCCCAATCTTCATTACTCTGAAAGGCTATGAATATTTAACCTAGGGTGGATGTAGGTATTCAATGCTTTATTTTCTAGAAATTTTTATACGTTGTTAATAGAGTGTCATTGTCCACCATGAGTACCGACCGATAGACGGGTAGGGAGGGTAGATAAAGAATCCAAGAATCATAATGCCTAACTAGGAGGAATTCTATTCGATTCTATCTGATTCCTTCCGAATTCCTCTCTGAATATTTCCTGATCTACTTCGGATATTCTCCATCAATGTTATCCTTATCATTATTATGTTATTACCACTAAAATATATAAATGTAAGATCATCAATAATATTTTGAAATTGAAAGCAATATTATTCCGTCAAAAACCAGGCTAACGAGAGGAAACTCATCGTGAAAAAAGAAGGAAAAAAAATATAATCTCGCAGTCAAATCAAGTTTCCGACTGACGAGCTAAGATATCATACCATATTTCGTCTAAAACAGAGAGGTCGATATGGAAGACGCGACCTCCGGATTCCAATCCATCCAGAATCAAACGGATGACGGATAGAAATGCGGGAAAACATAGGGCTTCGAGAAGAGACGCAGATGCCGGAGTCGAGCGTCGCCGTAGGCAGAAAAATGCCATGGTCGGTAGCCTTGAAGATGAACCGCAAGGGTGGGGAATAGGAAGCCATTGTTCCTCCTCTTCCTGTAAAGAATCCTCAATCCAGAGCCTACTCGGGCTCTATACTATCTGGATTTCTCCTTCCTCCGCTGCCGTCGAGACTCGAGAGCAGTAGAATGCGAAAGGGAAGAAGAGGAGAGAGAGGGGCGGTTGAAGGAGACGTATCATGGTATGGTTCTTTTCTATCTTAGATACAAACTGCACGAATCTAAAAGCGCCGTGAAATTGAGAAGAGATTTGTTTGAGCTTTTCGGATTCGGCACGGTCGATGAAAGCCACTGACGTACAAGATTCTAAAGTAAATATTATGACTTTGATTTTCTTTTTTCTTTTTGAAAATATCACAATATCAAATCAATGATTCTGGATCTTAAAGTTCTTCCGAAGGCTTTTTCTTTTGGTTCCTGCAATGCTACTGGAGTAAAAAGAAAATATCATTCAGCTCAAGTAATCAAACATCATCAATTTTTTGATAAAATATAAATATAAATCAGGAGAGATATTTCGTTGTAGCCCTCTCACCTTTTGTATGAAAAAAATCAGATATTTAATGAGATATTTTGTATTGACTGAAAATTAACCTTAAAATCTATAAAAATAAATATTTATACAGATCTCGATAACTGTGTTAATTCATCAAAACAGTTCTTGCAATGCTAGCACTGACAGTGCACCATAATGCATTTGTTAATTCAAGAGGAGAATGAGACTTAAAGACTATTCTCCGTGTGAAACAGCTTTCAAAACAAGCAGATTCAAATGAGCCTGTGAAGTTTGAATCACAAAAGACTGGGTTGGGAATCCTGCCTGTGAAGTTTGAATCACAAAGACTGGGTTGGGAATCCTGCCAATGTTGACAGGTTAACCGCCGAGGGCATAGGAGCAAAGGACAATAAGCCACAACTTGGTCCCCACGCACACATGCAAATTACAACAAAAAAATAAACAATAAATATAAACGCTACTTTTAATCGTTTTATAGGCAAAAGGCTTTGATCGCACATGAATTACAACAACTATGGGTTCAATCTACAAGGCACCAAGTAAAAGTAACAAACTATGAGTTCGACACCATGTAACAAGTAAAAATTATAAGTTTAACGTCCCGACTCGTTAATTATTTTTACAAGCACCAAGTAACAAAGTTACAAATTCTCTAATAATTTAGTGTAACTTTGGTAATAGATTATTTCTAAACGATCAATGGGCTGCATTAGAGTAGAAAAGCTATCTTAAAACAAAAGACTTGAAACGAGCATTGCAAAATACTCCACTGAATTTAACAAACATTCAAAGCTCCCATGGCTGTGGCAAGGAAGCAAACAATCATGAGGATCACAATCGAAAACACCACATGATGTTCAAAGAACTTTTTTTTGCAAGTTATCATTTGATGTTGGTGTCCGTATCAGATAAATACATCCGCCAGAAGATCAAGCTGAATCTTAGAAGAAAATATCTGCTTCAACCATAATAAACACACAAATACATTAATACAGATAAGATAAATATTCTGGCTATGCAGATTTAGTTAACGTATCTGGGCTATGCTGATTTAGTTGATTAACATATAGTACCCAGTGGGTTAGAAAGCTAGTAGTTAGAGAGATCATGATCATTGTAGCTTTCTTCATCAGTGTAAATAGGCAGTCTGGTACTGAACCTGGTAAGCATTTCCATAGTAAGGGGTATGTGTAGGGGAGATGGTGTATGGAGCAGATCCCAGTACAGTTGGATGATGATTTTCAGTGGCATAGATATACTGCCGATCGTAAGGGTATGGGAACCTCTCAGGGCTATCATATGGCTGCACAAACCTATCAGAGGGTGCTCGGTAGAAGCTTTTGTTGGGCATGCTGGTAACACGAGGATTGTAAATACTGCCGCCAGCACGAGGTCTCTTGGACTGTGGCTTTGCAGCTTCAGCAGCTCTCCTCTTGTCAGCCTTTGCTTTCTCCAGCTGTATAATCAGCTTCTGAAGTGCATCAATAGGGTATTGCTCCTCCAGCTTATGTTCCTCAATGCACTTGATGACAGCTCTAAGAGCAGACAATTCAAGTTCATTTATTTCATTCTGAAAAAGATAAAAAAAAAAAAAGTGAAGTTTGTGTTTATGGAGCAAAACTCATCGGATATAAGCTAATATAATAAGAGAAAAAGAAGATAGCAAAATTTCATAAAAATTGAAAAGAAAACTGACAAAATTTCAAGTTTTATTATGGAAAACGATGTTGGCTTAAGGAAATATCTATGCTTTAAACCATGACAACCTCAGTCTTACCTCAGAAACACATCAATATAAGATTACATACAGAATAGACAGAATAGGCACACATACTACCTTCTGCTTGACTGTTGGATCAATAGTTTCATAACCCAGATTAATATTTGAAATTTAAAGATAAAGAATTTGTTGTTTATTGATGTGGTATCGAGTTTAGTGTGCAAAGATTCATTTAAGCACTCATGCCATAGCCAAGATAAAAATTTGAAGATCTATTTTGAAGGGAAGATGACATCTTGAGGTTTGTGGAAGAACAGATCCAACATGTTGATGTTGATGTATCAAATTGGAGATAAAGAATAAAGGTCATGTTTGTCAATTGCATAAACTTCCTAACCTTCCTAAGCCTTTATAGGCCCAAACATGAGTTAGAATATCCACAGTATGATACTAACAGAGCTCCGCCACTTGGGGAATATTTCTTCTAGTTACCTCAAGTGAGATTTCCGAAACACACATCAAGCAGGTCTAACTAAAGGAAAGAGAGATTCTACTCTTGTCAATACATGCACTAAACCATGCAGGTTACATCGAGTTCCAAAATGATAAACTTTTTCATGCTGAAGTTTATGTATGTATAAATTGTTAAGCAAATTACATGACTATATGACATGATAACAGTGTGAACTCATATCATCGAGCATTGACCATAGTGATTTCAAGTAAGCTATTTTAAAGATTCTTAATTGAACAATAATTCAACCAAGACTTGTTTTAACAAAAAACAAAAAATCTACAACTAAATCAATTGATTTGCTTTAAGCCTTTAACCAATATTTCCTAAAAAATGGGGAAGAAGTGAAACAATTTTTGTGCTACAACTACCTAAACTGATGTAGCAATCATAAAAATTGTTAATATGCAGTACCATGTCATGCATGACCTTTTATAATTTTTTATTTTTATTTTCTTGAATCGCTGAACTTCATTCCCTTATTAAATTGTCTTTGTGTCAGCTCCAACTTTTATATTCATAAGAATGTTCCTAAAGCATTATAAGAAAGGATTATCAATGGTATATCATGCATGTGACAAGCAACTGAAGCATTGTTTGACCTCAGCAGGTCGCTATCCCAGTCTAGGTTCAAGCAGTTACGACGCCCACAATCCAGCATGGGCAATTATTGCAAGAAAACATACTAGAGTTCGGCCAATCAAGTTCCAAACCAACAATTTTTAAGAAAACACTCCAGTCTACATTAACAGATTGTCAGTCTCACATGAATTCGCCCACTAAAGAAAGCATCCTGAAATAGCAATGCTAAATAAGCAACATGGTCATTAAATATAAATTTTTATCTTGAAGGTAAAAGGTTAACAATGAATGTTAGAGGGTAGCACCTATTCTGGATAAAGGCAGGGGCAAAAGGGATTTAGACAATTATACCCTGTGATAATATCAAAATGAAAAACAAATCTTATAATTAGCTAGTAATGTAAGACCTGTGCACCAGGTGACATGCTTCCAGCTTTGACCTGAGATACCTTTCTTGCCTCCTTAAGATACCCTTTAAGCAATGGCACTGGAGGGAATTGCTCTGTAAGCTCAAATGCAAATGCAAGATTAACAGCCTCAATTTGCCTCCCAGTGTTCTGAAGAACTTCAATCAAACCTAAGAAAAAAAGGGATATGAAAATGCAAAGGACCATGGAAAAGGATGTCAAAAGACCATAGATAACTAAGGTGAATCACAAATGCAACCCTGAATTGCAAATCTACATGTAACAAGTACATTTAGTTGCCTATCAACCACACTATATGATCTAACCACTGAAAGCAAGTTGCAAATTTAACTAGAAATATTAGTACCCAACTTGTTTAGAACAGACTACATCTATTAGAAGCTAATAGATGCTTCAAGCAATCATAGCAGAAACATTCTGAAAACAAGATGCGCAAATGAATGGTGTTGAACCAAGACAAAATTTCAACCATAATGAACACACAGGATATCAACAAGATTACTTGATATTTCCATAACAGATGTCTGAGATGTTAGTCCTAACTATATGATTTTGAGGCTCTATGTTCTCTCTAATATCATTTTAAACAACTACCAGAATGTCATAACCAAAATCATAAGTTCATGACACCTGACTCCCATGATGCCTTTGTAAGGTGTATGAATAGTGTAAGAAATGGCCAACCTGGCATTTTGTGTGACAAACCAAGTGAACGACACAAGTCAACAGTTTGACGGCGCCGTGTAACAGCTGGAATCAGTTTGCAGATATCATTTTGTTCAAATTCTGAGATGATATCAAAAGTAGCCAAGAGCTGAAGAAATGCATGTACTTCCAATGAATTTCCACTGCTGGCTTCAATGTCCAGGTGATCCAATTTTGGCTTCCATTCTTTAGCTATCACTTTTGCTTCCTCTTTAATGTCCGGTGTCAATAATTGTTTATCACATAGGGAACCCTGCATAGAATCTGCTAGTTGTTTGAGTGATTCCATTAACATGAGACAAGTCCTTCGCTGACCCAAAAGGTTCCCATCCTTTTTTGACCCTAGAATCTCTCCAACATAGAAGCCCTTCAGGGAATCTAAAACTAAAATGAATGGACTGGGTGCATTTTTAAGAGCAAATGGGACTTCTTCACGTATGGAATTCAAGTTTTTCCTATTGTCTGAAACAAACTTAAGGAGGCCTTCTGCATCCATTTCTTTACAGAGTTTGACCAGCTCTGAGGGATGTTCACTGCATTCATTTCCATTATCTGTAGAGCACACATCTGTGCTAGAAATGGCTGGTGTGACATAAGAGTTCACATTCAAAACATTGTCAGCCATCCCAATGGTGACACCCTCACCAACAGCAATGGGTTCTAGGGAACAAGTTTTGTATTTATCAAATAAAGAAGAAAGGGTAGAATCTCTTTTTTCCTGCAGTTTATCAAGGGAGGCAAGCTCCTTAGCTACAACTGCAGCCTCCCGTTTCTCTAACATCTCTTGGGTCTCTTTGAGCTGTGTTACATATTCATTCTCTTGATCTTCCAGCTCAACAAACCTTTTCTTTAGAGACCTCTCAAGGCCATGAAAGTGTTCTTCAAGCTCTTTCCATTTCAAGTTCAAAGATATGGCACTGTGGCTCTCGAGTTCAACAAATGCCTGGTGCAATTGTTGTAGCTTTGAAGTAGTAGAATCAATTAATGTAGCAACTGATTGTGTATCAGCCATAGCAGACTGTCAAAAATAGGAAAATACATATACATTTATCAGAAATAAAAAAATAAAGCAATTCAACCAGAATTAAAAAATCTAATAATGCTCAAGGACACTACCACATATAACAGTAGTAATGTATATGGTATCGAACAAATATAAAAAGGGTTGTCTAATGAATTATATTATGCAAACACATAGGGAGAATCATTGGCTGGATGAAATTCATGTTATCATCGAAAAAGTAAAATGTTAAATATAGATTAAAGAGTGTTCAGATAATTGATGCTTTTCTAAGATCTACTAAAAAGGGTACACTATATGAAGCATTGTTCCAGTTGCACCAAGGGAAAGCCACTAGCCAGTTGCAACCAATTTCATATTTCTCTTAGGTTTGTTTACCTGATAAAGCCAATTTATTTATTCAATTTGGTAGCATAAAACCACCAGTGTTTAAGTGTCATGTAGTGCAGGGCGGCACCCGCGGAAAATATCGTTCCGCTGGGAAACAGAAATCGGCATAGTACGCCAATCGATTTCGTGTGTTGCGGCGTCATGGCATGCGTCAAGTGGCGACAGAGGGAATCACGCGACAGAAATCGCACGACATGCGCGACAGAAGGAATCGCGGACGTGCCAATTTGTCGACGATTAAAAAAAGAAAAAAAATGCATATAAGAGAAAGGAGTGGCGGTGGTGATCATCATCAGCAGCATCAGCAGGAGTTAGTGGCTAGGCACGGCAGCAGCGATGCGAAGTCCTCCCCGACGGTGGCAACAAGGTATGTTGAAAATGCTGCGCCAGAGTCGTCACAGAACTCCTCTAGCATTGCGGAAGCGCCGTCAGACGGCGCTGGAGTCGCTGGACACCCTCGCGACTCCTCCGCCTCCGACGTGTTGCGAGCTAGGGCTCCAACGTAAAAAAAAAATCGGTTTATTACATCCAACATTTCCCACCTTAAATCCAACTTAAATAAGAAAAATAATAAAATGATTTATTTAAATCTAGCATTTCCCTACTTAAATATTATCCTAATAAAATATATTTAAAATTAAAAAAATTAAATAAGTTTTATTAATTAATTTTCTGAATTTTTTTATTATAAATATTATTTAAAAATTCTAAATTTTTTAAAAAATCTAAACAATTTCTAATAATTCAATTTTATGTTCTGATAATTTATTATCATTTTTTACTGTTTTATTATTTAATTAATATTCTATTTTTTTTATTATTTTTAATATATATTATTTAAAATAATAGATCAATTTTAATTTGAGTGTCATGTAGTGCCGGGCGGCACCCACGGAAAATACCGTTCCGCTGGGAAACAAAAATCGGTATAGTACGCCCACCGATTTCGTGCATTGCGGCATCATGGCATGCGTCAAGCGGCGACAGAGGGAATCGCGCGACAGGAAATCGCGCACGACATGCGCAACAAAAGGAATTGCGGACGTGCCAGTCTGTCGACGATTAAAAAAAGAAAAAAACATGCATATAAGAGAGAGTGGCAGTGGTGATCATCATCAGTAGCAGCAGGAGTTAGTGGCTAGGCACGGCAGTAGCGATGCGAAGTCCTCCCCGACAGTGGCGATAAGGTATGTTGAAAACGCAGCGCCAGAGTCGTCACGGAACTCCTCCAGCATTGTCGGAAGCACCGTCAGACGGCGCTGGAGTCGCTGGACGCCCTGGCGACTCCTCCGCCTCCGACGTGTTGCACGCTAGAGCTCCAACGTAAAAAAAAAATTGGTTTATTACATCCAACATTTCCAACCTTAAATCCAACTTAAATAAGAAAAATAATAAAATAATTTATTTAAATCTAGCATTTCCCTACTAAATATTATCCTAATAAAATATATTCAAAATTAAAAAAATTAAATAAGTTTGATTAATTAATTTTTGAATTTTTTTATTTTAAATATTATTTAAAATTCTTTAAAAAATTTAAAAATCTAAAAAATTTCTAATAATTCAATTTTATGTTCTCATAATTTTTTATTATTTTTTTACAGTTTTATTACTTAATTAATATTCTAATTTTTTTATTATTTTAATATATATTATTTAAAATAATAGATCAATTTTAATTTGAGTTATTGATAGATTAATTTTTTAAAGAAAATTATATTTAATTATTTTTTTCTAATAATATTATGTTGTTCAATAATTGAGAACATATATAAAATCAATATACAACTTATTTTTAAATTATACACAATAAACGTATTTATCTAATAATTACTATATATAAATAAAAAAAACCAAAACCATATCGGCACAACACGATACGATACCGAAACCGTATCGTTTTGGTCTAGGACCGAAACTCGACACGGGTCGAGATTTTAAACCTTGAAACCAATAAGCAACATATTTGCAATAACTAGCCCGAGCTGGCCTTTTGTATTTCCCCAGTGTTTTAAAATGCACCATAGGCAACCGCCTAGGCGCTCAGTGGCCGACTACCGTCTCAGAAACCGGTGTGCAACCAACCTAGGCGTCGCAGAATGCTTCTGGAAGCCAACGGCATGGACGCATAGTCAGAGATGGCCCTGGCCCAGGGCAACCAGGGCACCTGCCCAGGGCCCAAAATGATTAGGGGCCCAATATATATATATATATATATATATATATATATATATATAATCTCTCAACGCATCCCTATTTCTCTAATAAATTTTTTTTATTTTTCCGCCGAATTCCCCAACGGCAACGCTCGAACCTCTCAACCCTCTGAAAAACCTAGCGTGCGTTGCGCCGCGCCGCGCCGCTGCCTCTCGCCCTTTGATTCTCCTCGCCGTCCTCGCCGAAGTCCCTCGCCGCGCCTTCCCTTCCTCGCTGCGCCTACTACAAGTTTTGGCGATAGCAAGACAAGTCCTCCCTGGCTCTCTCAGAGTCTCAGTCTCTCTCGGACAGACGGTAACGAAACGGCCGATCTGGTGAGTGATCAGATGTTTTTTTCTCAGTTTCTTTTGCCGATAGATCTGGAGTTTTATTAGAGATTTCTTTCTCGATTTCTTTTGAGATTTTTTTTCTTTGATTCTTCTTCAATAATCAAAGACTTATCATGTATCTAATCTTTTTCTTGCCCGTAAGACTTTATGGTTGGGTGATCTTCTATATTTCTAGGAAAATCGAGAATGGGCACAGATATTTCATCATTTTTTCAATTAGAAAAATTGTTTTTCAATTAGAAAAATTGTTTAAAACTATAGGATACTATTTCACTGTAGTTTATTTTCCCTACTGTCATCTGTTTGTTTCCTTTCTATAGCATTTCTAAGGAGTCACGTTAAAAAAAAATGATTTTTATAACTATATTTTTTTTTCATTAAGGATTATTCTTCAGTCACGTTGAAATTTTATAAGTGTTTTTTTTTCATCCTCTGTGTTTTTTACATCGATTCAGATGGGCCTGGCGAAGGATGACAAAAATTGGACAGTGGTTATTGAAGTTTGGTTACTGGTTTACCTTGACTATAAGTTCTACTTGACATAGATATAGTCTTCCTAGTAAGGTTAGCAAGTTTAGTTGATCCTGATTCAAATTCAATTCATTTTATTCGGCGGAGACATGGTGGGCTTGTGTGGATGACTGGCTCAATCATCCAAGATCAATAGCAGCTCCTTATTTCAAAAAGAGAGTGGCATTATTTTTTTTCCCTTGGATTTTTTCTATAAATATTGCCTATGTATGGTTTTTTCTTTGTAGACACCTGGGATATCCTCAGAAGGACCAGTTTATAGTAGCTTTCAAGTTGATTCTTACAAGCTGTTGGAACTCTTTGGACCTGAGAAGGTAGATCCATCTGATGGAAAGCTCCTTAAGGAAAAACTTTTTGGATACTCAACCTTTTGGCTGATCAAAGAGGAACCTTTTGGCGACCTTGGGAAAGGTATCCTCTTTCTGGGGAAATTACTGGGTAAAAGGGAAGATTCTTACAATTTAGATCATGATAAACCTTTTCTGCATTGTAGAGTTAGAAAATGATGTCTGCAAAAATTGCATGGTGTTCTTCGGAACCAACATTCATGTAAAGCTAAAGGGAAGACTAGCTTCTCATGTTGTCTATTAGAACTGTATTTCATGTTTTGGACGTCTTCTAATTGTTATAGAAGCTAAATCTGCAATATCTTTTATATAGGATAATGAGGCGTGCTTGTGATATCTTTGAAGGAGGTTGGACATTTTTTAGCAGCATTCCCAAAGAAAGTGAAATTGAGTATCCCTTTCTTCATCCCAAACATTAGCCTTGGAAATTTTGGTGTTATAACTCAGGTTGGCGTTTGCTTCCCATCCATCAGAAATTTCAATAAAGTTATGAACCTTATTATTAAATTCGGTACTACTGTCTTTGTCAATTTATTGCTCTACTATATACCAGTTTGCTTATTTTTTCTATTTTTTAAATATTAATCATGTGTTGTTATTCATTGCTGAAACTAGTGGCATAGCTCGTCATTACACACACTAAATTGTATTTTTGCAAAAGCTATTTCAAGTTCTTAGCTAACCATAAATTTCTTTGCATGGATGCAACACCTCATCAATATTTGAAAGATAAAATTAGGACATAATTTATAATTTCGCCCAGGGCCTTTAGACAATAAGGACCGGCTCTGCGCATAGTGGGATGCCTCTGGCAACGTGTCTGGTTCGCCGTAAGCATCACGCATGCATCCGATGGTGCTGGACACGTCTTGTGATGCTTCCGACGACGCCAGACACGTCTTGCGACGCTTCCGGAGGCACCAGACGTGTGGCTGGAGGCATCCGGCGCCGCTGGCCATCGACGAGTCACATCGGACGCATCCCGCGGTGCATCTGACACCGCCGGAGGTGTCGCGACTCCGATTGTGCAATGCTATTGGCGACCGCGGGGTTGTTTTTTTTAAATTTTATTATTTATTTAATTTAAACATTTCCTCAACAAAATGAGGGTAATTCGAATAGGCTTCTAAAAATCTTAATTAAATTATCTCAATAAATTATATAAAAAATTAAATTTTTTTAATAAATTTTATTAATTTATTTATATTCTAATAATTTTAAATTTTAAATTAAAAATTCTAATAAATCTTATTAATTATATAAATCATATTTCTATTCATAAATTTATATTTAAAATTAAAAAAATCTAATAAATTTTATTAATTCATATAAATCAAATTTATATTATGATAATATTGAGTTTGTGTCCGATGATACTGAGTTTGTATCCGATGATATTTTATTAGTTGTATAATTTTGAACTCATTTTAAATTTGATGTTATTGTGGTGGAGTTATAATATGTGATTTATTATGTAAATTATGTTGATTATGTTTATATCGAGGAATCCGCCTAGAGACGCCTAGTCCCTGCCTAGGCGTTAGGCGATGATCTGGCGCCCGACAAGCACCTAACGAATTTTAGAACCTTGTTTTCTCCTTTTTGAGCTCCAACCATTGAAGGAGTTGATCAAAAATCATATGCAACTATAGGGACCAAAACCTCATATTATATTAATCCACAGAATACTGAAGTTAAAAGTGTCTCTGTCAATGTACTTGTCTAGGACCAAAACATGATAAGCCAAAAGCACACAAATATCCAGGATGTTAAGGTTGGGATAGGAAAGAGCTTGCCAGAAATTTAATGGATGAACAGAAAACAAAAGGCTCAAACATCTGGAGATTGCCAGTATGGGTGCAGACAAAAAATATGAGAAGAATAACTGGAAAAAATTAGTTGCTATTAAGGTTGTGTTTCCTACTAGGGAAAGAGTAGGGAGAAAAAGTTAGGAAGGGAAAAGAAGTGGGAAAGCAAAACCATTTCTTTAGCAGGAAGAATGGTAGGTAGACTAATAAATTCGATCACTTTTTCCTCCAAATCAATCTATCTAAATTGGATGGAAAGCATCTCGTGTGCCTCGATAATTCTTATATCTGTGTTCAATGAAGCATGAGTCTCTGATCCTCCTTATTGAACCTTCACCCATCATTGCACCCCACCAAACCTGTCTGTACTCAAACATTTTCTCCATTTATCTCTCTCACTTTGTCTTACATTTCTCATTTCCCTCTCCCCTCTCTAATCAGATAGTTGAAACCAGATATTCTATGGTATTAAAAGGGGAACAAAGACACATCAAGGGTACTAATAGTTAAGAAAATAGACAAAAAGACTTAAGGCACACTTTTGAAGCCCAACCATGTAATTAAAATAGAACCGTCTTATCCATGATTTTTTCTTTTAACACATCCAATGGGATATAACCCCTTCAGTGAGCCAGCTTCAATATGACCATAAAAGAAAATGACACAACTCTACATCCAAAATGGAACAAAAAGGAAATAACAAAAAGAACAAGCTAATTATTGTCATCCCTTCCTCCTAGCACTTTTGATGCTATATTCTATTATCCCTTAATACTATCTCTCAAGTCACAGTAAAGTAGATTGCTTGTGTGTGTCTCATCATAGGTATGTTTCGACCAAACATAAAACTGGAAGCAAACAATTTCAGACTTAACTTCAAACAAACGATTAGAAACAATTATTCACAAGCAAAGTTAGTTCAAACTTCATCCACCCAGAAAGTTGAGGAATACCGTATTTCAAATTGCAATAACCTACCCTTCGAAGGAAAAATTGAGAGTGCTAGTTAGCTAGCTTAAGGTTACTTTTCTTCGAACACCTACTTAGTCGTCAATTTTTCAAAACAGTTTTACATTTTTCATGAATTATCTGTTTCATCACTCGGACACGGCTCCCATGCCTCAAATCCTGAATGATCGACTACAAAGACAAGATAATAAAAGGATCAAGTGAAAAAGAACCGAGAAATGCACAAACATAAGCACCGCTGGAATCAGCCTAACCATTAGGGTTTCACTCAACTCTTTGTCAAACCCTAGAGATCATATCACTACTGAAAAGTCAATTTCGAGCCTCGAAACCTGAACTCCAGAACCCGAAGTGATGAAAACCGGAGCATTCCCAAGTACGTAGTTGATTGGCGGAGAAAAGCATGTTACCTCTCCTCAGATCGCAACAAAAAAAAAAAGGCACTAAGAAGCAGCAACCTAACCAACAAAAGGACCAAAACCAAGAACGAGAGAAAAAAATACGAAGGAAAGTTCACAGGATTTAGCAGCCGTTGGGGATCAAGGGAGCAGCCAGCGGGAGCACCATCCGAAGCCTCGCATCGAACTGGCCGACGCAGTGAGAATGTGAAAGAGGGCGCAATTCGTGGGATGCTTTCTTCGTTATACCGCTGCTTTAATAAAGCGCGGGTAGATGGTCGGTTACGGACCGTCGATATTATCATCGACGGTTTCGATGGCAGCTGAGCTGAGCAGTTGGATGTGCTGCCTTTCCTTGCCGATGCTGTCTGATTTGCAAAGGCCAAATAAATAAATAATAAATCGTTTTCGTCGTAAACGATAAAAACAAAAAAGAATATTAATTCCAATCTTATACCGTATTATGAAATAATGGAGATGACGTTTGCTTAAAAATAGTAAAGTGAATATTTTATTAAAACTTGTTTTATTTTTGCCAAAATTTAAAAAATGATCACCAAAACAGGGATTCTTTTGTAAAATACCTTTCAAAGCTTTACAAATTATCAAAAGAGATTTCATAATTGTCTATCTTGTTTTAAATGTCGTCTTTCCATTAGAAAGTCACAAGAGAGTAAAAGGTCTCCCACGCGAGGTCAGTGGCGGTTGGTGTCCTGTATCAATTGTCGATCTTACCACTCGGTTAGGCTGTTCTGGTCTGGGAGCCAGCAATTTTATCTAACAAATATACGCACTGAACTGAGATAAAATATCTCTATGATTTATCTAAACCGTTTGAAATGAAAAATATCATCTTTTACAAATGAAGGCGATGCCAAAGGAGGCATTGCCTCACTTCAAAGATGCTATAAAACTTCCTACACAACCGCCAAGCTCCACCAGGCGAACATACCTCAATTATCACGTCAAACCACTTGGCGAACCAACAAAATTCCTTTCTCCATACAATTCAATTATTGTCTACTGAAAAATAAATAGAAAGGGAGAACCTAGACAGAGTGAACTGTTCCAATTGAATGGCCGTTAGGCCTTGGTCTTGGAATAGAAGGTGAGGTAATACCAAGCTGCAGAGGCCACAGCGAGCACTAGCAGAGGAAGCAAGTAGTCGGAAAAGCTATAGGATGTTGCTTGTTCTCTGTATGCAGTGGAGGCCGGCTTCGAAGGCTTTTGATCACCAGAAATGTAACCTTTGACAGTGCCGATAAGGTAGCTCTTCATCGAGCTAATGGCAGCCGTGCTGTGGCCTACCTCTTCAAATGCTTGGGTAGCATCTCCAGAAGCTGTGTCAATGCCAATGAATCGAAAGAGAATAATTTAGAAGAACTGTAATGAAGGATATCCTATCAAGAACATATGGTATACTTGCTATCAACGACTATTTAAACTTCTGAAAAAAAAATGTTCAGATCCTTGAACAAACTTAATTAACGTATATTTACAGATCAGTATTAGGAGAAAAAGATAAATTGATTCCATTATGATATTTATTATTATTATTATTATTTGTAATCTAGGTATTTAACTCTTCGAATCGATTAATTCTGAAAGTGATCAGTCTGGTTCTACGAAAATTTCCCACCAGCCACCAAGTTAAATCTGAAAGTGCTCGTGGAGGCCCATTCAAGCAGTCAACATTCTTAAGTTTGTCGCCCCACTGGAAGAAAATTCATGCAATGCACCGCAACTGAGATTCGAACCTTACAGTCTATTTGGATAGGGTAAGGGGAAAGTTCATTAACGAAAGTGGAAGGGAGGGGGGAAGGGACAGAAAGGGAGGGGAAATAAAGTATTTATATTTCCCTTGTTTTGGAAATTCGGGTGTTTATGTGATCGTAAAGTACCTCTAAAATTTAAAAGAAAGTTTTACAAAATGACAGTTAGACCTGCTATATTATATGGTGCTAAATGTTAGGCTATGACTCAAGCACATGAGCAAAAGATAAAACTTGCAGCAATGAGGATGTTAAGGTGGATGCATAGACATACGAGGATGGACAGAATAAGGAATGAGAGCATTAGAGAGAAAGTCGAAGTTGGATCTATTTAGGAAAAACTTCGAGAGATACATTTGAGATGGTATGGATATGTACTTAGATGATCAATAAATGCTCCAGTTAGGCGATGTGAAACTATGATAAATACGCACATTAAACGAGGAAGAGGAAGGCCAAAAAAAGACTTGGTTGATAACAATAAAACAAGATAAATTTTATTTAAATATAGATGATGATATAATAGAGGACAGAGCTCAATGGCGTAAAAGGATCCATATAGCCCACCCCACCTAGTAGGATAAGGCTTTGATTGTTGTTGTTTTGTTTGGGAGAAACGGAATGTTCACTAACTTAGCATGTGTTACCCTGTTTGGGAGTAACGAGAGGAAAATTAAGGTTAAAAAGTTACAAAAATACCCTCACTTCTTAAATCATATATTGATTTGATTTTTAAAACAAGGATAAGACTGGAACAAAAAATATTTTGGATTCCCTTCCGCTTCCTTACATCCCAAATTGAGGTGCAAGAAAATCTTCATTTTCATAAGGAAAGTTAAAGCTTTACCAATCCCTACCTTTCCTTTCCTTTAATTCACTCCTTTTCAAACAAGGTTCAAAGTTCCCTTTCCCCTTATTCACCTTTCCCCCACCTCCTCCCAAACAAACCGTTAGATGTCTAGTAAACCGTTTGGAGGGCCTAACCACCGCACCATGGCCCCGGGGGCCAGTATGGTCACAGAAAGGTACAATAGAAAATGTAATTTCATCATGGTATTTTAACTAGTCAACGCATGTTTCTGTTGCAGAAAGGATTAGTTTCACAAAGAACTCTCGATGCTTCAAACTTGTTCATCTCTATAACCTTAATACCTTATACTAAGCGATCATGATCGTAATTGTTAAGCCATCATTTCTATAACCTTGTACTAACTTCTACTATATAAATCACATCACTCCATTAGCTCTATACAGAATAAAGATTCATATTCATTATTGTTCAAACAAATTCCAACATGCCCAGCATCGGCCTCAATCAGAGGCGCTATTACTAAATTTTACTATTTGAAAGACAAATATAGCAATAAAACTAGGATAAATTCTTGAATTCAATCCAAATGCTTCAATTATTAAATAGAGCAACAAAATTATTAGATCAGCTGATTCCTTCCAAAGGGAAAAACGTTTCAATTCGAGATCACAACATCATTATCCCAATGAATTGTAAATCAGGTAGAAAAAGTAACAATGAGAAAAATTAATATGGGGGACAGAAGTACCTGATTCATGAAGAATAACATGCTCTCCCCCCGGATGTTCCTCCAAGAAAGCAGTCACGTCGTAAACCTAATCCAGAGCCAGAGATCGGAAATCAGAGAGGACTAAACGACCACCGAACGCTTCAAATCTAGTGCCCTAAAAAGTAAACCCCTAATTCTATGCCGAAGGAAGAGGATTTGCACCTTGCCGCCGATGGACAACCAGCAGTCTTGCTTGGTGGCGTGGCGCGAGATCTCATCGGGAGAGAAGGACTTCAACTCCGCCATGATGGACTTGGGAGTTGGGAACCAAGAAGGAAGTTTTTTAAAGAAGCGCAGAAGAGAAGAGGTTTTAAACCGAAGTCTGCTTCATAAACGGTGCGGGGATCCTTTACAATAGTCGCAGTAAAGTGTAACTTGAAGTTCCTAGCGTTTTGATTAAGTAGTTCACTAGTAAACAGGTGGCGGTCGATGATTGTTTGTTCACTTAGGATTTTTAAATTCTCTCATGATGGGATCTGCCCGATCGTTGTAGCGCATTAGAGCGTCGGACGTCGGCTGCGACGGTCGCAAATGGCTGCCGTTTAGATTTTGAACAATTGTGGAAAAGGGCTAATTGAGTTTACCAGTCAAAAATCTAGAAAACTCCTAAGTCTTCTTCTTACCTGTTAGATTTTGTTACGTCGTCGTTAAACTTAAACGTATATACATGGTTTATTGGAAAATTTGAAAAGAACGTACGGTTTTTTTATTAAAACCATTGAAATTGACACCCTTCTTCTACCCTCAAAAATATTATTTGATGTGCTTTCACGTGATAGATTAATATTTAGTAAATAAAATATTATCGCTATGAGATTTAAAAGTCTAATCCTATCAAGCAACTAATCAAAAAACACATTGATGAACTCCCTCGAAGTTAACCAATCTTTGTAGACTACTCTTTGATTTTGATATTGATTGAAATATTTTTTCCTCTTTACTAGACCAACTCAAACATTAAAAAGTCTCTGTCCAAGAATTTAATTGGATTTGGGATCGACTAGAAGACTTCAATGAGTATTTCCGAATAAGTGAAACATATATTAAGAAAATTTATTGGCCAAGAGACATAGGAATACAATTCTCTCCTTTGGCTTTCACAACTCAGCATACAACTTTACTTCAGTATTATCAGCGGAAAACCAAACGATGGGCTCACAAATTCCACGCCACCTCAACCCTTTCTGCCCGATCATATCGAGAAGCCCTGGCTAGAAGCCAACGACTCAATTAGCCGGACCAGCAAGCCCAAACTAGCCAGTTGGCTAAGCAAGCACAAGTCTACGACGCCCAAGAAACCAACACTCCATCCATAGATTCTACAGGAAACAAAACCTAGAAAATATGATGAAACCCTAAGGTGCCCATCTCATCCACTTGGCCTTGCACCTCTCCCTGAGAGACCTTCCACTTGAACTCCACTTAAAAACCTATTCCTGATTCCTTCCTATCTGCTTCGCTTTCTAGCTCACCCTATTATTACCTTTAGTCATCCTTATCTTCATAGGCTAGTAGACTCCTTTCTGAATTGATTCCTTCTGCTCCAACTCACCATCTCCACTATGTGCTTTATTCGCTCTTATCCTCAACAGACCCCCTTTTCTGGCACTCCGACTGTCATGCCTTCTCCACGAAGACACTCTCCTCCAAGTTCGACACAGTACCCATGAACTTCCGAAGCTGCAAATTCAGTGCAAGTTTCAGCTCTGAGTCAGTGCAAGTTTCAGCTCTCAGTTGTAAGTTCTTTCCAAATTTACTAATGTCGTGTATGCTTACTTATGTCCGTCTATGTAACATATGTATGTATGTCGCTTATGCCCATCTATTTATAGAAAAATATACATTATGACTTAGTCTGATCAATTTATGCATTATCTCTGAACAAAAGATTTTGTTTTGTTTTTCAACCATAAACTTCCTCAGCCATTTTCTAAGTAACCGTACGGTGAACGGTAACTATAAGGAATCATAGAAACTTGACCAGATAAGACATGTGCATGTTAAAAAAATGACATATCTGCCCATTCCAAACTATGAGTTCCTTTAAAGTGAGGCTCACTGGAAGAATAAGAGAGGAAAATAAGGATAGAGAAACAAGGAGTTTCATTAAAAAAATGGTAGCAAATTACTGTTTATAATTACTGTAGCAAATTATGGATTGCAATTACTATAGTAATTTAATGTTCATAATTATAGTTCACAATCACAGTTCACAATTACTGTTCACAATGACAGAAACCAGAAAAACTTGACGGTAGAAAAATTACTCAAACATTTGGTATCAAAGCCTTAAGACTTTGTGGACCATAAATGAATGACTTCTAACACAACTAGATTTCAGGACTTTCAAAAACTAGACTATTTAGATCTAACCTTACAAACTCTAGCTAAAAAGATCATAACTTCAGATAAGTTTAAACATAGTTGCTATATTAGATCTAGAACACATACATTGCCTACACAGTAAAAATCCTCATTTAAACACTCTCTCACAGACTTAGTTGTTAGCCTAGGAAGTTCTTTAGCATCTCAACAAAACAAAAACTACCATATAATAGAACATGTATCTTCCACTATAAGTCAGCAAACACAAATAATAAATGACTTAAGAAGAAAACATAGACTTCTTAAAAGATACATAAGACTCATTAAACAGAAGATTTATCCAGATTATCCCCACCAACAACAACATTTTAAGGCTTTCAAGACTAATAGAAGAAAACAAACCTAAGGACTTCGAACTACAATCCAAGCAATTTGAACTTTAGGCTAAAATGACTTTATTACAAATAAAAGATATAATCACAATCCTATTTGACAACCTAAAAGATATGCATACACTACTTGAAGATATTAAGTATAAATAAACAAACTGAACTTTAAAAATATATCTTTTGAAAAAGTCTTAGATTTTTCCAAACAATCTGCTAAGAATCAAGATAACGACTATTGTAAACTTGAAGTGATCGGATTGGGAGATCAAGTTTTAATCTAACAAAATAATACCATCGTAACCTTATTATCCTTATTACACCATAGACTCACACTTTTAGAAAATAAAATATTCCAGGATGAAAAACAAGTACAAAACATAACACAAGCCATAGAGTGGGCAGAAATTATAGATAATTTAACGAAGGACCTAAGTAAGTTATCCTCAGGAAAAACCATTCCTCGAATACAATCTAAAACGTATCCCCCCCCCCCCCCCGCGCGGGCATGACACGATTGGTAATGGCTCACTTGGGTGATCCCTCACTTTTCGGGTTCGATTCCTCCCTGGTAGAGCGCGCAGTATGCTGACGGAAGAAATCACCACAGGCTGCTGTGGTCGGGCCATCGGGTACCGATATCATCAGTGGTGAAGTCGCCACGTGTCTCCGTCTCGCGATTTACCCTCGTTGACCGGTAGGGACTCTCGTTGAAGGCTGTGGGGCAGGACCGGTCAGCCAAGCGGATTAGTCGAGCGCAAGCCTGGATACCCCTTGTAAATCAAAAAAATAATAGTAAAATAAAACATATTCCTTTTACATCTCTCATTCAACATGAATCTTCTAAGACCCTCAACAGCAACTGAGACTTTTACAAGTCTATCCCGAATAATAAATGATAGAAGAGCATAAATAAACATCACTTCTTGGATAAATAATATTATAGTAGGAAGACAAATTGTTTCCAATCATAGATTAGAAGAATTATTGGGCGTTAAAAGAGGTCTTACTATATTCTCAAATGTGCAACTCAACATACTAAATCCTCGAAGATTATATAACTAAGGAAGATTTTCTTTCAATATTTCACTATTTCATCACCATAGAACATAATCGCTTCACCTTCCTGACGGAGGAGAAAAATGCTTAACTCTCTCTTATCACTGAAGAGTCAGCAAGACTACTTCTCTCCAAACGACATAATTATATTCATATAAAGTTAATCATATTTGATCTTGGAGGCTTGACTAGGAAGAGCATAGGAGGCAAGATGTTACTTGTCCTGTATAACTCTAGATTTTCAGACAAAGAAAAGACAATCATCGGACTTACAGAAATAGATATGAACAATAACATAGGGATCACCTATTTTTGCCCCAACTTTAATATGATAATTTAAGACTTCGTTAAACATATTAAAATTATAATCAAGGCAAAATGTTATAGAGACTTTAAGAAAGATAACATACAAATTGACATTATTTTATTGGAAAAATAATGACCCAGATTAATAATAATTTTAAAGTACAAATTAATGATATCATTGAAACTCTTACTTCAAGAGGAATTTATTTATTCAAACTAAGAGATTTTTCTTCTGAAACTTTAGCAATATTAGAATTGACAATAACTTTAGACACACCACCTCAAATTTTATAACTAATACAAACAATATTATATAAAGATAGGAATGGAAACCTCACTACAAGATTTAATAACTATAAACCTTCTACTTCACAGAATGAAGATAATTAAAAGAAGATAATTTCAACTTAATGAATATAAAGGATAATTTACTATTTTCCAAATCATTTCACACTACATCATAATGTAGCATGAATTTTATGTTTCAACAAGAAGAAGCATCACATGGTTTTTTTTGATGATTTAGACGAATTCTTATATATACCATCGAAAATGGCAAATTATCTAACACTAAAGGAACTAATTGAACTTGAGGTATTCGAAAAGCAATAACAAAAACTTGATAATAACTAGGAATTATATTTTGACGAAGAAAAAATATGATTGCAAAAAATAACTCAAAGAATTAAATTTTATGAACCCAACAAAATCTACTACTACATCTGTCACTTCCAGATCATCAATAATTTAGTATCCAAAAAGATCTATGGGAACACAGATTATGGACAAGACCATCCACTAAGAACATAAATAAGTCCATATGTAAATAATAATCCTTTATTCAAAACTAAAAAAAAGGCTACTTGAAATTACTTATTTCGGAAAAAAATTAATACTTGAATGTGATCATCTCTAAATATATAATATATATTTAGAATAATAGATTGTTTTGCTAGAAGGATAATCAAGTTGGACATAAATTTATAATTATTATAATATAAATTTGATTGAATAAAATAAGTTAATATTACAGCTATTACAATTTCTTGTTATGATCAGGGTGTAGTCAGAATTGACTGTTATTTTTTTTTTGTTATATAGAAAATGGAGCTATAGTCACCCTAACCCAAGGGTGGTTTGTCCTCGATTAAGAATTTAATACGTATAGTAAGTAATAATTATACTAAACAATGTATGTGAAAGACACTTTATATGGGTTTGATTAAAAAATAATAATTAGAAGATGAGCATTACAGTAATGATTCCTATAAAAAACCATTTTTACCCTTCTTTCGTAAAACAAGAAATATATATGTGAATTTATTGAGATAAATGAAATACTAAAGGTAAGTTGGTTAGTTGATCGTGCACAATAGACTCACCACATGTTAGATTATTTATTAATAATTTATTATCATCCATGTAAATTATAAAATTAACTTCAATATAAAAAGACCTAATATTGTGAGGTCGGATCTCAGTTGCTGTCGGAGGATGCAAATTGATATGATATCGTCGATACTAATATTCGATACTATCCCTGTAAGGCTAATGTTTGACACTATCTCCGTAAAATGATACTGCTCCGTTACATGTGCTCACGGATAGCAACAATTCGTTTCCTAAGATATAACAACGATGTCTCGAAATAACAGCATTACAAATTTCGAAACCAACGAACCTTCTCATAGACTTTTTGGATTTTAGATGCACAAGATGAGATGTATACTAATGTCGTTTCCTAAGATAGAACGACGATGTCTCGAAATAGCAACATTACAAATTTCGATATCAACGAACCTTCTCATAGACTTTTTGGACTCTAGATGCACAAAATGAGATGTATACTAATGATCTTTGGATGATTATGAATGATTCCAACATATAAGTGATTCTATTTATATAAGGAAAGAGGTGAGGTACTCTTTGGTGAGCTGGTGTGACCTTTGGTTTATGATTGATCTAGATCGTTCGATCTAAAGGGTTGTAATCCTTCAGATAGCCCTTTGATCTCAGCTGTCAGATTCGATCTGACGCTTCAGATCAAGTTTCATCACAACGGTCAGATTGTGACTTTTCGTGATCAACGCTCCAGATCGCGTCACTTGCGATCTAGCACCCCTCTTCGATCTAACGGTTGTCATTCGTTCGCCTAGTTAGCAGTCCAGTCATCTCTCTCTGCCTAGGTGAGTGCCACGTAAGCACTGCCACGTCATATGACACGTCACCTGAGTGCCACGTGCGAAGTGCGCCAACAAAGCACCCATTGCGCGCATACGCGCATGACGAGTGGCGGGTGGTGGGCTCGCAGATGCGAGCATCTGCTTGTCTGTGAGAAGAGACCACTTGTGTTTTTCTTTATTAACTTCATTAACACAGAAACACATATAAGAAAGCAAACGCCTTTGGAAATTATAGATATGTGACTATTCCATATTTACTTCCTTCTATGCCAATTTTGGGGTGACTTTAAACAATTAATTTCTCATTTACCCTAATCGGTTTTGAGCAAATTAATAATCTAGATTCATCTACGCGAAACGTAGATTTCATTTTCGAAGTCAATTCTAATTGTCATTGATTGATGACGCCTCGATTTTCCTTTGCAAAATCATATTTGGTCTTTTTAAGACTCAAATATCCAACAATCCCCCATATGAATGAAAATTAATGCGTATATACATGCTGACATTTTACAAGAGTCCAATTGATAAGTCAATGCATCGGGAGAGATAACATGTGACTTTGAACCTTCCGTAGTGGAATGCTATCGAGCATATTAGGCTGCGCAGTGAACGTGATGTCGTGAACTGCTCAGCTGTTTGTGTATACTAAGACAATAATACTCACACAGGGACTTATCTTACCTATTTTTGATTTTCATGGTTGGTTCCGTTTTGGCCATAGACACCATCTTAGATTCATGAGTGTTTCATTGAAGCGGTCTGTCTTCACACTCATATAGGTGACACTTCTATCAAGAGTATCCTACCATACTTCATCTTATAAAGGTATAGAAGTCATTAAAAGCATAAGCTTAACTTCACTACATATGGTAGGACAACACATGTTCGTCCTAGGTTTGAGATAGAGATAATATATCTCGTGTGTTGTAACACAACTTCTGTAACTTCGTTGTCCCATTGAACCAAGATCTTGGGATCTCTAGTCAACAAGGTTGGGTTACCACTACAGTCGTTTCAGTTGTAGATTTTTAATTTCATTCCTCTCGATGAGCAGCATACTTGATCTCAACTTAACTCTTTCGTAAGAGGATCTACTAAATTATCTTTAGACTTAACATATTCGATTGCAATCACTCCATTCGAGATCAACTGCCTAATGATATTGTGTCTATGATATATATGTCGTGACTTACCATTATACATACTACTATGTGCCCTTCCAATGGCCAATTGATTATTACAGTGTATAAGTATGATAGGCACAAGTTTCGTCCAGCTCAGAATATCTTCTAAGAAGTTCCTCAGTCATTCAACTTCTTCAGTTGCTTTGTCTAGTGCTATAAACTCGGATTCCATAGTTGACCAAGCAATACACGTTTGCTTAGCGGACTTCCAAGATATCGCTCCCCCACCGATCGTGAATACATATCCACTAGTAGATTTGGAGTCTTTTGCATCTGATATCTAATTAGCATCACAGTATCCCTCTAAGACAGTGGGATATCTTTCGTAATGTAATCCGTAGTTTATAGTATATTTTGAATATCTAAGAACTCGCATCAGCGCTTTCCAATGGGTGTCGTTTGGATTACTTGTAAAATGACTCAGCTTGTTGACCGCATATGCAATATCTGGATGTGTGCAGTTTGTAAGATACATCAAGCAACCTATTATCCGAGAATATTCCAATTGTGATATGGGCTCACCATGATTTTTCGCTAAGTGTTGACTTAGATCCATAGATATTTTCACTATAGAGAGATCGCACGCATTGAACTTTTTCAATACATAGTGGGATTGTGTCAGAACTATCTCATCAGATGTCCTGAGAATTTTAATTCCCAATATAACATTTGCTCGACCCATATCTTTCATATCGAAATTGTTGGTCAACATTTTCTTTGTACTCATGATTACTGTCTATTATAAGCATGTCGTCTACATATAGACAAATGATTGCATGACCTTCAGGTGTGATTTTGACATAGATGTATTTGTCACATTCATTTATTTTGAATTCATTTGACAACATTATTTTGTCAATTTTTTCGTGTCATTGTTTAGGTGCTTATTTAAGTCCATATAACGACTTAACAAGTCGACACACTTTTTTCTTTTTTCCTAGAGCTACGAACCTCTTGGGTTGCTCAATATAAATTTCTTCTTCCAACTCACCATTTAAGAATGCAGGCTTAACATCCATTTAATGTATTTCAAGGTCATACAGAGTTGCGATGGCTATCAACACTCATATGGATGTAATCCTTGTCACAGGTGAGTAGGTATCAAAGTAATCAAGACTTTCCTTTTGCTTGAACCCTTTGGCTACAAGTCTGACCTTGTACTTGTCAATCGATCCATCAGCTTTATACTTATGTTTTGGTATCCGCTTACAATCTAATGGTTTAGTACCAGAAGGAAGGTTCATTGATTCCCAAGTATGATTATTCATGATAAACTCGATTTTATTATTGACAGTCTCTTTCCACAATGAGATGTCGGGACTAGAAAGAACTTCACTTAATGTTTTTGGGTCCATTTTCGACATAAAAGTTATGAAGTTAGGCTCGAATGATTTCTCAACTTTAGCCCATTTGCTCCGACGTGACTCTCAACTTTGTCAATAATCCTTTTACGATAACTAAGTTCAGAAACGTCTTATTCGTTAGAACTTCCATTGTAATCACTTTGAATGTTTCCCTTCTTATTTGGGAATACGTTTTCAAAAAATATTGCATTATGAGATTCTATGGTTGCTTTCACATGAATATCAGGAATATCTGACTTGTGAACTATGAAACGATATGCACTATTGTTATGGGCATATTCGATAAATATCGCATCAAACATTTTAGGTCCAATCTTTACTTACTTTGGCTTGGGTACTTTGACCTTTGCCAAGCACCCCCACACTTTCAAATATTTGTATAATGGATCGCGACCTTTCCATAGTTCATATGTCATTTTATCATTTTTCTTGTGAGGGATTTTATTGAGAATATGATTTGTTGATAATATAGCTTCCCCCCATAAATTCTGGGGTAAGTCTGAATTTATCAACAAGACATTCATTATTTCATTTAGTGTCCGATTTTTACGTTTGACAACACTATTTGATTGAGGCGAGTATGACATCATTGTCTGATGGATAATGTCATATTCTAAACAAAACTCATCAAACGGTGTATCATATTCTCTACCTCTATCACTACTAATTATTTTAATTCGTTTATCAAGTTGATTCTTAGCTTCTGTTTTATAGGTTCTGAAAGCTTCTAAAGTTTCATCTTTACTTCTTAAAAAAAAGACATAATAAAATTTCGTGTAGTCATCGATAAAAGTAATAAAATACTTTTTACCTCCTCTAGTTTGCACGAATTTTAAGTTACATAGATCACTATCTATCAATTCTAGAGGAGTCGTTGATCTTTCGACCGAATGAAAAGGTAGTCTTGTCATCTTTGCTTCCACACACACTTCACATTTGTGCATTTCGTTAACATTGACGTTTGGTAATAAATTTAATTTAACGAGATGTTTCAGAATATTATTATTAACATGTCTAAGTCGATGATGTTAAAATTAAAGTACTCAACAACGTAGCTAGAAGCTTTTGTTTTATTACCATCAAATTCACGATGTATAGTAATTACAACCATTTTGAACAAACTCTGTTATAAATATCCCTTACCTATGAAGATATCATTCTTCGTAAGTACAAAGTTTTTGACTGAAATACAAGTTTAAAACCAGCATTGACAAATACCGATCCAGAAACTAGATTCTTCCTTATGTAGGGTGTTAAAATTTGGTGACCCGAATTCAGTTTGATCCGTTAATTTATTATTAGATATTTTCTTATTAATATGTTAATTAACAGATTCTTTATAAATCTATTAGTTAACAGTTTCATTATTAATTTTTCATTTGACTAAGTATCCTAAGGTCTCTATAAATTGTGTATCTCATGGACAAGTTTAATCAATCAAGAAAGTTATTTGGTTACCTTTTCCTTCTTTCTCTCTACCTCCATTTTCTCTCTACTTCTCTTTACTTTATTAAAACTTTGAGAGTCGCCGACTTTGTATTCCACCGTTCATAGTGATTTTTCCTCCTCTGCCCGTGGTTTTTCCCGTCAAGGGTTTTCCATGTAAATCTTGTGTATGTTCTCTATTGTTCTTGTTGTCATTTTTTACGCTCGTTTCAAGTGGTATCAGAGCCAGGTTGGTTTTGAGGATTTCAACCGGGATTAATGACAACAACAAGCATGAAGTATGATATTCTGCTTTTGGATCGCAACACTAGGTTTACACTGTGGCAAGTTAAGATGCAAGCGGTGCTAGTGCATCTGGACTTGGACGACGCACTGTTCGGGATAGACAACATGCCCTCGACATGGACAAAGGAGGAAAAGGAACGTAAGGATCGAAAAGCCCTATCTCAGATCTATCTTCACCTATCAAATGAGATTTTACAGGATATTTTGAAAGAGAAATCCAGTGCTGCACTATGGCTAAAACTGGAGCAGTTGTGCATGAGAAAAAGTCTTACGAGCAAACTAGGTCTGAAACAACATTTGTATTCTCATCACATGACAGAAGGTACGTCGTTAAGAGATTACTTGACCGTGTTTAAGGAAATCGTCTCTGACCTAGAGGCTTTGGAGGTCAAATATGACGATGAAGATTTAGCATTGATCTTATTGTGTTCTTTACTCTCGTCATATATGACTTTTAGAGATATTATTTTATATAGTCGTGATACTCTTACTTTGAATGAAGTTTATGATTCATTATTTTCAAAAGAGAAAATGAAACAGCTTGTCGAAGGATCTAAGACTCAGGGTGAGGGTCTTATTATTCGAGGAAGGACTCAGGAGAAAGACTCTGATGGTAATATCAGGGCAGGTCGAAATCCAGAAATAGCGATAAGATCTATAATTATTGCAAGAAGAAGGGTCACATCAAATCAGAATGTTACAAGCTGCAGAATAAGAATAAAAGGGCAGGTGAAAATTTGAGGGGAAAACAATCAGAGAAGTCTGGTGAGGATGATGTTGCTGAAAATCACAGTGATGGTGAACTTCTTGTTGCATCTGATGTTGATTTAAAGCAGAGTGAGGAATGGATTCTTGATTATGGTTGTACATTTCATATGTGTCCCAATCGGGACTGATTTTCAACATATGAAACAGTTTCGAGTGGTGCCGTTTTGATGGGCAATAATACATCCTGCAGAATCACTGGTATTTGTACGGTCAGAATTAAGATGTTTGATGGTGTCATTCGGACACTTGGTAATGTGAGGCACGTCCATGATTTGAAGAGAAATATGATCTCTTTGAGTATCTTGATTCTAAAGGGTACAAGTACACTGGTGAAGGTGGAGCTGTGAAGGTCAGTAAAGGGTCTCTTGTTGTGATGAAGGGACTAAGGAGAACCGCCAGTTTATATGTTCTGCAGGGATCCACAGTAATAGGTGATGTTGCCATCACAATGTGACATTGATAAAAGAAGATCACTTACAAGAAGCTTGTAAGGAAGCTATTTGGTTGAAAAGACTCTTCAGTAAGCTTAGCGAAGACTTACAGATTATTACAGTCTTTTGTGATAGTCAAAGTATCATTTTCCTCACGAATGATCAAATGTTTCATGAGAGGACAAAACACATTGATGTGAGGCACTCCCTATAGACAAGTTTAAGCATTGCTTGGACTTGGTTGGTGCTAGATGCTAAGATTTGCTTGTGGGGCTTTTGTGGAAGAGGTGGAGAATATTTTTTTTTTGAAGATTTGTGGAATTCGTGTCAAGGTGGAGATTGTTAGAGTTTGGTGACCCAAATTCAATTTGATCCGTTAATTTATTATTAGATATTTTCTTATTAATATGTTAATTAACAAATTCTTTATAAATCTGTCAATTAACAATTTCGTTATTAATTTTTCATTTGACTAAGTATCCTAAGGTCTCTATAAATTGTGTATCTCATAGACAAGTTTTATCAATCAAGAAAGTTATTTGGTTACCTCTTCCTTCTTTCTCTCTACCTCTTTTTTCTCTCTACTTCTCTTTACTTTATTAAAACTTTGAGAGTCACCGACTTTGTATTCCACCGTTTATAGTGATTTTTCCTTCTCTGCCCATGGTTTTTCCTGTCAAGGGGTTTCCACGTAAATCTTGTGTATGTTCTCTATTGTTCTTGTAGTCATTTTTCGCGCTCGTTTCATAGGGAATGTGAAGCACATCAATAAGTGTTAACTCCTTCCCAGATGCCATCTTCAGGATAACTTTCCCGAGTCTGACAATCGGCGATGTAGTGGAATTGTCAATATAGAGTTTTCTTCCACTTATCGGAGTATAGTTATAGAACATTGTCTAATTAGAACAGATGTGACGTGTTGCTCCAGTATCGATCCACACTACTTTGGGTTGTCCACCACCGTATTGGCTTTAAACATGACCGCAGTGAGATCTAGTTCCGAAAAATTAGAGAGGCTGTCATCAGAGGTTGCGACATGGTTTGCAACATCCTTCTGACTCTTGGTTGGTTTATTCGGACGTCTACGATCTTTGGACATGTGTTCTAGCTTTTCGCAGTTGTAGTGTCATGCCCCGAGACCAATGGAGCCGCTGATCCAATATAAAATCGGACAACATCTCCCCTGTCCGACGGACAATTTACACAAACATACAACACACGCAATTTATAAATTGGCCTCAGGCTTCAAAACAGATATATATAAAGCATAAGATAATGAAATACCATAATACTGAAACGTAGAACTCACCTGAGTTGCCCCCAGGGCAGGCGCGCAGTAAAACAATCAACACATAGTTTAACAGAGGACTAAAAAATACAATACCATACGAATAGAACTCGAATACAAGTCCACGATATATATAAAAAAATGAATACAAAACATATACTATGCTATCAAAAGAAAACCAAAAACCAGCGGAAGCTCCCATCCAAATGGAGTCGTGGGGACCCGGGACCGGCAACTGGGCTCCTCCGGCAAGCTATCAACCTGAAAACAAAATTATTACGACGGGTGGTGAGTCCAAGTGGACTCCGCGGGGATATAGAAAGATATGCATGAATCAACAGAAATAGCTAAAATAGCTATACAGAAACAACAGGATACAGTCTCAATAGGAATATCAGAATGTGCATAACTGAAAATAACAACTGACTGTACATACCAGAAATCAATCTATCCATACCATAAAAGACTCGTACCACACGAGCTAGTGCAGGGTCATCAAACCATACATAAGTATATCTTGTACGTGCATGTCAAACAAGTGCAGCAAATAAATGCAGCAATCACAATCAAAATGCATAATGCATCATATGCACATGATGCAATGTCATGGTTACACCCTAATACCAGTCAAGCCACCGAGACAGGCGATACTGTGTCGACCGAGTGGGTAGAGCTGTGACACTGTACGCACCCTGCTATCACTGCTCCTGAGTGACCGAGTGGACAAGATGCTGGTGGAGGACCACCCTCCTACCCCATGTATATATGAGGGAGCATCGCTCTCATCTCCTCTGGTCTATGGGAAGAGAAGGGATCTCTGCCTGCTACCATGCTCCGAAACCACTACCCCTGAGCGGTCGAGCGGAGCAGGACAGATCAAATGCACACACCCAACGATATCCACTAACCCATGAGTGGTCGTGTGTGCATATCATGTACTGGAAGACGATAGGCTCAACCACAAGGGAGTCGCTGATCACCGGCATGCAACAGTGCAGGTATGGTGCATGACTCTCACACATACAACCCCTACCAAGTCATCATCCATAACACAACCTATCATACACAGGTCGATCACAGGTATAATAACCTAACCATCATGCGTCTAGGTGCACATGCAAGTAATAACAGCAATCAAATCAATGTAGATATCAAATGACATGCCACAATAACCCAATCAGTCCATATCTAGACACACGTGCAAGTATGACTAGACTCAACTAATGCAACCATACAATGATATGCTAATCCCTATCCACATACTCATGCTCATACCAATGCTATACAGAATCAAATAACAATAAACGAGACTGTATAGAAAGAAATTCAGATCATATTCAAGGTCAAGCATAAGTATCAAGCAGAATAACAAACGGTAGCAGATAAAGGTCAATATCAGCCTACTGCATCAACAACAAATAGCCATGCATAAAAATAACGTGGATCTAAAGAAGATAAGCAAGAAGTACCCGCCTCAAATGAAGATGCTCGTATCAACAGAGAACCTCCCGTCCAATGGTCCGCAACCAAAAGTCCAAATCAATGCCCTGTATCAAAGGACATATTTAAATAGTTATTACAAAGATAGTAACTAGCTAACAAGTCCCTAAACCATGTCAGGGTTAACCTACTCAACCTATTTCATTTAATTTTATCTAATTAAATGATAAGTTCCTAACTACTCCGTGTAGTTATGATTTGGTTAACTCTTAGATTTTATACTCAACCAAGTATTCGGTAGAACCCAAGAAACAACCCAACAGATTGGCTGAGAACCTCACTCCATCATCACTAATCCAATCTCATAACACAAAATACAGGTACATGCTTAAATCTGGTCCTAATCCAAAATATCATCTCATAGTAATCAACCCAATCAAAATCTTATGGAAAAACACACTCTTCATTAGGTCAAACACTAATAGAGCATCATCATCTAGGTTAAACTCCAAACACCGAGTAATCTTGTGAAGGAAAACAGGGCCAATGCATTTCTCCACACATACTAACAAAACTAACAAATCAAAAAGTCATATGCTCCAGCAAAAACCAAAGTACTCAAGAGGGGAAGCCAAGTATTCTCCTACACCAATCTGCTATCAACAATTACATATTTAAAACAATCCCATACCTAAGCTAATCAATATCCAAGAACCCAAAACAATCTACTATAATTATAGATCCAAGAACATAAGTCAACCACCAAAACACAGATACAGAACGGATCAAAAGAATAGGAAGGCAACAACTAAAACTTCCAAATCAGAATCACAATAGATCCATACTCCACACACTGTAACATCACAGGAGCAGAAAAAAAACAAACAGAAGGTGTTCCCTACTTACTTAAGATCAAAACAACAACTTAATCCCAAATCTGAGCAGCCTGAACAATTGTATCAACTCCGAACAGCTCTTACCTTAGATTCTCGGCGATCCAAAACCAATAACAGCCAAATCCAAGAGGAAGGAAATGCTACAAGGTCCAAGTCGAATTCTAATCAAAATTTCAGAACAACCACCGAAAAAAAACTATGTACGATCGATCCAATCCTCTAAATCCCTTACCTGATTATTTCCGTCTCCAAAGCTTAGCTCAGCTTCGCTCAGAGGCAAACCCAACGAAAGTATCCTCCACGAATCTGCCATGGATTGAATGATTACCACCCATAAAAGGTCAAGAGAACCCTATTACCCCATATCTACACACTCACCTGACCGGAGATGAAATGCTCAGTCGTTGGCGCAACTCGCAGCATCTCCATTTGGCTCAGATCGCCTGCTCTAGGTCAAGAAGGGGAAGGAGACCTCGGAGCGTGCGTGGAGAGAAGAAGAGAAGGAAGGCCAACGTCGACGGAAGGAAAAACTAGGGCAAGGCCGGCGTCTGGCTCGATTGCATGGAGGAGGAAGGTATGGGGCGTCGGCGGAGGCTGAGGGGAATCCGGTGGCTAGCGTCGGGTGAGCTGCAGGTTAAATAGGGCGAACCGCAGCTGACAGAAAGGGTATAAGTGAGGTAAAATTTACGCAAAAGCCCTCTTTCTTTACCTATTTAGATTTGAACCCTTAAGTTTAAGTTTAATCACACTTAAGCCCTCAAAACTTAAGTTTAAAAATGATTAAACCCTCTAATTCCAATTTGGGTCTCGAAAACCCTAAATTTTCTTCCGAAAAAAATTCTCCGGAGCAGGACAAAAATGTCGGATTTAACATGTAGCACGAGCCCTTTAATTTCTTTCCTTGAGCCTTCTTTTTGGATTACTTTGACTTCTTGGCGTTCGGCTCAACCAGGTTGGACATCTCAATGAGTGCCAGTTTCGTTCCTCTCGAGTCGGATAGCATTCGATTATCCTCCTCTATTCGTAGCCTCAGGATCAGGGTTTCGAATCTTATCTCCTTTTGTTTGTGTTTGAGGTAATTTTTGAAATCCTTCCATGACGGAGGGAGTTTCTCGATTACCGCAACTACTTTAAATGACCACTACTAGAAAAAATACATTTAACAACAGTGAATCACTGTTGTCGTAGGCCAAATACCACTGTTGTTAAAGGCCATGTTGTTAAAGGGGGGTCTACGACAACAGTGAATCACTGTTGTCGTATATCACATTCGACAACAGTTTGACAACAGTTTTTCACTATTGTCTTTTATTATATTCGACAACAGTTTTTATAACCGTTGTCGTATATCAATAACAACAGTTTATCACCGTTGTCGTATGCCATATTCACCGTTGTCTTTTATCATATTCGACAACAGTTTTTATAACCGTTGTCGTATATCAATAACAACAGTTTATCACCGTTGTCGTATGCCATATTCACCGTTGTCTTTTATCATATTCGACAACAGTTTTATCACTGTGTTGTCGTATGCCACCGTTTATTTACAACAACAGTTTAGCTTTAAAAAAAATCTGTTGTGCTTTTGCACTGTTCCACAACAGTTTCATACCAATATTTTCAATTAAAAGGCAATAATTTAACCTCGAAACAAAAACTATATATATATATATATCAAACATCATCAACATATTTACAATAAAGATCCACCACAAGCTTCCTACAGACGAACCCACAAAAGTATCTTCTATCCAAAACAGACGAAACCACTAAAGTATCTTCTGACCCAAATTACAAGAGTTCAAATTATATATAATTCTGACCCAAATTATATATTACAGTTTGAGGAGCAACCTTTCGCAAATATTCTGTGACAATCATCATTGGACTACTCTGAGTAACAGCACCTAAGAACTGGACAACATTTGGATGTCGTATTAATTGAAGTAATGCAAGCTTATCTCTAAATGCCCTTCTGCAAGGTGTACAAAGAAACTCTAATTGATATATGAAAAAAAATCAATACAGAGTAGAGATTAAAGATTGCGGACACAGATTATGATGAAATATAGAACCAACCCACAATTTATCTTCATCGGACATTACTTCATTGCTGAACTTCTTGACAGCAACTTGAATTCCCCGTCATCTTGCAATGATGAATGTTCCCTAGCAAATGAGATTGGTGAAACAAATAGAAACTTAGCACTACTATCCTTGAAGTTTGCATTCATGATGAAAAAGCCCAACAATGGAACTGTCAGAGAAGGAATTCATAATACCAGCTAAAAAAGATGATGTGTAATAGACAGAAGTGCAAAGGTTGCAGAAAAATGTAGGAAAAATCTTCCCTTGCTAAGATCATAAAACAAGCAAGAAAGATTTTAACAGAAGATCTGTTAGTGAACATGGCAAACAAGGAATGCACTTAAGACCACACGTTTTCATAGTCTTGAATGAAGAAAGCATAAATATACCTTTGTAATGTTAACACTGTTAGTGAAATTTGCGAAAGGATGTTAGGCAGAATTGCTAAAGCTCCAAAATATATTGAAAAAAAATGTATTGAAGGAATTTCTATTGGATGAATGATTAGTACAACTGACAATCTAGAAAAGTATCAGATGCTCTTCCAAGTATCAGATGCTCTTACAACTAACAATTTATTTTTTACCTTTCCAACAGTGTAAAGTATAATTTCATTGGAGCTATAGGCACGTCTTGGAAGGAGACTTAATGAGTATCTTTCTGAGTTCGGGTTGGTTGAATTATGTACTGTATGAATCATCCGCAACAGTTGGCTTCCACAACGACCCCAATAAAGTTCTTGATTTTAGTCCTTTCTGTTTTCTCACTTCAGAATCTGCACTCATAAGGGGATGCGGACCAGCTTGACTATGGCAACCCCATGCTGGCATGAGAATCTCAGTAAGTGGCATAAACCTTTCACACAAGTCAATGAAGTTACTGAACGTACTTAACCAATATCCAAGTAGTCAATAGTAACAAGGACCTCATTTAAACCATAATCATAAGCAGGCTTTAACATTTTACAAAACAAATATGTTTTCCTAATTTTCTTTAAGATTCTTAAAAGAGATTCATATCTACCACTTGTGCAAGCCTAAAATGAGTTGTGTTACAGAAGTATCACAAGTTACAGGGTAGTGACATTTGAATACCACAGATTTCTAATATGAAACGTGTTCTTGATCACTCCTTTTTCACGAATATCGCATGCTATGGGTCCAAATGCTATGACAAGAGATGTGCAATTTATCTAGAAAGTGAATTCAAACTGACTTAAAGAGAAACTGACACACATACTAATGGCACAAGTAGAACTTACTTGGGACTACTGAAGTAACATGGAAGCCAATGTTGACAAGAATTCCAGAAGTTCGTCTTGCAGCAAATAAAGCCAACACTGCTTGAAAAATTAATACTGCATAACATTATACAGTCGTATTCTAATCAAGATTTATAAACATTCTGTTCAAACAAAACCATTTAAGAATACATAGACAGGCACATAATGGCAAGCTCTAAAATTGCAGACAATAGCTCCTCTTAGAGGATAAACATAAAAGAGAAGCATTGAGTTGCAAAGCAAAACGTCAAATATATAATGATCAAAGAGAAGGATTGAATTCAGAAAAGAAAAATGTCAATCACCTTATATAAAAAAGTATCATCTTTTTAGAGACCAACAAGCCACAAATTGTACATATGAAGGTGTTGAACAAGAACATACCACGTCAAAAGATTTCCAAGCTACACCAAATTTACATATGAACAAACTAAGTTATATACATGTATTGTAATATATCTGGGGACCAAAAACTAAACCAAGAGAACAAGCATGGCAGAAAAAATTTGATATATTAGCCACGTGTTATCAAGTTCAGGTCCAAGGACAAACCAAAGTTAAGCTCAAATAATCAACCAAGAAAAGAATCAAATTCACACCTGATCAATTGCACAAATAGCAGGAACATTCATATCAAAAAGAACCGAGTATATTGCTTCTTTTAATTGCTTTCTAGATGCCCTAGCAGATTCAGTATCTGAACAGAACAAACCAAAAGTTAGCTAAACTATAAACTGCAAATATTTTAATAATGGTCAAAATATGCAAATAAAGCAACTTCTCACCTAATTCCTATCATACAAACATGGAAAGACGGCGTAGATCAAAGAAAATAATTTTGAGTTACACAACCAATGAAGCAAATCACGGTTAGATGGTCATAGTGATGCTGCCAATGGACCTGATGTTGTCCTATAGTTGTAGGTATGCACAAAGGCAAAATGAAGCTTATCTTTTTCACATAGATACTAAATGAACTAGCCAATCGTACTCAAGAAAAAGTTCATTGCTGTGTGTTATGTGTAAATAATATGGTGTTATTTGTAAATAAGACTACACTATGACCAGTGGTACTCTAGGGATTTAAGTGTTGGATTGTTAAGAAACATGTAAAAAAATTAATCTAGCTGAGAATACTAAGACGGATCTGAGGAGTTTACCAACAAAAATTAGATTAGAAAAAAATACTAATATTTGAGAACAATTAGGTATAACTCATAGGTTGAGATGATGTTTAAGATGATCCATAAATTTTTGTTAGAAGAGTTGAAACTACTAGAAGGTAAGGATTAGACGTAGACCAAACTATTGGTTAATGCAATTAAACATAATTTACTTAATTAGAACATTATCAGTTATATTCCCTTACTTGGATGTCACTTGACAGATGAGATTCATATGTATCCCTAATAATAGTTGGCAGAACCACGGCTTATTGTGATGATATAACTATTAGTTGCAACAAGCATGTTTTTAAATTAAATTGTCCATCAATTTGAAGCAATTAGAACATGATAAATATCTGGGAATGAAATTATCAAAACTTAGTTGTATAAGTCTAAGAAGGACCCCATAAAAAAATAGCCAGAAATTTTGCACCCAATATGAAATAAAAACATTCTTTATTTCATTAACTCGTGCAGATGTGCTGACCATCAACATAGCATATTGGAAGGGAGACAACAACTGGTTGGGATGATGTCTTCACTTGCATTCTGCATTACAATAAAAACTTTTACAAGCAGCGGAAATTACAGAACTATACATGCCTAATGAATTCAAAACTCAAGTTCACTGTTTTGAAGCTATGCTACATCCCCATACTTGCAATACAAAGATGAAAGCCTAGAAATCACAAGGAAACTGGCTAGCCAGTCGATGAAGTATACACAATATAACACTTTCCACTACTACATCTGATTGAAGACAAAGACCGAATATAAGTAATGAAAATTTATTCTAGAACAATATTGTATAATAATTAAATTTAGCCTGTAGCTCAATATCTGAAGAACGAAGATACAAGTGATAAATAGTAAGTGAGAGGTGGAGACCTGCTAAATATTGTGGTAAAAAAATAGTTAAGCCTTGCATGCATTGGAGACTCCAGATTGCCAAATTCCTACAGTATAAAAGAAAACTATAAACACTAAGAAATACAAGAAAGAAAATGTGCATTTATTTATTTTTCCAAATAAAACAAAGAGATGAGCCTAATATCAAAGTCAATCTCATCATACCTTTTAACCGCCAAACCGTCAGCAGGAACCTCCATAACAACTGCCTCAGTCCCATTGTGCACCATCTTTGCCATCATTTTCTGTGTCACTACCGCATCAGTTATTGCGTTAGGATCATCCAATCTGTTCTCACCATGAACATAACACCCAAGTGTGCCTAACATCCCCGTCCTCAATCCCATAGCATCATACATTGCCTTAACCAAGTGAGAGGTCGTGGCTTTACCGTGTGTTCCTGCGATCCCAATGACAGACATGCTATTCAAAGGGTGCCTGTAAAATGAGGCAGCAAGGATGCGAAGCACTGTGCTGGTGTCCTCCACGATGACCAGAGCTTTACATCCTAAGGTCTCTTCAATGTTTATCTCCTCATCAGCAACCAATACCACTGCTCCTCGTTTATCAGCCTCGGTGAGGTAGTCATGCCCGTCCATCTTGGAACTATTGCAGCACACGAAGAGATTGCCCACAGTAACTTCCTTTGGATCGTGTTGTATCCCAGAGATTGAGATCTCCAAATCACCATACACGGAAACTGGCACTACTGGACTCTCATCCAGGAGCTCCGCAAGGGTCATCTTGAACTTGGGTTCCAAAATTCGGGCAAGAGTTCTCCCGAAGGCATCCACATCGAGATCAAACAAGGACTCCGAGGCTGCCCCATTGGATCCTTGTTCAGTAACCTCATTATCAGGGGAATCGAAAGGGTTTTCCTCATCGGATTGATCCTCCTCGTCGTCCGAGATGATAGTGAGGCCTTGGAGCTCTTGGATCTCCTCGAGGTCGACGACCTCCTCGGGAGCAAGCTCTTCGATGCCCTCGAGGACCTCATCCGAAAGCGGCGGCGACTGATTTTTAGGGGGATTCGACGGCAAAAGTCCCTGCTTGACGAACTCCTGGCGCTTGAGAGCGATGGCTCGATCAATGTCGCCAAAGAGGTCGTCTCCGGAGGAGGAGGAATCTTCGGGAACAAGGGGCGGGTCCGCTCACCTCGCGAAGAAGAAGAGAGCGAGAGGAGTCGGGGCTCACCTCGCGAGGGTGAAAGGAAGCGCCGCTCTCGGGGCTTCCTTGGACTCGGGCGATGAAGAAGGGAGAAAGGCGTCAACTCGTGGCTGCAAGGGGTTTGTGTGAGAGAAGCGGAAATGATCGGGGGTTTGGGTGGTTGGCGAGCGAGGAAGAGAAAAGATTAGGGGTTTGTGCAACGAGAAAAAAAGATGATTAAGGATATCCACCGTTGATTTTGTTTATTGCTTGAACAGCACAACAATACAACAACAACAGTTTAATATAACTGTTGTCTATTGTCATAATAGACAACAGTTTATCACAACAGTTGTTGTAAATCTTGCCTATAGACAACAGTTATTTTATAACTGTTGTCGTTGAGTATACATACGACAATATTTTGTTATTACTGTTGTCTTTTTATGTATACAGACCAACAACAACAACGGTTAATACTAAAACTGTTGTTAAATTGACATACGACAACACTTTATCAAAAAACTGTTGTCGATTATGTGTTGTTGAATGCAAAAATTCTAGTAGTGGACTTATTCAGCTTCATGCCTTCGGTATCTAGATCATGCAGTATCAGTTGCATGTCTTGGACTTGAGATTGTTAGGATCGAATACGTCCGCTAGAGGGGGTGAATAGCGTTTCTCGGATCTTTCTTGTACCTGCGTTGTTAGTTGCACAGTGGAAACAATAATAAAGAGAACAAACAACACTAACAAGTAGAATTTACTTAGTATCCACCTCGGTCAGGTGACTAATCCAAGAATCCGTCGGTGGATCACTCCTCGGATAACCTCCGGCTAGCCCTCGTCACTCCTTGTGGGTGGAGAAACCTCACCACAACACCTTGAGAACCTCTGAGCACAAAGACTACTGTTTGGTCCTTAACCAAGACCAAACTCGTCAAGAATCCCAGCCCAAACTGAGTTCTCTTTAAATAGAACTCGGGCTGAAAACCTCGCCACCAGTCGACTGCTCCAAGGGCAGTCGACTGGTGCCAGCTAAATTCGACCGTTGCACCCCAACGTTCGAATTTTAGCCAACTCACCAGCCACCTACCAGTCGACTGCCCCCAGGGCAGTCGACTGGTCCCAGGGCTGAGACCTTTCTGTGAGTTCCATCAGTTGACTGCCCCCAGGCCAGTCGACTGGTCTACTCACCCACCTAAGGTTACCCATCCTGAGTACATTCCACTCCGCACTCAAACCCTAGGATTTCCCGAGTACAATCACACTGCACTCGTACCCTCACGACTTGACTGACTCCTCCTCCGCAGCCTCGACTGTTGCCTTCGCGCCCTCTTCATCTTCGGCTCCCGTCCCTCGGATGCACGCAAGCCTCCAGCTTGCCTCCATGCCATCCTTCACGCATGCCTCGAAGTCCGCGCCCATCAGCTCATCGTCCCTGCTCACCAAGGTCCCTCGGATGCGCACGCAAACCTCCATCTTGCCTCCATGCCATCCTTCACCGTACCGAGGCCGTCCAGTCAAGTCCATATGTGTAACCTGTACAACCTGCACACTCAACATACACATATAAGTAAACAAGGGTAAACCTAACTTAAACCCTTTGCCCAAACATCAAAACCTATGGTCACTCCGGACCATCTTAGGGCCGATTGCTCCAACAATCTCCCCCTTTTTGATGTTTGGCAATCCGTTTAAGTTAGGGAAAACAAAACAGTAGTCAATGGCAAAAATAATGCATATGTAATGCAAAGATGGATCCTATCCCAAGGCATCCCACACCTAACCCTCCAAGTTAGGAATTTTCACACCTAGCCCTCCAAGTTAGGAATTTTACCAAAACAGGCTTTTTAAAGCTTCTCCAAAGCTCCCCCTACATTGGACTTACAAAGGCTTTTTAAGAACCCCTCCAAGGTTCCCCTTACGCCAAGAATGGAGCAACTATGCTCCCCCTTAAAGCTCAACTCCCCCTAAACCTAGGGTTTCTTGCAAAGGTAAGTTTGCAAAGGTAAGTTTGGTTTTCCAACTTAAACCCAAACTTCTCCCCCTTTGCCTAACATCAAAAAGACCCAAATAATATCCCAATTATTGGTTCTTTCAATCCCTAATGGTCCTAAACACAGTGTACTAACCCCCCATACACTTGTTTTCAATCATTCGGACCCAAGTCAGCTGCTGGATACCCACACCAGCCCTGACCAGTCGACTGCCCCCAGGGCAGTCGACTGATACTCTGAATATAAGTTTTCTGGCCGAATTTCAGAAACGTGCCAGAAATTCAACAAATCTCCAAAAATTTCCAAATTTCGTGGAGAACTTTGTGGTACCCATACCTACTTGGGAAAAATACATTTCACCATGTATCTATCACCATTCCCAAGTTGGACACAAAATCCAAAATTTTCAATGAAAATTAAGGCAAACAAGGAGGCAACCTCCCCCTTAACCTATGTCTTCTCCCAATGTTCATTTTTCTTAGGTTAAGTTCTACCCAACTTAACCTCCTAACACCAAGTTAGGTTCTTCCCAACCTAACACCCGAGTTCTTCCTCCCTTGGACACTATTAAAGGCTTGCTCCCAAGCAACCTTACCCCTAGTGCCATAAAGAACTCAACAACACTTAGACACTCCTAAGGGTTTGCAAGCACACTTGCTAGGATATACTCTATCCTAGAAAAATATGATTTCATGAAAATGTCAAGTGTGCTTGACTTTTGGTAGATTTTCTAATTTCCTCAAAAGATTGTCATTTCGTATTAATTTGTAAATGTATCTCTAATTCTATGAGTTTGCCAAAGCTAACCATCATAATTCGACACATGAAATTGTCCTCAATTCATTTCCTTATCCATATCCTTAATATGCTGAAAGTTTCCCCCTTTTTATCTCTAAACCCTAGATACACAAGAGAAACTTATCAAACTTCCTTGAATTTTCCATATGGCCTCATTTCATATAATCACCATTAACCCATGAGGCACACCTTTACTCAACCAGTATCATCAAGGATTTTAATTTAGACATCATATTCTGTCATCCAATAGCCATTTTCCTATTTCAGCCTACAGACCAGTCGACTGCCCCTGTGACAGTCGACTCCCAAAACTCACAGAATGTTTCTGGGCTCTTACCAGTCGACTGCCCCTAGGGCAGTCGACTGATACCTGAATTTCAGGTTTTCCGGCCAAATTTCAGTAATCCCTAAATAATTTCATAAATCTCCAAAAATTATGAAATTTCGTGGGGAGATTTGTGGGGCCAATGTCTACTTGGAAAAATATGTTTCCAAATAAATGTACTTCAGATCCCAAGTTTGGCACGAAACTCTAATTTCTCTAGATTGTATCATTTTAACTCTTCCAAAAGTTCTAACTTAGGCTTCTCCTTGATGTATTTTCTCATTTCTGACCATGATACATTTCTATCATTGAGTTATATGGTGTTCACACATCAAAATCTAATTTTACCCAATACACCCTTATTTTCACCATTTTCTCCCTAAAACTCCATCTAGTGTGCCAAAACCTAAGATTAAGACTTAGCCAAGTCTTCCAACCCTTTTTGATACATTTCACCTAATTTCCTAGGAGAGAATCTATTGAGATCCATTTACCATGGACCCCAAAGGCTCCTAGAGCTCCCCCTTGAGCTCTTAGCCCTAGCCACCTCCCTAGGTGACTCAATCCATACTAGACCACACCGGTGTGCCACCGGTGATTCTTGGCCTACAAATTGGACCTTCTTAACCTTGGACACTTGTCCTTGGTTAAGTCACCCTTTCTACCTTTGGATGACACCCACTTGTCATCCTTGGACTTACCCTCCATTCCATGATTATATGCCTTCCCAGCATATTTCTTTCCATCTACCTTGGAGGTCTTAGACCGGTATCCCAAGCCCGATCTATCATAGTTGGGTTTTAAGCTACCCAACACCATGTCTAAGCCCTTAGATCCAATCGTGAATCTTTCTAGGGCCTTTTCTAATGTATCAAGCCTTTCCCTCAAGGCTTGATTTTCCCTTTCTAAATTTCTAACCTTTGGATCCATGTGTCCACCATGGACATTCCTAGGCCTAACCTCCTTTCTAGGCACATTCCTTCTCTTCTTGGGATTAGTGCCATGATCCTTAGGTCTAGAGGTCTTGGGTCTATCATTATGCATGCTTTTCTTAGGGTTGTGTTCTACCTTGTTAACCCTAGTCCTATCATTATATCTAAATCCGAAGTTATGCACCATTAAGCATTTTTCATGAAAACTAGCATGCATGGATGAACGATTAATTCTATTTTTATCATGGATAGAGGAACTTAAATATGAATTACATTTTAGCCTAGGGTTAGGAATTACCTCCCTTACCCTTGTAGTCCCTCCTTGTTGTGAGCTTCTTTTCTTTCTCTCCTCCTTCTCCCATCTTCTCAAATTCTCCATCTTCTTTAGTTCTCCTTTCCTTGGACACTTAGTATGAAAGTGCCCCAGCTCTCCACATGTGAAGCATCGGATTTTCTTCTTCTTAGCTTGGGCTTCTCCATTCCTACAACCCATATTAGATTTAAATTGAAAGGACTTGGGTTTAGGAATTACCTCCTCTTTACCTTTTGGGCACTTATCCTTATAGTGCCCCTTTTCATTGCACCCAAAGCATGTGATGTGCTCTTTCTTCTTTGCTTTGGTGGAGGTGGAGGCTAGGTTGACTTCTTCAACCTTGGAAGAGGTGGATGCTTCCTCTTGATCCGGGATTGATGAGGGTCTCTCCTCCCCCTCAATTCTTGAAGTTGATACCTCCTCTTCTTCTCTTGAGGAGGTTGATGATCTTTCACTCAATTCCTCCTCTTCACTTGATGAGATGGTCAATTCCTCTCCTTTTTCTTCTTCTTGAACCATTTGACACATCTCTTTGGACTCTTGAGATTGTGTAGGCTTCTCATGAATTTCTTTCACTTTGCTCCACAATTCATATGCATTTTGATATTTACCTACACAACTCAAAACATTGTTAGGCAAAAGATTAACTAAAATTGTCATTACCTTTTCATTTGCCTTGGATTGATCTTGTTGTTCTTGATTCCAATATCTAGGCCTAAGCCTCTTTCCGTGCTTATCCCTTGGAATCTCGAACGGCTCTTCTAGCGCAATCCTAAGGTTCCACTCCATCCCGAACCACGTCTCCATCCGTGACTTCCAATACCCGAAGTCTTCATGGTCATAGGCCGGCGGAGTGTAGATGTCGTCCCCGAATTTGTCTTCCATCATTCTTCCTCTAGCGTTCTTGCTCCCTCGGTGATTAGTCCGATCAAGAGCGGTCCTTCGCTCTGATACCAATTGTTAGGATCGAATACGTCCGCTAGAGGGGGGTGAATAGCGTTTCTCGGATCTTTCTTGTACCTGCGTTGTTAGTTGCACAGCGGAAACAATAATAAAGAGAACAAACAACGCTAACAAGTAGAATTTACTTGGTATCCACCCCGACCGGGTGACTAATCCAAGAATCCGTCGGTGGATCACTCCCCGGATAACCTCCGGCTAGCCCTCGTCGCTCCTTGTGGGTGGAGAAACCTCACCACAACACCTTGAGAACCTCTGAGCACAAAGACTACTGTTTGGTCCTTAACCAAGACCAAACTCGTCAAGAATCCCAGCCCAAACTGAGTTCTCTTTAAATAGAACTCGGGCTGAAAACCTCGCCACCAGTCGACTGCTCCAAGGGCAGTCGACTGGTGCCAGCCAAATTCGACCGTTGCACCCCAACGTTCGAATTTTAGCCAACTCACCAGCCACCTACCAGTCGACTGCCCCCAGGGCAGTCGACTGGTCCCAGGGCTGAGACCTTTCTGTGAGTTCCATCAGTCGACTGCCCCCAGGCCAGTCGACTGGTCTACTCACCCACCTAAGGTTACCCATCCTGAGGACATTCCACTCCGCACTCAAACCCTAGGATTTCCCGAGTACAATCACACTGCACTCGTACCCTCATGACTTGACTGACTCCTCCTCCGCAGCCTCGACTGTTACCTTCGCGCCCTCTTCATCTTCGGCTCCCGTCCCTCGGATGCACGCAAGCCTCCAGCTTGCCTCCATGCCATCCTTCACGCATGCCTCGAAGTCCATGCCCATCAGCTCATCGTCCCTGCTCACCAAGGTCTCTCGGATGCGCACACAAGCCTCCAGCTTGCCTCCATGCCATCCTTCACCGTACCGAGGTCGTCCAGTCAAGTCCATATGTGTAACCTGTACAACCTGCACACTCAACATGCACATATAAGTAAATAAGGGTAAACCTAACTTAAACCCTTTGCCCAAATATCAAAACCTATGGTCACTCCGGACCATCATAGGTCCGATTGCTCCAACAGAGATGTTACGCTCTTGGAATCCACCATCTTGAAATCTAGAAACTGGCCGACGAAAAATTTCTTCAATCCGGCGTTTTCGGTTTTGTATTTCTTTTCTAGTGATTCCCACAGAAATTTTGCTATCTCCATCGGACTATACATGTTATACAACGTGTCATCCAATGCATTGAAAATGTAGTTGCGGCATAGGAAATCTCAACGTGACCATGCATCACATGCAGCCTTGCTGTTGGAATCACCTTCCTTAGTGGCTAGTGGGTCTTCATGCAAAAACCAAACGAGGTTTAGCGTTGTCAGATAGAACAACATCTTCTTCTACCATCGTTTGAAGTCGGCTCCTTTGAATTTCTCCGACTTCTCTCCTTGCAGAACGGCGGTCGGAACATCGTTGATCAATGCCATATCAGTTTGTACAATATCATTTTACGATTGTGAGGTCGGATCTCGGTTGCTGCCTAGGGATGCAAACTGATATGATATCATCGAGTTTAGTGTTCGACACTATCTTCGTAAAACGATATTGCTCCGCTATAAGTGCTCACGGATAGTTGCAATTCGTTTCCCAAAATACAACGATGATGTCTCGAAATAGCAACACTATAAATTTTGAGACCAACGAACCTTCTTGTAGGCTTTTTGGACTCTGGATGCACAAGATGAGATGTATGCTAATGAACTTTGGATGATTGAATTGAATGAATGATTCCAGCATCTAGGGAATTCTATTTATACAAGGGAAGAGGTGAGATACCCTTTGGTGAGAGGGTGTGACCTTTGGTTTAGGATTGATCTGGGTCGTTCAATTTGGAGGGTTGTAACCCTTCAGATAACCCTTTGATCTCAGCCATTAGATCTGGATGATTATAACCCTTCAGATCTCTCTTTGATCTTAGCCGCCAGATTCGATCTGATGCTTCAGATCGAGTCTCATCACCAACGGTCAGATCGCGACTCTTTGCGATCAACGCTCCAGAATGTGTCACTTGCGATCCAACACCCAACTTCGATCTAACGGTTGTCATTCGTTTTCCCAATCAACAGTCTAGTCATCTCTCTGCCTACCCGAGTGCCACGTAGGCACTGTCACGTCACATGACACGTCACCCAAGTATCACCTCACATAGAGCATAAATTTAAGCTCCTCAATGCTCCTCGCAACGATAAGTGCAAAGTGTGCCAACAAAGCGCACATGGCGCGCGTGAGCGCATGCGCACGTGGCGGGCTCGCAGGTGCGAGCACCTGCTCGCCTGTGAGAAGAGACCACCTATGCTTTTCTTTTTAATTTCATTAACACATGAACACATATAAGAAAATAAACACCTTTGGAAATTACAGATGTGGGACTATTCCCCATCTACTTTCTTTTATGTCAATTTTGAGCTAACTTTAAATTTATTATTCACCCGTAATCGATTTTGAGCAAATTAATAGTCTAGATTCATCTACGTGAAACGTAGATTTCATTTTTGAAGTCAATTCTGATTTTCATCGATTGATGACATCTCGATTTTTCTTTGCAAATTCGTATTTGGTCTTTTAAAGACCCAAATATCCAACAAATATGACAATTATTTGGTAAAAGATAATTAGAATCATGGAATTTTATTTATATATATAAAATCCCTCTTCTCTCACTTTTATAAAAGTTATTATTAAAAGTTATCTAATGTTAAATGATTATCAAAAGAAAATAACTCCTAATGATTATAAGTTTGCTAAAGAAAAATAACTCTTAGTGATTAGAAGTTATTAAAAGAAAATAACTTTCCAAAGGAGTTTATTTTTGAAAATCATGAACTAACTTTCTTTGGATAATATAAATAAATTATATCTTCCATTGTCAAAGGATATAAGAATAGAAAAGACAAAGAGGAGAGAAAGAGGAAGCAAGTTTTGTATATTAAGAATTTTATATATTATGGATCCGAGTATATCTTTCTCCTAATTCTCAATTGTAAACATTTTATATATTATGAAAATCAGTATATCTAAGTTTTTTTCCGCATCTTAAAGTTTTTCTAATAATGATATCAGAGTCAAGTTGTGGATATATGAATTAATTTTCTGAATAGATATTTTTAGAACAGCATCACGATGTCTAACAAATGCTTTATTATTCTGAAGTTAGTTTATAATATGAAATTATGAATTAAATCTCATTACCTTTAACCTAAATTGATTCAATGCTTGATTTAAACAATATATATTGTGAATTTAAATTAATTTATCATATTGTAGACAATTGATTTGATCAAATGTATGATTTTAATTTGGAATTATATATTATGGATTTAGAGATTTGTTAATCACCAAAGTGATCAACTCTGTTGTATTATAATTTCAATATTTCATACATATGAAGCAATATGAATGACATATTTTGGAATAATTAAAATTCATTGTTATAAGACATATATAAATCATCCAAAGGTATATCATTGCTTATAAGTAATGATATTAAAGGATATATTAACATACTTGATAAATGTTTGTATATCTAAAGAGACATTCATGTTATTTAAGTATGAATATTAGCCCATTAAAAATCATTATCATCATAGTATGCATTTGAGTATCATTCAAAGATGAACTTAAATACATTATTAAAGTTGATTTAAATTTGATCTATTAAATCTATTCAAAGTATTAATGTATGAATTTGTGTAAATATTTGCAGCTTTCAATAATATGTTTACCTTAAAACGTCTTCTTAGTTATATAGCGAATCTTTTATATGAACCCCTTAAGGAATTAGAAGGCTTGGTATACTGTGATATGTGATTTAATCAGAATTTACGTTTTGTAGATTCAGACTAATAAACTGTTATCCCGCTCAATTCGATTCGGATACCCTCGGCTCTGACACGTATTTTTTGAGAAGTAGAAGCAACATGAAACTCAGAATTATAGGTGTATATAATACTTCCAAATGAGATAAATGGAATGATTAAGTACAATGGCCTGAATTATGTTGATTGGTATGAGCAAATCATGTTTCAACTGGGTGTTATGGGCCTTGATATGGTATTGGTAATGGAACAAAAGCCTACAACCATTACGGAGACCAGTACGGAAGCTGACAAGACTATTTACGAGGATTGGGTGCGATCTAATAGGCTGACTTTGAACTTAATGAAGATGGCGATGGTTAAAAATATCAAGTCATCTATGCCCAAGACTGGCAATGCAAGGGAGTTAAAATTGATTAAAGAATACTTACAATTAATATTACTGATAAGTCTATTGTGGGAGCCTTAATGAGTAATTTGACAACTAAGAAATTTGATTGGTCTCAGCTCATTCATGATCATGTGACAAGTATGGCAAATCTAGCAGCAAAGTTGAAGTTGATGGGAATGGATGTGAGTGAATCATTCCTAGTACAGTTCATCATCAACTCACTTCCTTGTGAGTTTGGACAGTTCCGGGTGAATTATAACACTATTAAAGAAAAATAAAACTTTCAAAAAATTAAGACTATGTTGATTGAGGAGGAAGGGAGATGAAGAAAATAAGGGATCACTCCATTCATTTATCAACTCATGAAAGAGCTGATAATAACAAGATTAAACCAGGCAAGAAGGATAAAAATAAAAACAGAGTCTTCACAAAGTTAAAGAGAGTAGAGTCCTAAAGAAAAAAAGTATTATTTTGCGATAAAAGTGACCACTTCAAGAAGGACTATCCAAAAAGAAAGAGTTGGTTCAAAAAGAAAGGTAAATATAATATTTCAATAAATTTCGAATCAAACCTTATTGAAGTGCCTAATAATACCTAGTGGTTGGATTCTAGTGCAAATACTCATGTGTCGCATATTATGCAGGGATTCCTTTCGATCTAAACCATAAACGAAATTGAAAAGTTTTTATATATGGGGAACAAAATGAAGGCACAAATAAAAGGAATTGGGACGTATAAATTGATCTTGGACACTAGCGGTTCTTTAGATCTAAAAAATTGTTGCTATGTTCCTATGTGCTAGGAATTTAATTTCTGTTGGAAAGTTGGATGATGTAAAATTTAACTTTAAGATTGGAGATGGTATATTTTGTTTATATAAACATGAGTACTATTATAGTTCTAGTACTTTAATAGATGGTTTATATCATTTTAATCTTGATGTTAATTTTGTTGAATCTCTATTTTATGTTGACATATAAGTGGTAGTAAACGTACTGCACATAATGAGAATTCTGCTTATTTGTGGCAATAAAGATTGGGTCACATATCCAAAAAAAAAGATAATGAGGTTAATGAAAAGTGAAATATTACCTCAATTGAATTTTGATGATTGGAGCATATGTTTGGATTGTATTAAGGGAAAACAAACCAAATATATATCAAGAAATCCAATCACAAGAAGTAGTCAACCACTTGAAATAATATACACTGATATTTGTGGTACTTTTGATGCTCCATTTTGGAGCGGTGAAAAATATTTTATCATATTTATTGATGACTTCTCACGTTATTGTTATTTATACTTCATGAAAAATCTCAAGCAGAGGATATCCTTAAGGTATTCATTAATGAGGTTGAAAGACAGTTTGATAAAAAAGTGAAAGTTGTAAGATCCAATGGAGGGGTGAATATTATGGAAAATATAATGAGAATGGACAATGTCCTGGTCCATTTGCAAAATTTCTTTAAAATTGAGGCATATATGCACAGTATACTATGCCTAGTACACTGCAATAAAATGGTGTAGCTGAAAGTCGGAATCGTACTCTTATGGACATGGTTAGGAGTATGTTAAGTTATAGTATCATACCTTTATCATTGTGGATGCATGCATTAAAGACTGTTGTATATCTGCTTAATAGAGTTCTCAGTAAAGCAGTTCTAAGACTCCTTATAAATTGTGGATGGAAGGAAACTTAGTTTAAGACACCTCTATGTTTGGGGTTGCCCAACAAAATAAAAATATATAATCCACATGAAAAAAACTTGATGCAAGAACTATTAGTGGTTACTTCATCAGTTATCCTAAAAAGTCAAAAGGATACAAATTTTATTGTCCTAACCACAATATGAGAATAATAGAGTTTGGAAATGCTCGATTCATTGAAAATGACCAATTAAGTGGGAGTGAGAAATCATGAAAGACGGATATTAAAGAAACTTGTGGTGAACTTTCTTCGCTTAATGTTTCTTCTCAAGTTGTTGTCTCATTTGTTGTATCACAATTACATAATATGTCAAGACAACAAAATAATAATATCCAAAACTCACAAAATGAACATATATATAATGAACCAACTAATAATGTAAGTCACAAATGAACAAATGATAAAAGAGACATAAGAAATGGAGTTAAGAAGGTTTGAAAGGCAAAGAAGACCAGCTATTTCAGATGATTATATCATTTATTCACTTGATCATGAATGTGACCTAAGAATTGATAAGATCCAATCTCGTTCATACAAGTCATGAAAAATGACAATTCTGAAAAGTAGCTTAATGCTATGAAAGAAAGTTAAAGTTCATGGATGACAATAAAGATGGGAACTAGTTGAGTTGCCTAAAGGTTCAAAACGAGTTGGTTGTAAATGGGTCTTTAAGACCAAACGTAACTCGAAAGACAACATCGAAAGGTATAAAACTATACTTGTCCCAAAGGATATGCTCAAAAGGATGACATTGATTACAAAGAGACCTTTTATCCAATTTCTAAGAAAGACTCTTTAAGGATTATTTTGGTTTTGGTGGCTCATTATGACCTAGAGCTTCACCAAATGGACGTAAAAATCACCTTTTTGAATGATGACTTAGAAGAAGTTTATATGGATCAACCTGAAGGTTTCATAGCCATAGGAAAAGAAAATCTAGTGTGTAAATTGAAAAAGTCAATGTATGGACTAAAATAAGTTTCCAAACAATGGTATCTTAAATTCAATGATATCATTACATCGTATGATTTTGTAGAGAACACTGTTGATCGGTGCATCTATATAAAGATTAGTGGGAGCAAGTTTACTATTTTAGTTCTATATGTTGACGGCATTCTTCTTGCTGCCAATGATATTTTGTTACATGATGTAAAGAAATTTCTCTCTAAGAACTTTAAAATGAAAGATATGGGTAAGATATCTTATGTGATAGGAATAGAAATATTCCATAAAAGATCACAAGAATTATTGGGATTGTCTAAGAAAAACTATATTAACAAAGTATTAGAGAGATTCAGAATGAAAAATTACACAGCCAAAATAGTTCTAATTCAAAAGAGGGCAAATTTAGTGAAATGCAATATCCTAAAAATGACTTGAAATGAAAGGAGATGGAGACTATTCCCTATGCATCAGTGGTTGGAAGTTTAATGTATGCCCAAACATGTACTCGGTCGGATATCAATTTTGTTGTTGGAATGTTAGGTCCATATCAAAGTAATCCTAGGATGAACCATTGGAAAGTTGCAAAGAAAGTTCTTAGGTACTTATAAGGCACCAAGGATTACATGCTCACGTATAAAAATCAGATCAACTTGAAGTGATTAGTTACTCAGATTCAGATTATACTAGATGTATGGACTCGAGGAAATCCACATTGGGGTATATTTTCCTCCTAGTAGGAGAAGCAGTCTCGTGGAAAAGCAAAAAATAGTCTGTAATTGCTACTTCCGCCATGGAAGTTGAGTTTATGGTATGCTTTGAGGCCATGATTCACACATTGTGGCTACGGAACTTTACCTTAGGGCTTGACATCATTAATTGTATAGACATGCCCGCCATGGATTTATTATGATAATCCTGCAGCTGTGTTCTTCTCTAAAAATGTCAAAAGTTGCAAAGCACATGGATTTGAAATACTTGTGTGTCAAAGAAGAAGTGCAAAAACAAAAGACGTCAATTGAGCATATCAGAACCAATTTAATGATAGCGGATCTGTTAACTAAAGGATTACCGCCCAAAATGCTTATTAGTCATGTAGAAAGGATGGGTATTATGGATAAGTCCTTGTTAAATACCGGATTTTCAAGTTGAAAAGGTGAATTTCGGAAATAGGGACCTAGTTGCAATTTTTCAATATTGTTGGGTTTATTTGCAAAACAAGCCAAAGTTAAGTTATAAACCCCTAAGCCCTAACTTCCCGATTCAGTTCGTTTCTTCCCCCACTGCTCGGCACCGATTTCCTCTCTGCTCTAGCCGATAGCGGAGCCGCACGCGAGCGGTTCCTCCTCGCGATCGCCGCCAGTCGCCGGCCTCTGTTCTCCCTTCTTCTTCTTCTTCTCCGGTGCGCACGAGCAGAGCACGGCGCCGTCGCACGAAGCCCTGGCCGACTGCGCGAAGCTCTAGCCGATGGCCGACCCTGCACGATTTCATCTCCATCTTTGTTGGTGTGAGTTCAGGTAAGGGTTGTGATGTTTGTAATTTTGTGCCAAGCTTGGAAGAATAGTTGGTGCTTGGATGTTTGATCCGAAATTTTATAGTATTCTGTTCTTTGAGATTCTTTGGAAGGGTTCGGCCGTGAGAAATCAGGGTAAGGGGTTTTGTTGTTCCTGATGGATGTAGGATATAGCTAGGTCTTGCGTTTTGATTTTAGATAAATTCATTCTTGTTCATTTTGATCTTCCGTGAGCCCTTCCTTGTCGATGGATCTGATTTTCACTCGGATTCCTTTGGATGCGGGTTCAATTCGGCTTAGGGTTGATTTGCTTCGGTTTGTGATTAAAGGATATGCTGTGAAAGGTAGAATCTATGTTTATGGATTGTTTAGGTTGGAATTGTTATATGATTGCTAATCTTGTAGTTGTGTTAGATTAGCATGTAAAGGTGTAGTTGATGGTGTTCGGTTGGAATTTTGGTTCGGTGGGTTGATGTTGATAGTGTGCCTTGTAGTTCTGTTTTGGTTGTTTAATCAAGTTTAACATTAAATTTGCTATTTTATTAATTGTGAAATTAGCTAAATTTTATTTCGGTGACAGGACCGTGAATCGGACTTGTTTGGTGGATCGTGGGAAATTTATTTCGGTCACGTTCTTCAATAAAAGGCGGGTACTTCTCCTTTGTACTCGAGTAGTTCTTTTACCTTAAAGCATGGCTAGTTTATGTCTTATAGATTGCTTGATCTTGTTCTTTGTCGTTATTTAAAACATCGCCGTTGAGACTTATTCTTCGTTGATCTTTGAGTATTCCTAAATTCGTATCTGTACAGTCCTCGGTTGGTTTTCTGTTCTATAAAGTACCGCTTGTACTCGAGTACTTAGAAGTTCATTAAACACAGATAGGTTTATTTGGCATTAGAAATACCCTACCTAGTAGTGTAGGTGCATAATCGTTGGTTTTTGGTTTCTGGTTGGTTGTATCGATGCATGTTACTTGTTGGATTTTTATTGCATCGTTGTTTCTCCGGTTGTTCGTGCATCGTATATCATGCACCATACTTGCACGTTGCATATTAACGACTGTTGGCTTACATTTGGTTAGGTCATCGTTAGTCATATTGTTGCTCGATTCACTCAACCACTTGTTATCGTGGTAGTTATTAGAGTGCGAGTGTTTGTCCTGTTATGCCAAACAGTGACACCCTCACCGTTGTATTTAGAGGGATGAGTTGTTGGTGGCTCACCCTCACCGTTGTTTGTTTTTGAGGGATATTTTGTAGCTGTGATAGCTCCCCCTAGGTATAGGGGTCTGGAGTGTGGGCTCCCCAGCATCCTGTCCACTCAACCACGCCTTATGTGGTATTATTATTGTTGTTAGAGTGGTACAGTTGTCACAGCCCTACCCACTCGGTCACACAGATGGGATGTGTTGACGGCTTGACTGGCGTTAGGGGTGACACATGTCATTGCATCATGTGCATACGTATTTCTTTTATGCATTTGCTTGTGTTTGATGCACTTATATGAGCTATGATTGTTGCATATGTTTGACATGCATGTATATCTTGATATTATTGTTGTTGAGTTGTTCTATACATGCTTAGTCGTTATTCGGACTTTATACCATGTCGATTTACATATGTTATGCATGATTAGGTTTCTATATTTTCTTATGAACTGTACCCTGTTGGATTCTCTACTTGGTTATCTTGTATCATGTCATGCTTATTTGTCTGCTCATATACCCGCAGAGTCCACCCGGACTCACCACCCCTGCTTTCCTTTTTGTTGTTTCAGATAGCAGGTAGCGGTATTGCTTGGAGCCAGGAGATGATCCAGTTGCCAGTCCCTCAGTCCTTCAGTTTCACCGGGTGATTTTGGTTTGGAGTTGTTTCAGAGTTAGTTCTCCGTAGTTCCTTGTTTTCCGCATTTTATATTATTTCTGGTATGGTCTTGATAAAATAAAAATTGTAGTCATGTCTTATTGGTCGGGTTTATTCGTTGTGGAGTTTCTTATTAAGTTGTGTTTTCTTTATGCCTAAGGTGGCTGAGCCACCCATTAAATTATTTTAAATTGCGTGGTTGTGTGTCTTTTATATATTGTTGTGATGCTAGCCGCATGTGGCTAAGCTATATATATATGAGATAGTATGTATTTTTGCCCCATATTGTCCGCCGTACAGGGGAGATGCTGCCCGATTTTCGAAGAAGCATGTGCCTCTGGGGCGTGACAGTCCTTGTTAACATCATAGTAATATAGATACATATGTATGGTAATGACAATGATATTATATGTCGCTTTCAAATTCAATTAAAGTTATGTTTCTATTTGTTTTCTTTTTATCCACATAGTATACATGTATTGTTTTTGATGTGATAACAGATTATGTCTTTGAAAAGATATTAAAAATAATTATAGTATTAATTTAAATTATTGGGTTGCGTTGATTTTGTGATACATGAAAGGAATCTTATCTTAAAATAACTTGTGACCGTCGTAATCCGATCATATCAATTCAAATTAAAGATGATGACTTGATAACTTCATCATGCAATTATGATTATGGTTGAATTTTCAATTTGTCACATGAATCAAGTGGGAGATTATTGTATTATTTATTAATAATCTATTATGACTCATATAAATTATAGAATTGACTTTAATATAAAAAGATGAATAATGATTGGGAGAGTGAAAATGAGAGTGAAAATCATAGTAAATGACGTGACACCTTACATGCACGATCTCCGACGGGTTCACCGTACCCCCAGGATATAGTTTGATTCGGGGCGGCGGCCGAAGGCTGCCGATGGTATCAAAGTGATAATCGAACGTGTGCATGTAAAGTACCACGTCATGCCACATCATTCACTATGATTTTCACTCACTCATTTTCACGCAATCTATTATTGCTCTAAAAGGATATAATGTGATGATTTTTTGACAAAAAGTAATTAAAGTCATGGGATTTTATTTATATAAAATCCCTCTTCTCTAAGTTTTATAAAAATTATTATTAAAAGTTAATGATTATCAAAGGAAAATAACTCTTAGAGTGCGTTTGGTTAAGGGTTATCCTTGATAACCTTGGTTATCCATCCAAGGTTATCAACAAAAACCTTGTTTGGTTTTGATAATCAACGATTCCCAAGTAATGATCGATGCCCGACATGTCAACAAAAGGAGCATGCAACCAGGAATCGGAAAATCTTAGGGAAGTAAGGTTTTTCTTGATTCCCAGGTTATGAAACTTATCTTTCCAAAATTATCCTCCAATATTTACATTTAAGACGAAAATAACTATTACAATTTATTAACTTCCGAAAAAATTATTTGCGATCGACGACCGACAACGACGGTCGACGACCACCATCAGCGGCCGGCGACCCCCTGCCGGTGGCCGGCGAACACAGACGGCCGCCGGCGACCGGCGACCACTGATAGCCATCGACGACGATAGCTGGCGACTAACGCCGGCGACCACCGTCGGCGACCACCGCCGGCGACCACCGCCGGCGACGAGCGCCGGCGACCACCCCCGGCGACGAACGCCGACGACGATCGCCGGGGACCATCGCCGGCGACGATCGCCGGGGACCATCGCCGGCGACGATCGCCGGGGACCATCGCCGGCGACGATCGCCGGGGACCACCGCCGACGACCACCGTCGACGACCATTGCCGGCGACCACCGCCGGCGACGATCGTCGGCGACCACCGCCGACGACGATTGCCGGCGACGATCACCGGCGACCACCGCCGGCGACGATCACCGGCGACCACCGTCGGTGACGATCGCCGGCGACGATCATCGGCGACCACTGTCGGTGACGATCGCCGGCGACGATCGCCAGCGACCAAAAAATTCTAAACAAATAAAATTATCTAAACAAATTCTAAAGGGTAATATGGTAAAATATTATATTAAGTTATAGTCTATTACCTCCAAATAAATAATATTTTATTTGATTACCTAAATTGAACCAAACAACTTCAGATTATGTTTCATTCCCCATAACATTGGTTATGTGATTACTTAATAATGACATAATCGATATTATATATGATAATTTGAATCAAACGCACTCTTAATAATTATGAGTTATCTAAAGGAAAATAATTTTCAAAAGGAGTTTACTTTTGAAAATCATGAACTAACTTTTTTTGATAATATAAATAAACTATATCATTCGTCATCAAAGGCTATAAGAAAAAAAAACAGAAAGAGAAAGAGAAAAAAGAAAGAGGAAGCAAGTTTAAAAAATGAAAGAAATTTTATATATTATGAATCTGGATTAGCTTCCCCCTAATTTCTCAATTGTAAACATTATACATATTGTGAAAATCAGTATATCCAAAAAAAAATTTACATCTTAAAAATTTTCTAATACCCCATTCTCTCAAACTTTTTGTGTGATTAACGGGACGGATTCTTATAATGGGTCTGATCTAAATGTCCTATTTGGAACAGAATGGCCCAATATTATCATCCCATAACAAAATACAAATAGGTAAATATCCTATTTGGATTGATGACATGTATACTTGCTCATTATGAATATTTTTTAATTTATCTTTATAGCCAATAGAAAATTGTTTAGGAAGCTAAGTCGGCCATTTCAGAAGTAGTCTACGCAAACAAGAAACAATACTAATTAAAAAAAAAAAGCAATGGATAATGTCTCAAAACTTGTCCTTATTTTGGGAGCATAAGTATTGGTTTATAACACTAAATCCAATCTCACACGCCCTAATCTCCAGTCATTATGATTCTTCCTACATAACATATAGGAACGCATTAAATATTAATGTAAAAAGTGAAATTGTCATCTAAACGGTCTCTCCAGGCAGCCACATTCTGAAATAGGATAAATAGGAGAAAGTGTTAAATATGAAAAAAGAAAAAAAAAACGAAACGCTCGCCCTCAGCGCCCCCTCCAGTCCGCCCCAAGACCAACACGGAGGAGGTAAATCACGGTTATCACTGGTGTGGTGAGGCGCCTAGGGTCGAGGGAATTAATGCCAGCGGACCAGGATTTTATCCCCATACACAACTGGCGACCCTCGAACCTGTGACCTCCATGTAAATGGCCAAGCATCTTACCATCCGATCCAGCCCGTGGGGGCTTAAATATGAATACTATGGATGGGGGTTTCATGCCTCTATCTTGTTGAGGTGGAGCTTAGTCCCGGTGAGGCGTCAGGTCGATTTTGAATGCCTTTTTGCCCTTTGTGACCCGCTTCACAGGCACAAGAGAAAGAATTACATGATGCATGTAAACGTAATCTGCGTTAGTTTATATCTTCATCATTGAGAGAACAAAAGACATACAGCAATGGCCACGAGCTCCTCAAGTAGTTCCTCCAAGTTTCGTATTGGCTGCATTATTTAGCTAGATTAGCAAAATTGAAAACCAAAAATGTTGAAGTTTCAACTACACACATGAATAACTTAATAAAAAAAACACTGACCCATTGGGTTGGACCATCAACAGGTGCATTAAGGGGATCGTCGTGTACCTATTACCGAAAGAAACAATATTATTTGATACAGTATGCTTGTGTATCAAAACAGGTTATAGACAAAAATAAAACAACACCATTTAGGTTGTGTTAGCGTTCACCATACAATCAGTTGCAACTCAAACATTCATCAAAAGCAGCAAGTGAACAAAGTGCTAACTCTGTAATTTTTTTAAATTTATGGTAATTTGAGCAGATCTTCTCTGCATCTCTCCAGTGGTTGTTTGATGTAATATTACAACATAAACAAAAGATAGAGTACGTTTCTTTAGGGTTACAAAAACCATTTGGGTAGGTTGGAAATGAATATATAAAAGGTTATACGAATCCTTTAACTTAAGAAGGATATAAGGTAAACAATAAAGTCCACCAAACACAAGTTCCATGAAACGCTTGTCGGTTGACAACAAAGTAAATAGAGATCCAAGTTCTTCAAATGTGTAAACTTGTATGACAATGGCAGACATCTTTTGAAATTTGCAATATGTTGTGTAAATGGCGTTACCTCCATGAAAAGTCCATCAACGCCAACAGCAACTGCTGTCCTTGCAATGCACGGTATTAATTCCCGTAGACCACCACTTGCAACACCTCCACCATCAAGCTAAAGAAACAGGATGGAGACAAAAGGAATTTTACATGGAAAAAAAAAAGTAAAACTAGAAAAGAATAGCAGAGAAAAGCTAGGATTATCAATAGTTGACGCAGCAGCAACAAGAGCAGTTATAAAAAAGTACAGGGACTGCCCAAAAGACGTTAAATCATTTATGTAGGAAATAACTATAAAGATATTTTGAAGGATAGATTATGCTATGGATACCTAAACTGCTATTAGTACAGTAAAGACACCAGCACAGACAAGAACATCAAAGATAAGATCCAAGTCACAAAATCAAATCAATATAACTTCGAATGTTTAATTGGGTATAAGCAATGTGAGATCACAAAGAGTGAGATTTTCTTGAATTCGAGTATCCCAATAGTGTAAATCATACATCTGAAGGACTACTGCCAGGCCTGGGTTCCAGTACCCAACAATGTGATTAAAAAAAGGCTGTAATAATGCCTTTGAAATGCCACTTTCTAAGAGGAAGCCTTCTGATCATGCATGCATTCACTAAAAATTTGTGCAAGTTTGCTTAGACTATTTGCATGTCATGCCTTACACTGTTAGTTCTTTTAGCATCACATATAAATATTGGTGAAACACCCTAAAGAACATTGCCTTCCAACAAGCAAGTAAAATAGTTATCAGACACTGGGTTCTGATGCTTCAGATTGTTTGGATAAGCAGCCAAAATTAAAAAGCCAAATTTACAGTTCCAAAAAATATATATTTATAATTTTTTTACTCAAGTTAGGTGGAAATGGTCAAAAGACAACTCTTGTTTCACAATGCCCACGCAATGCAATCATTTCCAACCCCATCAAGCACCCATGAAAAAGGCAAATTCAAAATTACCCTTGAAAGAATATTCTCTCTAAAACATTGTTGTAGAGAAATCATGCGCAACCATGCTTTGTTCACAAAATTCTGGAGGCATTTCTGTGACTTCTCTTTGCTGGGTTTTTTTTATGGGGACATTCTGAAAAGGAAAATGATATGCTCAGTGAAAAATCTCAAGGAAAACCTCAGTGAATGACGTGACACTTTGCATGCAGCGATCCCCGATGGGTTCACCGTGCCCCCTAGGGTATAGTTTAATTCGGGGCGACGGCCGAAGGCTACCGATGGTGTCCGAGCGATAATCGGACATGTGCATGTAAAATGTCACGTCATTAACTGAGCGTTTCATTGAGTTTTTTCACTAAGTCTATCAAAGCTCTTCTGAAAATAAGGGGCAAGTTGGACATTTTGGGGGAAAAAAAAACCTGGTTCAAGTAATTGGCTAAACGTTTATGCAAATTTGCACCTTCTTCCCTGCAGGTTGTTGGAGGGAATGAGTAATATCTGCTACCTGTCAAAGAAACTTTCATAGCTGAGTCTATTCTAGAGGAAATCCAGCAAGGAGATAAAATCTTAATTTGAAAAAGGAAACTCATTTAAATTATGATTTGGGAAAAAAAAGACAATTACATACACTTATAAAAGAAACAATGTGATATGATGTTTTGAGTATACACAATTACAGGGAAATTCATCAGAATGAACTATTTATAATGAAGCGCCACTATTGGAACTAAGGCCTGATATAGTTGACAAAACTCAATCCATTTAAAAGGGCATGAATGCTTGTTTAGCCAGTTCAGGATGGGTTGGGATGGAGCAGTGGATACCATCATGCAAATGACTGGTATGAAAGAGTTTGTGTTTAAAGGCTTGGTAGCAGTACCTGAATAATACATGCACAGACACATCCTTAATCTCTCATTTACCTTATCATATTATAAATTTTAGGTGGATATTAGACAGTTTGGCTTTGGTAGTGAAAATTTTACAGGTACACTACAATTTCCTCCATTCATATAATGCTTTGGAAAGAATGATTTGCGTATAATATGCATGTACTGATGCAAATTGGCATTGGTTTGTTACCACTTAGACCCAACGCTATATGACGCAGGCAGTGCTTTTACATTTTATATCATCAATGTTTAAGGCCACGGAAATTCTTAAAAAGGGTATTTTGCAAAGAAAATGTGATTAACAGTTACATCGTAAGTTTAAAAGCAGCAAAACATGTACAAAAATACAAAGTAAGGAACATGATAGCTACACAAACACATTGATCCTTAATACCAGGATTTAGTAAATAGAAACAATTTAATCATAATAATACAGAAAATAGAAAATTGGTTAAAAGAGGACCCAAGATACTTACAACAGGGCAATTTGCTTCTCGCATCCATTCCAAATTGCGCGGATCAACAATCAAATCATCTAAAAATTAAATAATCTGAAATGTATCACCAAAGCATCTAGAAAAATGGAATTTAAATCTTATCTAAAATTTTAACAAATCAAATCTTTTAAAAGCTCGACTGTAAAAAACTAAAAATTTACTTTGCTCAATCAGATGATAACTACACTCTATGAATTGTAAAACTCGAATCTATGTCAAGCTGAAGACTGGCCAAACCAAGCTAGCTTTGCTTTCTCAAATCAACTAGTACCATTATCAGGCTCAAAATTGAGCTCAAGAAATTAAAATAAATTGCAATGAAAATCAAATTAAATTGCTATGAGAAGTTAAAATAAATTGCAGCAAGAATTAAATTGCAACAAAGAAAAATAATTCTAACAAAACTTGTTGCCCTGATGTGACACTTCTCCAAAGGAAAATTTCAGTAAAAAAAAAGTAAATAGAGCGAGAGTGTTTTACAAGTTCTCATAGGTGGCAAAAGGCGATTTGCTCGCCCTCAGCGCCCCCATCAACCCGTCCAAGGGCCAACACGGAGGAAGTAAATCACGGAGGCTACTAGCCTGGATGTTGTGACTAGCATGTGAGGAGGGCGAGCACACTAGTTTTGCCAGGTTTTGACCCCCAGACCTCAAGGTGGCAACACCCATGCACTAACCATTAGTCCATCCCGTGGGGACTTTTACAAGTTCTCATAGATCTTAGATCTGGTGGATGATCACCTCTAGGTCAAGCTTTGACAATCTCTCTTTACAATAATGTGGAATTTGAGTACAATACCCTAAAAGGCTAAAAGTATACAAAGAAACTAAGGGAAGAGAAGGAATTACAAAGAAAAAGTCACATGTACATATAGAAGAGGTACACAAAGCATCTTAAAGAGTTTTTACTCAAAAAAAAAGTGAGATGAATCAAGAGATTGCATGTGTTATGGTTTGAGTAAGAAGTCTCTAAGGGATATTTATAGGTGATTTCTAATAGTTAATTTTCAAATTTAAGTTTATCCATAATCTTTGGTCTACCAATGAAAATTATTTAGAGTTTGGTCGACCAACATTTGATTAATGGATAATTTTCATACAATGATCTTTTGAATGTTATCCATAGAGTTTGGTCGACAAAAAATCCTTTTGCCATCCAATAATAAATAGTATCTGTTAGGAATTGAATTTTTCTAGGCTTCAAGATGTGGGCTTTTTAGGTACCTCACTTCTACATAAGTTTCTGTGTCTCTTCCATAATACAATATATTCTACCGAGTTACATATCTAGGATATTTCTTCAAGGTTGAAACACTCCACTTAATATTCAACTAAAATACTTTTCTACCTTATCCAAAGAGTCCATCGATTAGGTCGACTTGTACACTCAGTCAACTTTGTCAAACACAAATCTCTCACTTACAATGTTTGTCAAATATTAAAACACTAAGGACTAATATCAACAAGACTAGTTGGCCTGACAGACTTACCTAAGCTTCTCAGTTGGACTAGCCTATTCAACTTGCCTAAATTACCCGACTCCAACCAACTACTCAGCTCACTTAACCTGCCTTGACTACCTAGATTACTGAACTCACTCAGCTCTACTGGAACGGTTGGACTGTATAGCTTGATTGGCCCACTTGGTTTGACGGACACAACTAAATTACCTAGTTGAATTGGACTACCTAGATCAATCAGTCTGTTCAAACGAGGGCGAAGGGTGGAGATGAATTTATTGATCGAGTGAAGAGCTTATGAATGAGTGAGAAGATGACTCCACTCTTTTTCAAAGGAAGCCATTTTCCTTAAAGAATTCAATATCTTCTAGTGACCAAAAGAAAATTTTCTATTGTATATGATTTTTTTATCATACCAAACACTATAAAATCAAATTTTCCTTAACAACATTTTTTACAAAATAAATGGAGCCTAAATTGAACAATTAAGAGCAAAAATGCTAGAGGGTATTCAGGGATGGAAAAGAAATGAAATCTTCTGATCACTATTGGCAAATGGAGCATTTTCATAGAATTGAACCAAGTTAAACAAAAGAAAATGTATTTATAGCATTCTAAGATGTAAAAATGTATACTTTTGATCACTATAGGCAGATAAAGGTATCCCTTTTAGTTAATATCAAGTCAAAGAAACAAATTTGTACAGTAAAATAAAGGTTAAACAAGAGAAAACAAAGAGTTCGCTAGAAGTTTCTGACTTATGAATGCCATAATATGAACAAAGGATCTATCTTAACTCAATGTAAAATGGTTTTCCTTCACATAACCAACATTCTAGACAATTTACGAAAAGACAGCAAAATATCAAATTATAGATGATGTTGGACATGACAACACAGGTTCTAACAAATATTAAAGCAAACTTACTGTAACCAAACATAGTGCCTCTCTCGCAAACCATTACATTAGCATTTCCTGCAAGTCTAACCTTTTCTGCAGAATTCACCATAACCTAAAAAAAAGTCAACTTTATTCAAAAGAGGCAAAATAACACTATGATTGTTCTTGTTCTAAAAGATATGGATCCCATAGTTTAAAGATGATAGCAATTCATAGAAAAATCATAAAAAGACAATTAAATTTATCAGGTTTGTGATACATTCCACCCACCATAGTAAATAACCATAACAAAATACAAATAATGAAGAAATTAATAGCTTCAGGAATTATTTACAACACGAAACCAACACAAAAATAAAACAAAGAGATTTCCAACTTCCTTTCTGATTAAAAAAAGGTACCTTTAATTTCACAATACCTTGACCAGTAACTTAGTTTACTTAAAGACTATAACAAACTAAATAATGGCCAAAATTAATGCAAAGAAAGAAGTCTACTATTTTGAAATCAAACAAGATGCCTGCGGCATTTCTATTCTATTAGTCTATTTAACAACAGATAAATTTGGTACTTTTAGCGGAGCAACTCTTAAGAATCAGTCATGGCATTTAATCATTTCATAATGAACACCAACAACCTAATTTTGACTCATATATTCAGCAGTGCCCGACTGATATTCATGCCGATTTTATTACAGATATATGGTGGCAAATTAAATGGCTATCATCTCAGATGCAATTAAGATTTTCATATAAAAACACACCTGCTTATATTCTAAAATTTATAATTTCTACACTTATTCATAGCCAAAATTTATAATTTCGATGATGAATCATCTTGGAGGATCAAGGATCTTCACGTTAACAAAGTTGAATATTCCTACCTGACATTTTTTGTTCATGCGGGTTTCTAATTAAAGAAAATCTCGACAGTTAATTTCTTAGCTCAGGAGATAGTTTAGTTATCAATATTACTGATAATTACATGTTTGCTAGAGTCTACATATAGGTAATTTATCTTTACAGAAATTGAAAGGTCTTATATAATTATGGAGCATTCTCATTCTCATTGAAACATATTAACCATTCATTTCTAATTGAAACTGAAATGATTCAGGAAAAATGCTTGAATTATAACAGCTTGAACATAGGGACAAATGGTAAAAGATCACATTGTATACCAAATGAAACATGAGCAATTTCTTATCTTCCGTTAGCACTTGAGATTCTGCAACTACCTCAAAGGGACGTCAACTAACTTAAAAATAATTGTGCATGATGAAACTCTTGAATCATACTAAGACATTAAGCGCTAAGGAAAGCAACATAAGCATAATGATTGTGCAGGGAAAGTCAACAAAATGAGTAGGGCACAAGTTAGTACCCAGAAATTAAGACAAGATAATGCAGAACACAAGTTTTAAATACATGAAAGAGCTTGTAGCTTCCGTGCCAGGAAATTGCCTCATTAGGTGTTAACACTTAACAGCACTTTAATATAAACATGTTTCTACTTTCTGAAGAAAAAAAAAATCATCAGCATGCAAAGATACAGAAAACTATATAAAAGTATCAACTTACTGAAGGAGCACAAAATTGGCCTTTCTTGATATTTATGACTCTTCCAGTTTTAGCTGCTGCTACTAGAAGGTCTGTCTGTTACACAAGTGTAGCAGGTTAAAAGAGAAGTTCTCTGTACATCACTTGAAGAAAGGTACAGTAAAATGATAGTAGAATAATAGCAAAGATTGATCAATTTCAAGTTGCACATTATACCTGACGACAAAGGAAAGCTGGAATTTGAATAATATCAGCAACTTGGCCTACAGCTTCACACTGAATTATGAAAATTGTTAGGATACTAGGCATCATGCTATTTTTAAAATTTAGCTTCTACCCATTGTCTTGTAGCTGCACATAAATTACAAAATATATCTTGATCAATTTCTAAGAAATTTGAAGAGAATTTTTACCAGCCTAGAATATACCCTGGAAAAAAAAATCAACTGTTGCATAACAACAAGTTCACTTCAATGTAGAGTTGGGAAACAGGGTTGTGTTGTGGTAACATCTTTTATAGCTACAAAAAATTATGAAGTATTATGTACTAGGGCCATTGTCATACTTAGATAAGAATCACACCTATAACTCTTGTTCATTTGTCATTGAAAAATCAAAACATCTGCAATGCCCATCAAGAATTTGACTAGTTTGATAAGGATAAAGTAGAGAATCAATAGGTTTTTTTCTCCAAGAAGCAGATACACATTGTTCTGTGAATTCTGGGTTCATATTGCATTTAAGGGGCCTTTCATACGGATACAATATTTGTTAGATACTTCTAATTTGGTAGATCTTTGTTTTATCAGGACCACAAGTCATTGAATATCATGTCATTTGGTAACGATGCATATGATTACATGATCTTTCTTTCATAGCCCTTCAGGAAAAAAAATGTTTAAGAGATGATTGTATACTTGCCCCAGAGCAAGAACTTGTCTAGGAATATCTGAAGAATACCTACGGTAAAATATCATAATTAATGGTACAAAGGGATCTACTTTAGCGTTTGATCAATGAAAGCACGATCTATAGCATTATGCCCAGGGATGAAGACAACCAAACACTTTATAGAAGAAACTGAATACCTGGCTACTCTCATGGACATCAGTTATGATTGGCAGGTCATATGCCACCTTTACTTTCTCAAGGAATCTGCCATTCAAATCCTTGTATGTGAATTCACATAATTAACAGTACAAAATAATTACTAAAATTGCAAGCACAGTAAAAAAAAAAGGTAACAGAAAGCATTGTATTTTTAGTAGGTTGTAAAGCAGAGTCATCATTATGTATATTTCATCATAAATTATTTCAAACAAAAACTAAAAAGATCAAGTGAAAATCTGTCTCCTTGTTTCTCCGTCAAAAAGGTCACTATTGTACTCAAAGAAAGATTGTCTATAAATTACCATGTCCTTTTATCATCTTTGATGTGTAAAATGGGTGGCAACAGCAACTATGTAAAGGGGTAAGATCAGTTTTCTGTGGCAATGAAATTTGATAAACTTCCCTTATGCAGAAAAAGTCTAGAGTGGAACAGTTAAGATTTGTCCAAAATAAGCAGTTCCCCTTGAAAATCATGGCATCCTAAATCAATGCATGGAAGAAAATTTTGTTTATTTGATTAGGGCAATGATCCCAAGTTCTAAACTGAACATGGCACTTTTCTGAAATGATTAAATTGAAATTGTGGTTGATTAATTAAGAGTACCCAGTTTAATAGCTCTCTACGTTGATAAGATCAACATATAGGATAAAAACTTTGAGAACTAAATTTTCTAAGCTGAATCAGTCAATGATACTTGCTACTGCAACTTTAAGTAATAGGGGCAGCATTAAGTATCTAGTTTACTAGCTCTCAGCATAGGTAAGATTCAGATATAGGTTAAAAACTTTAAGAGCTTATAAAACTAAGTTCAATAAGTTAATGAATACTTGCTACTACAATCATAACAGGGGTAAAATTAATGGTTAGTTTCTGAAAAATAACGAAGTAGTTGAACGAGGAAAATACGTAGCAGTACTACACAACTGAACTTAGAACCAACAAAACAAACAAAACAATATTTTTATCAACTTTTTATTTTCTTTCCTTTCTTAAACGTATTATAAGAGGTTCAGTGCAAAATCAAAAAAATATATTCCTGAGTTATATTCTTTGCACTAAAAAAGAAAGAAACTAACACAAACAAAATTTATTAAACAAAGTTTTGTCAACATATAGAAAATCCAATCACAAGAACACAAGTTTTGGACAACAGAAAAACAAATCATAGATGCTACCTTCAGACCTTGTTCCAAACCAGGACCACGAAATGATTTCGACGAAGTACGATTAGCTTTGTCAAAACTTGACTTGAACACTAGGGGCAAACCAAGCCTGTAAGTTGTCAATCAATAAGCAAATAAGTTTATATTACAAAAGACTTACACATACTAGGTACATAAATAGAATGAGCTACTACAAACTTGCCTAGACGATATAGTTTTTATATGTTTCGCCATCTTAAGAATGTGCTCCTCGGATTCAATAACATTTGGGCCTGCTAGTAAGAAAAAGGGCTCCGCAGCCTATTCACAGATCAGAAATCAAGAAGAAACTTAGGCATTGCAGAAGAGTGCAATGTTGATATATGGTATGCTTAAGTTTATTGATCTAAGAAAGAAAAATTGAATCAAATAGCTAAACATATAGGAACAATGACAAATACTTATTCATTAGAAAGGAAGTTTATACCCAAAACATTTTTACACCATTGTTTTAGATAGTGCGTGATATAATGGCAGTGCTCCAGATCTGTCCGCTATATTGATTTTTGAGTTGCAATTTCATGATATAATTTAAGTTGTGAAATTTACAAGTCCAGATAGCTTGTATAGCGGTAATAAAAAATTAAACTAGAATAAAATTACACCAACACCATCATTCCTAATACTTATCTAATCAACATAGAGATGACTACTCCTAGTACTTACATAGCTGAGCAGCCCAACACTTTAGAGTTGAATGATAAGTGCCCCTTTAACTCGAACAATTCTCATGCCAGCTAAAAAAATCTACCTTATTCATGTTGATATAAAGATGTCGAATAGAAATTGACCTCTGGTCATGCGTTTTATTAGACATTAAAGAGGACTTACAAACAAAAGACGCATATTCACTGTTGCATATATCAAACAGCTAGCATTTCATAACACATCCTAATAAGCAATTTAAAAAGAGATACTTCTCTTACCAAGCATCAAACATGTTCAAGCACTATTTGGGGGATTCAAACTATATGACTATTTGGAGATATCAAATTGATAGGAAAAAACCTTAAGCTGCTTGAATAGTGCAGCAGGAGAATCCATCTTTTGATTCGTCAGCAGTGACCTGAAGCTAGGACATAAGTATGAAGGAAATGAGAAAATTGAAAAAGGCAAAGAATTCAAAATAACAAAATAGACTCTCACTACTGTTCCTTTTAACCGATGTCTCGAAAGTGTTGGCCGCCACAGAAACACAATGCAGATCCAAAATAATGAAAATACAGATAGAAGAATGACAAAACCACTATTCACCGCATCTAAATGGATCCAAAATCAAAATAAAGATCAGAAATTACACTTGAGTTGTCATTGCTAAGAAACAATAGGTGGAAAGCTGCAGCGTTGACTGTAGGAGGAGATGAGAGAGAGGGAATGTCGAGCGGTGGAACGCATGGCAGGAGAGAGAAAACAAGACAGAGAAGAAGAAGCCCGGGAGAAGGGAGAAATGTTACCTGAAATAGAAGAGTGAAATACGAAGAGAGGGAGATGAAGGCAACTCTATCGCTTTCCGTCCAGAGAAGAGGCAATGAGACAGGGTGGCCACGCCAGAGAGTTCGCAAATGGTTGGGAGAGAGCGATGGCGATCGGGTGGTCCGGGCACCTTGGAAACCGGGAATCTAAATTCCGGCGAGCAACGCCGGCGAAGGGCTAGAATAGATAAGGGAAGAGCCAGGTGGCTCCAGGTGCAGAACGACTGCGATACGTGTGAGAGGGAACGAAAGAGTTGTTCTGGAAACAGGGAAGTCGATCCGGACCGTTGATAAATTAACGGTCGAGATCTACAAGGACATTCCCGGAAAAGACCGTGAAAAGCCCTTTCATAATAGTTTAGCTGAGTTTGAGTTGGTTTGCGGTTTTCAATTTATTTTTTATTTTTAGTTTTGATAGAAAATACTATTTTTTAGAAAATATATTTGGTTTTTATTTTTTAATTTTATTTTAAAAAAAAATAATATTTTTTGAAAAACTAAAAAATAAAATAAAATTATTTTTCAGAAAATGAAAAAATACGTATGATTTTCTAAAAAATAAAAATGAAACAAACTAAACGTTCATTTAATTCCCTGATCAGTGATCCCATCCTTATTTTATACTTGAAAATGAGTTTGATTAATATTTAGAAGATATATAAAATAAACTCAAACGAGATTAACTTATTAACAACTATCAACAAATTTTTCAGATAATTCTTGAATAATTTTATTATAATTTATCTAAATCTTGAAGATAGTTATTGTTCTCATATCGCGATAAGATGAAAAAAAAAAAAAAGGAAGATGGTGAAAAAGTAAGACATGTGCTGTCACTGGCGTAACCAGAGGTAGGGAAGTAGATCCGACCATGGTTTGGAATCGTCGGTTCGATGATTCGGAACCGTCGGTTCGACGGTTCGTGGGAGGTCGACCTTTAACCTTAACCGCCCAAGACGGTTACGGTTCACGGTTCGGAACCGTCGGTTCACGGTCCGATTCACGGTTCGCCACGGTTCGACACGGTTCAAGATTATTATATTAAAAAATTAAAAATTAAAAATAAAAATAAAAAAAATAAATTTTATTAAAAAAAGGGCTTGCACTTATATAAGTTGCCTACGTATCCCCTAGGGTATAGGGGAATCAAAGCCCACGTAGTTCTTTTATATTTTTATCCTTTTACATTTTTACATTTCTCACTCACTTGCATTTCCTCCCGTTCCCGTTGTATTTGTTCCTTCGGTATCAAATTCTTCAGCTTCGTCTTCTGAAAGTTGCATTCCTTGGATTCGCTTCTCGGCTCTGGTCCAATCATCAAGTAATGCTTGAGCTTCCAATGAGTCGGGAGACATGGTTGATCGTCGTTCATCTAATATGTTGCCGCCGGCACTGAACGTCTGCTCCACAGCAACAGTCGACACTGGAGAAGCTAAAATTTCTTTTACGATCACGGAGAGAACGGGAAAGCTTTGAGCCTTCTGTGACCACCACTTCAAGATTCGGAGTCTTCGCTATCTGTTTCATTAAAATCAAATGAAGTCGTAAAATAATTCTCAAGTTCCTGTGTAGAACTTGAGGATCCTCGTGGACGTTTCGTCCGTTCTTTTAATAAAAGTTGGGCTTTTGTAAGTTTCAAATTAGTAGTAGTAGGTTGTTGTGTTTCAGAAATATTAGTTTGTGTTCCATATTTAACATAATATTGATTATAAAGATCATATAAATAATTTTTAATATTATATACAATATTAGCTGGATCCGGAGAGGAAGAATCCTTAATAGGAATTAATGCGTCATAATATAAAGTTAGCATTTCTTGTAAAACTTCTAATTTAAATCTAGAATTTAAAGCAAATGCAATTAAATAAATTTCAGAAATTAAATAAAAATATTTTTCCCATTTAATTTTCATAGCTATTATACATAAAGTTAAAGCTTCATCATTTACATGTTCATTTAATATTAATACTATACTACAAAAATTTACTAAAATTAAATGAGCAGTAGGATAATAAACACCAGAAAGTTGTTCAGTTGCATCGTTAAAAACTTTTAAAATTTCACAAATACTACTACAAATATTCCATTGTTGTGAAAATAAATATATATTAGTATTACTATTTTGTGCAAAAAATAAACATAATAAATCTTTATATTGAAAAGAATCTTGTAATAATTGATATGTTGAATTCCAACGTGTTGGAACATCACGTGGAAATTTTTTTGGTCGCATTCCATTAGCTTTACAAAATCTACCCCATTGTTTCATCATAGATGGATGAGACCATAAGTATGAAATTGCGGTTCTAATTGGTTGAATATAATTTTGTAAAAGTTTTAATCCATCTTGAACACATAAGTTTAAAATATGGCATACACAACGAATATGAAAAAATAAACCACCAATGACAGGTTGACAAATAAATTTTAATTCATATATTGAAGCGGTATTAGAACTAGCATTGTCTAATGATATTGAAAATATTTGATGAGTCAATCCATATTCTTCTAAAACTATGTGTAATAATTGTGCAATATTATGAGCAGTGTGTGATTCATCAAAAACTCTATAAGCTAATAATCTCTTTTGAAGGATCCAAGAGTTATCAATCTAATGGCATGTTATACCCATATAAGAATGAGTTTGCCAATGATCACTCCAAATATCGGAACATAAAGAAACTTTATTATTTAATTTACTAAATTCTTCAATTAAATTCTTTTTTCCTTGTTTTACTAATTTTTTAATTGTACGAGTTAGTATAGTCCTAGACATACGTTTAGCAGCAGGATTAAGAGATTCTTTACACAAATCTTCAAATGTGCATTTAGCTCCAAAACTAAAAGAAAGATGTTCTACGGAAACAAATTTAGCTAATGATTCTCTTAATTTATTATCTGAATATAAAAATAAACCAGAATCAGTACTACTACCGCTAGAAAATCTAGATAATTGTGTTTGAGAGCGGTCAAGCCCATATTCCGTCGGGTGCTTCGTTTCTACATGTCGTTTCAACGACCCATAGCCGCCGCCGGCTTGGAATTTGTAGGAAGCATTACAATGCTTGCATTTTCCACGCATTTCTCCCGACGGAAGTGTGACCTTCTCAAAATGTTTAATGAAAATAGACGATTTTAAAGGAGGATTATCCCGAACCTTAGAAGTAATCGCATCGGTACTTCCTTGTGTTTCGGGGATCGGAGGGCGTTGGGGCTGACCCTCGGTCTCATCATCGGTAGATTGAATTTGAAGGTTGGGATCCTCGTATGCAATTTCTTTTCCCCTCCGAGATCGAGATGATAAAGCTCCGTGACCTCCTTTCATTATCGTCGATGAAGAACGCGGAGAGAAGTTGAGAGTTAGAGAGTTGAGAATGAGAGATTGAGAGATTGAGAGAAGAGAAGTTGTTTTGTGAGTGAAAATGATGAAATGAGCTCCCTATTTATAGAGTTCGGATCATAACGGTCACTAAATCGTAGCCATTGATCAAAAATGGTCAAATGATCTCATCCGTCCAAAAAAAAAAAAAATCAAAAACTGCCCAACGGCACTGAACCGGCGGTTCAGTGCCGTTGGATTCACGTGAACCGGCGGTTAACCGCCGGTTCAACGGTTCCGGGGGCCTGGAACCGAAATCGGCGAACCAGGTCAACGGGCCAACCGGCCCGTTGACCCAGGCCGGGTCCGGGCTGGACCCGGCCCGGGGTCGGGTCTATAGGGGAGGCGAAGTGGATCATAGAACACGAAGAAGGTCTGCCAATGATAGAGCCATGCTTTGTCCAAGGTTGCATCGAGGCAATCAATTCAACGGAGCATGATTAAAGTTTGTTTTGTTTAGTTTTAAAATTTTAAATTTGGAGATGTGATATCTGCACCATGTGTATTACCACCTCTAGTGCTTCTAGAGCTGTTAAACGGATCAATTCGTGATGGGGTGGGTCGGCTCATGGTGGGCCGGTCATTTGACGAGGTGAGACGGGTCTACTCGTCATGTAGGCGGGTTGGAAAATCCCCAACCCAACCCAATCCAAGACGGATCGTGAGTTAGGCGGGTCAATCCGTGGCTATCAAAATATTTTTAAAAAATTAATTTTTTTTTAAAAAAATCATATATTTAAATTTCATCAATCAAATATATTAAGAAATATATTTTTTAAATATAAATGAATACAAACGAGTACTCATGTGATAAAAAATATTATTTTTTATTTCAAAATAATAACAAAGAAAGATAATAAATTGTCATAAAACTTAACTACCATGTGATTCTCAACCCGCGGGCCAACCTAAGCCTGTCGCGGCCGACCCGTGCGTGTCGCGAGCCTAGGCGAGTTGGCCCGCGGCGGGCTTGGGTTGCTTAAATTCTAACCCAACCCGCTTAAATTGATTGGCGGGGCGGGCCAATCCGACGGGCCCAACCCAAATTGACAGCTCTAAGTGCTTTGTTCTTGTTGATTTGATTTTATTAAGAGAAAATTATCCTAAACTCTCTGCATGCAAATTTAGGGGTGTTTGGTAGGCTTGTTTTTTATTTTCATTTTATGTAGAAAATGCGATTTTTTGAAAAACGTATTTGGTTTATATTTTTCAGCCTTATTTTCCAGAAAAAGATATAGCGTTTTCTGAAAAACTAGAGAATGAAAAAAAAGTTATTTTCCAGAAAATGAGAAAATACGATTTTCTGGAAAATCAAAATAGAAAATGAAACAAATCAAACGCCCCCTTAACTTTCTCCTTAGTCCCTACGTAAAAAAAATTATTTCCACTCCCTACATGTAATGTTTCATGTGTTTCAACTACAGATTTATCGGATTACCCCTCAATTTTTTTTAGGTACAAAAAGTCTGAAATCAAGTATAATTCTTTCTAAATTCAGTATTATTTAATTAAAATTTAATATATTTTATATCAAATTGAGTATGACCTAATCAATTCATCCTAAGCTAATCAATTGGTATGAACTCCTAATCAATTGGTCCGGTGGTAAAAGAATTGTACTCAATTTCATAAAACATATACTAAATTTTAATTGAAATATACTGAATTTAGGAAGAATTATATTTATTTTTAGACTTTTTATACGTATAAAAAGTATGGTACTTAATTTGATAGAAAATATACTAGATTTTAATTATATGATACTGAATTTATGAGGAACTATATCTCATTTTAGACTTTTTGTACTTAAAAATAATAAGGACAATTAGGTATTAACTCCTACTCAATTGGTCCAGTGGAAAAAAATTATGCTCAATTTAATAGAACATATATTAAATTCTATTTGAAATATACTGAATTTAGAAAGAATTATACTTCTTCCTGGAATTGTTATACCTATAAAAAGTGTGGTACTTAATTTGATAAAAAATAAACTAGATTTTAATTATATGATACTGAATTTAGAAGGAATTATACCTCATTTTAAACTTTTTGTACCTAAAAATAATAAGGGTAATTAGGTAAAGTAATATTTATTAGGAGCTAAAGCAATTGAAACTTTGCATGTAGGGAATGGAAATGAAGTTTTTCTGACATAGGGACTGAAAATAAAGTTTAAGATTCAATTGGGGATTTAAAGACAATTTACAATTTTATTAATCGACAAAGCGATTAAACTTTCATTTTCAAAGAGAGCCAACGATTTAGAATGATAAGACACCGTCATTGGTATATGTTTTATGATAGATAGAACTATATAAGGATGAGTAGGGGACAAGTCGGTTGTGCCGCAGTTATTGCTCCAACCAAAATTATTTATCCGACTGAAAAGACAAAGAGATAGAAAATAAAGAATCAAAATCCCAACTCTATCTCATAGTAAACCAGCAGCGTTCCTAGTGGTAATCCAATTCCCATGAGAGGGAGGGGGGGATTTGAATGACTGTGTGTATATTTGTTGGCAAAAGGTGATTCGCTCATCGTCAGCGCCCCCGCCAACCTATCCCAGGGTTAAGACGGAGGAGGTAAATTACAGGGGCTACTAGCCCGGATGTTGTAGCTAGTGCGTTGGGAGGGTGGGCACATTGGCTTTGCTAGGTTTTGACCCTCATACCTCATGTTGGTAACACCCACGTATTAATTATCAGTTCATCCCGTGGGGACGACTATGTGTATATTTGGTGGCAAAAGGCGAATCGCTCGCCCCCAGCGCCCCCGCCAACCCGTCCCAGGGCCAACACGGAGGAGGTAAATCACGGGGGGCTACTAGCTCGGATGTTGTGGCTAGCGCGTGGGGAGGGTGGACATACTGGCTTTGTCAGAATTTGACCCCAGACTTCTTGGTGACAACACCCATGTATTAACCATCAGTCCATCCCGTGGGGACCCGACTGTGTGTATATTTGCACCTTAGGGTATCCGCAACCGTTTAACTCCTTTAACGTTATAACACCTACCGCCCCATCAAAAAGCATGGGACACACATGCCACATACACATTAACATTAACATCTTCATTCTCTCACAATCCTTTAGCATTCAACCCCCATTATTTATGGGGCCCACATGCCACATACACATTATCTCACATATACCTTCTCTCACATACATATTCTCTCACATATTTATTCTTTTACCTACATATTTTTTATTTTCAATTTTATTTGATAATTTAAATAATTATTATTTAAAATAAATAATAATAATATTTTTAAATATGTGTTATCATTATTTAAAATTTAAATTATTATTATAATTTTGAAATAATAGAGAACAACATAAAAAAATACACTTGCATATAATTAAAAGATAACATATAAATTAACATAAAGTGAAATAATAAAATACAAATTCAGGGGTTGTTATATTGTGATCAAATATGTTCAACTAAGTCGGCACGAAGTTGATGATGCACATGACTGTCACGTAGTTGGGAATTTATCCGGAGATAATCATGAAATCCTAAGTTTGAGCCTTGGACAGGTTGTGCTGGTTCGTCACCTTCATCGTTGTACCAATTTGTCATGTGATCCCCCTCATCTTCTACAAATCATGTTGTGCAAAATAATACACGCTAATATAATATGTTTTAACTTTTTTCTATACCAATAACGAGCTGGACCTCTGATAATTGACCATCGAACTTGAAGCACCTCAAATACTCGTTCAACATCTTTCCTTGCAGCCTCTTGTCTTTCCTTAAACAATCTCCTCTTGAGATCTTCCGGACAAGGAAAAGCCTTTACAAAAGTAGCCCATTCCGGATATATTCCATCTGTTAGATAATACCCTTTCTTATATTGAGTGTCGTTGACCATGAAATTAATCTCCGGGGCATTTCCTTGTAAGACGTTATTGAATATGGGAGATTCATATAACACATTAAGATCATTACGTGAACCTGCGACACCAAAGAATGCATGTCATATCCACAAATCTTGAGACGCGATCGCTTCAAGCACGATTGTTGGTGATCTATGCCCTCTTGTAAATTGGCATTTCCAAGCAACTGGACAATTTTTCCATTCCCAATGTATGCAATCAAGGCTGCCTAACATTCCGGGGAAGCCGTGCCTCTCATCATGCAATTGAAGAAGACGTTGAACATCAGCAGCATTTGGTCTTCTCAAGTATTGATTTCCAAATAGTTCAACCACATAAACGCAAAACTTGAAAAGATACTGAATGACGGTTGATTCACCCATGCGTTGATACTCGTCAAGATGGTCGGTTGGGACTCCATAAGCTAATTGGCGAATCACAGCTGTGCATTTTGTAGTGGTGTCAAGCCTTGTCTACTCGCAGCATCATCCCTTTGCTGAAAAAATGATGAACGACTCTCAAGTGCATTCACTATGCGACAAAATAAATCTCTTCGCATGCGAATTCATCTTCGAAATATTTGATCTGGATACACTGGATTTGTGGAGAAATAATCATTGAAAAGTCTCACATGCCCAACTTCACGATTTCTTTGAATAAACCTTCTTCTTCGCCGCATCTCGTTATTACTTTGATGTGCTTCAACTATTTGTCGGCTTTGTTGAAGTATCAATGACATTAGCTCATTCCCTGGATCATAACTTTCGTCAATATCTTCAACATGAACTTCATTTTCACTTGTCGAGTCGGACGTGGTGCTACTTAAAGATTGAGACATAATTGGAGGAAGAATGAAGAATGAAGAGGAAACGAATTCGTCAGCTACTTGGAGAATGAAAAATTGTAGAGCACAAGATATTTATTTATTTGTTCTTGTCAACGACTATATTCTAACAGCCATATTACAACGGCCATATTCTAACAGCTATATTACAACGACTATATTCTAACTGTCATATTACAACGGCTATATTCCAACTGCCATATTACGATAGCTATGATCCAACGACTAGTTTGTAACGGTTATATTAATTGACCAGAAATTATAAATGAATTTAAGAAAGTAAAATAATAGGAAATTACATTAATTTAAAAGGGCAATGTTCGAAAATTACATTAATTGAAAAGTATAATAATTAAATTACAATAAATGAAAATTACATATTTCATCTCTTCTTAATCTTTTGACATAAATGTTAATGGATGATAAATTGTTCTTGTGTCATTTGCGAGGTGTCTTTCGAAAGGATTGCATATTCCTTCAATTGAGCTTTAGCTAAGGCAGCCTTTGCTTTTATTTCAGCAGCTTTTGCTTTCATCTCTTCAACTTCGAGTTGTTTTTGTTTCATTCCAACTTCAGAATTTTTGATGCTTGTATACTCAGAAAATTTTGCAAACATATTACCCAAATTTGTTGTCACACCTTCAATGTCGGATTTCATTTTGTCTTTTCCTTTTATTTTTGTTGCCTTCTGACCCATTGGACGAGCTTCTTCTTCTTCATTTAGGTCTACATGTAGGCTAGCATCTTGGCTAGATGACGTGTTGCTTGCTCCGGATTCTGATGTTCTTGTCTTCTTTGTGCTAACAATGTGATCAACTGACTGTGAAGTAAACATTGGACGGTCTTTTACTATCCTCCACACATGCTCAAGATTAAATGCAACGCCATTATTTTCTTCACGATATTTTCGTACGCAAACCGTAATATATCCTCATCACTGTGGGCGCTACGATATGCTCTATAAATGCTATTATAATTTGCGTTGAAGTGATATACATTTTTTTGTATGGTATTGTGCCAGTGCGATCGTATTATACTTGTATTTCTGTTGGGTGTACCTTGAGGACGATTCTCATTGTAGTAGCTAGCAACATGACCCCAGAAAGCATCCATCTTCTGATCATTGCCGATTATTGGATCGTCGCTGATAGTGACAAATGATCTGGCCAAAATTTCGTCTTCAAACTTACTCCATGTTGATCGTTTTCTTCTGCTCGCAGCGCCATCATCCGCCTTCTCTAAATTAACAACTTCAATTGGAGATTCACGGTCAGACACTTGAGTCTCTGGAATAAAAGTCGGAGTAAATGGATCACTTTCCATCGGAGATGTAAATGACATGCAGGTTGTAGGTGGATTGGATGCATATTTTTGTGAATATGGATTATATAGATAATTAGGTGGATATGAACCATATGAATTATTTGGTGGGTATGAATTATGTGGGTAATTTGGTGAATATGAAAAATATGAATAATTTGGCGGAGTTTGAGAATTTTGGGAAGAAGTATTTTCTAAATTTTTTTTTAAAAAACCACGATTATTTTTATCCATTTCGGAAGAAAATACTAGAGATGAGATTTTTAGAAAGAAGGAGGAAGGTCTTTGAAGATTGGAATGAGAGTGATTGGAAGGGATGTGTTTGAAGATTAAAATGAGAGTTGAAGAGTATTTATAGATGAAAATTTATTTTTTTAATTAAAATAACCGTTTGTGACCGTTTGGGAGTTTGTGACCGTTTGAGTGACCGTTGGGTGACCGTTGTGTCATTAAAACCAATCTGATCGGTCACCAGACCGATTAGGCAGGATCCTGACCGATCAGACAGGATTAGTCAGGAGCTCCAGACCGATCAGGCTCCTGCCTGATCGATCACTAGACCGATCAGAATGTCATGTCATACGCGATGAACTCGTTCAAACATTTGAACACGTTCATCTGCGTCAGCGCATTAACGCACTCCCATAATGATTTTAACAGGACGGCTCGTTAATCGAGCATTATAATGCTCGATTAACGAGCTGTTGCAGATGCTCTTATGAGAGCGGACGATTTTATATAAGGGGCGCAACTATATCTTTACGTTATCTACGTGTTTACCTATATCATCTAGGATAAATAATTATGTTGCTTACGTCTTCGAGCAAAATGATGTGCTATCTATATTCTCCAAGAAGCACTGTAAGCCAAGTAGGATGTAGATCCTGTCGAAGATAAATCAAGCTGAAATAATCTTGACCTAGCTGGAGGAGTCGGAGAGCCAAATTGAAAGAGTCGGATGAGGAGTTGGCTGACCGGTGGAAGAGGTTTGTTAACTGAACGAGAAAAGTCAAGTGACCCCACCTCTACCAATATGTGACCTGGACCTTGGACCGGACCACTCATATCCACCCCATCAGTTATACTCTTATTTAAAATATATAAAATATAATATTATATATTGGGTTTTCCATAAAGTTTGTCAAGAGGGGCGTGACCGTAAATTTTGAAAATTTGGAGACGTGAGCAAGTAAAACTACAAAGTTGGGAGCGATCCGGTAGATTAGCCCAATTTTGCTGGACGCACCCCGAGCCCCATCGCCGCCGCCGTAGATCCAGTGTTCAACGTCACGTCCGAGCGACTCTGTTAACGACGACGAAGAGGAAAGGGAGGCGGAGATGGAATTGGAGATCTTAGGCATCAACTTTGGGTGCGTATTGGGGGCGCTGCAAGCATGGAAATTTCCCGAAAAGAACTGCCTGCTTCCACTCGTATCCAAGCTCCTTGGCTACTGTATCGTCGCTGCCTCAACCACCGTCAAACTCCCTCAGGTCCTTCCAATTCTTTTTTATTCAAAGTTTAGTCGATACGATTTTTGTCAAGTTTTTTTCCGTTTTTTTTTCTACCGACGATTATAATTCACTGTAGTTTTGGGCCTCTAAGTGTAGTGGGTTATGTGTGGTCTTGGATCAGCTCATACTTACGATCAATAGAGGATTTGGAAGGGAAAGACACGATATATATTTTTTTTCTCAAACAAGTGGGAACAAGGCATAGGCTAGATACCAGTAGAAAGGAACTGCAGAGGTTCTATTGAGATATACCTTGCATGAATATTGCTGATTCTGTACTGATTAAATGTTGACTTGGGACTGATTTTATTTATCCGATGAGAAAAATAGCTGGTCCTGAGGTTGTGATAGAAGATCATGAGAGGACGAGGCTTTTAGATTGTATTGTGTTAGTTCAAATTGTTTTGATGTTCATCTTATTTCGAAAATTATAAGGTATTGTTAAAAATACTCGTTTGCAAATTCTTGTCTGCATAGAAGCAGTGAAAGGTAACCAGTTATTTTATTTTCTATTGGGGGTTGAGACCCCGCTAGCACCGGTTGTTATTGGTACTGATATTTGACATGATCAAGAATTAATTAATCGGCTTAATCTCAATTAGAGGGATTCTTGAATCAGTTGTCTCTAACCACCCTCTGTAGATAGAAACAAGTGTTCCTAAAATGCATTATAGCCGTCAATGTGAAGTCATCCTACTGTTAAAAAAATACAATTGTACACAACATCATCTAATACAGTGAGATAGTAAAGACAAACACACTAAAAAATATATAAAAGCTTTATAATGTAATTTGGCTTATGTCTACTATTTGAAAAAAAAAAGTTCAAATAATATGATAGAAGTTCACATTATTTTATACAAGTCATTTTCTCAAACCATGTACAAAAAGTTGTTTCAATATCTTCTAGATTTCTCTATTAACACCAATAAAGAAAACAGGAAAAGCTTGCTTCATTTGTTGCATGGACCAAAAGTTATTCTTTAGAAGCAGTTCTTTATCTCTACAAGCTCTTAGGTCTCCAGAAATCTCTGCATGCACCCGAGTTTCTGTCACAACTTTAGCAAGGTTATTAAGGTTAAAAACGACAACCACCTCTCCTAATGGCCACTATAAGTAAATGCCCAATAGATAAAAACAAGCCCCCGGGGCTATGGTGCTGTGTAAGGGTGCCAAGTTGTCACTCAGGCACCCACAGTTTAATCTCCAGCTACGCATTTTGCAGAAATTTTTTCCTCCAAATGGGACATGTAACCATGGGATGCTGGGCTTCTCGACCGCCCGTCGCGAGCGCTTCCCGATTTATCCTAGCGGACGGTAGGAAATTTTCGTGGAACCGGGCCAGTCGCTCCAAATTCTACTGTTACCTGGTTCATCATTTTTTTTCCCAAGAGATAAAAACAACACCCTAAGATATGATTTTTGGCTGTGTTGAGCTTGTTGCTTGTGTTTGGCTGATTCTTGCTGAAAAAAACCTACATGTTTATCATCCAAGTCTTGAGGCCTTTTCTCTGTAATCATTTTGGGACCTATTAACTTAGTGACATGTGCATACAATCTATTAAACCTCTGCTTTCCAGTAAACAAAAATTCTGCAGTTTTTCATAGAGTTTTAATTGCAGTCTAGCAAGTTGCAAGTCAAACTTTTGGTTGCTAAGGAGGTTGTGGAAGACTTAAAGAGAAGTTTTTTTTTTGAGATCTATTCTAGAGAGATCATGTAATCTAGTCAAGTAGCAATTACTTGACCAGGTCATGCTTTTGAGATGCTTTAATTAGTCAAGAGCAGATGAACTGCCACTCCATGACATTGGTTCTTTTTCTCTTCTAGAAGAGAAACCTAAATTTTGTCATTTTTTTTTGTCTGGGGTTCCAAAGAAATTTATTTTCATGCCATTGGTATAATAAAGTGCATAGTTCTTTCTGCTGTTTGATTATTCTTAGTGTCTTGCTGATTCTGTTTATATACTTTTTTCTGACAATACATTGTATCCTCACATAAGATAATTATTGTAGTACTTTCATCTTGTTGTTACTTCTGGAATTTATTTATCGTTTCTAATCTCAATCAAAAAACTTATGCGTGAAGTTGTTCAGTTTCAGATTTAACTTCTGTTGTCTATATTTCTTCTACATCTAGATGCATACTGACAGTATGCATTGTAAACCTTGAGGTGGTCCTAGATCTGGGACTTCTAAAATCCAGTGATAAGGAGATCATAACATGGCTAGAAGGTTCAACCATACTGTATTCTCATTTCTCGTATTTAGCTTTCTTTGAGCTTACTACAAAATACAAATGTTAATAACTTGTCTTCCTGCAATCTGGAAGAACTTGTGAAGAATATAATAAGAGAATATATGTTACATTAATTAGAAAACATGAGAATCTTGCTTTTTGTTCCTGAGTGTACATATTTGTTATATAACTATTGTACTTCTAAAAAAATTTCATCTATGAATGTTCTTAACAGCCCTTTCTTGTCAGTCTTGCATATTGATTTTTCACTGGAAACCTTTTGAAGCAGATTTATAATCTCTAGGATTTAATCATGATTCTATTATAGAATATGTTTGCAGTTGCCCATGTAATTTGCAATGCATGATTTTCTTTCTTTCGTTTTCTTATGACTGATGAGTTCTGATAACATACTTGCTTCTAGAACACTGAGTTTGAACTCATTCCCCACCGCTTTCATGCTTGCAGATTCTCAAAATCTTGAAGCACAATAGCGTTAGAGGACTTAGTCTTGTGGCTTTTGAGTTGGAAGTGGTGGGTTACACTATTGCTTTGGCATATTGTGTCCACAAGGAGCTTCCATTTTCAGCTTATGGAGAGTTACTGTTTCTCTTGATCCAAGGTACGTATGCTACATTATCTTAGTGACACTACACTAAATAAATTCCCTGAAAATTGTCATGTTTATTTTCCTTACTCTGTTAATTTCTGCGTTCTTTTCATGAATGGTAACGGATGCCTTTGTTTCTTTTACTTGCAGCTATAATTCTAGTTGCAATTATCTACTACTATTCTCAGCCACTTGGAGGAAAAACCTGGATCAAACCTCTTTTGTATCCTCCATATTGTTGGACATCTGATAGCTGAATATTTCTTTTGAAATGACTGCCTGATACATTTGGTGTAATCTTTATGTTGAGCAATGCTTTATTATAGTTAAAAATCTCTAGATCATTTCTTGTTCTCCTTATCAAGGGTGTTTAGGTATTGTGCTATAGCACCAACTATTATTGCTGGTCAGATTGATCCATTTCTTTTTGAAGCCCTATATGTAAGCATAAGTCACATCCACTGTTTAGTATATTGAAGTACTATTACTTGTTACTAGTGTTATCCTTGCTGTATTCTGATTTACACGTTTTGTGACGTTTGTCTTTACAGGCTTCACAACATTTCATCTTTTTCTCTGCAAGAGTACCACAAATATGGACGAACTACAAAGTAAGTTAAAAGTTACTAGTTTTTAAGTTACTAGTTTTTTACTTTATATTGAATGTCTAGCATATCACTTCATCAAATGAGAATAAGTGTGTGTAATAATTGGTTAGTTTCTCAATTGCTACTATATAATATATCCTTTATGCTGACTAAACAAAGTTGCCTGCTATATGATCAGATCAGATTTGATTTAAGTACTGGCCTATCACTTTAAGATCCTTTAGAAGTTTTATATGCGCCTGCTACATGTTGATGATTGTATATTAATTGACATATATAATGATGATAATTGATAATGTATCCATGGAAGGAAAATGTTCATCTAAAAATGAAATGAGTACATAAAATGTAGAATCTTTTACCTGTAGTTCTAAGACCTCAGATGCCTAACATTATTTTACATAGCAATTGATTCACACAACCTCTTCAGTACTTGCAAATGCATATGCAGTACTTTTACCATTGTTATAGCCTACTCATGACGTCTCTAATTACTAGTTTGCTAGCTACTGGAGGTCATATGGCCTTCCATTTCTTCATCATGTCTATCTATGAACACAGGTGCACAAGTATTAACTAATTTTGCATCCTGCAATTATCTCTATACTTCTCCAGTATACTATTTTCTTAGTCCAGGTTCATTTTGCTTGAAATAGTCATTTTACTGATCACACTTTTGTGAATCTTTTATCACCGTCAATTAACCAAGGGCTAGGTATTTTACTCCTTTTTGTCTCTCCAACCTACTTACCTAGAATTGGAATTTTAGGACCTTCATACATTAAAAGAACTTTTCTTTAATGCATTTGTCATTTTGTTCTGTTGCATGATGCATATCTATAACTTTATAATGAGTTCATCCAAATTGAAGATATATTGCATTGCCCATTCAGTCAAATATGTCACTTTAGTGTCCACAAACTAACTGTATTAGAAGAAAACCATGACAAAATGACTGAAAAATTGATGGGATTGCAGCTCAGGTAGTAGTTTAATATATGTTTACTGAAGCTTCATTCAATTCTCAAGTCTGTTACCTCTCTCTCACGTGAATTTGTGCAGAATAAGAGTACTGGAGAATTGAGCTTCTTGACATGTTTAATGAATTTTGCTGGCTCTATAGGTATGCTCTTGAAAAGAGATCAGTCATTTAATTAGTTTTTTGCATCATCTTTCATTACCACAGGTGGAGCAAGTCCTTAGCAACTGCTTCTATGATTTTCAACCTTTTGGCAGATGCAGCTTACTTTGAACTAATTTTGTTTCTTTTCTTGTCCAATCATTAGTAGAATTTCCCCAACTTTTTGAGTGTGTGTGTTTGTATGCGTCGCGCGCGCTCGCGCGTGAAGCTTTAAAGATCAAAGAATATCTACTCTGATTCTCTGAACTAGGAAATGATGTTTACTTAGGATGTCATGAACTAACATATCCCCAAATTCTTGTGTTACTGTTGATTCTTTCTTGTGCAACTTTCATACATTGTCTACTTTTTCTTCATCTTGCAGTGAGAGTCTTCACCAGCATTCAGGAAAATGCTCCAGTTAGTGGTATCCTTATGACTTCCTAGTAAAATATTCTTCAGCTATGCCTTCTCCAGCTTATTAATTTTTACTGCTGCTTATTAGCGGTTTCTTATCATCCCTAGTGATAAGTCACTTGAATGTAGATGCTTCTGTCGTCTTGTTTTGTGAACAAGGATCAATCTACGTATTAGTGACTAGTCACTTCATTGTAGATGCTCAAGTTCATAACTCTTAGATCATCTCATCTCTACTTAAAAAGTTTCTAGGAGAGCAATTAGGATGTAGCTTGGACACATTGTATCACTACCATAATGAACCTCTGGTATCAGACCGTTATCACTAACCGTGCGTCTGGCTGTTTCCTTATCACTTTCTTTTCCATCTGGTTTGCCTTTTGCAAAATGATTTCCCTCAGTTGGCTTTAAATGTGCTTTGGCCAGAAAGTTGCTTCATTTTGTTGTCCTTAATCCATATTAAGTGATTATGGGTTCAATCATCGGCATCGTTACGAACGGCACAATATTAAGCCAGATAGTTTTATACCAAAAACCGAAGGCGAAAAAGGAGAAGAAAGACAATTAGACCAACAAGCATCTTCAGCTGACATGCCTATGCTCTTTGTTACAAGATCACACTCCAGTGGTGCTACTAAAATGCTTGTTGGTCTGCCAAAACCCCGGAACCATGGTGAGAATGCACCTTGCCAGTTATTGCTTTGATTTTGGGGGCATCTCTTGTTTAGTAGGTATTATTATTACTTGGTTTCAGAGCTTTCCTAAATGTCCTACTTTATGTTTCTCATATATTACAAGAAATTGAAACTTGTCATTTCTGCTCGATCCTGTAGTCTTCATTGCTTCATTTATTTCAGTTAAAATCTAGTTTTAATTTATTAGTAGATGTTACAACATTGTTGTTGGAAGCCACATCAATATTGTGTTTGTATCATGAATGATGAGCTCTGAGGATATGGTGCGGTAGAAGGGTATCAAATTGTCCCTTGGACATTCGCGATTCGATCTCCAATTATGACACATTTGTAAGTGATCTTGTCGTAGAGCGAGGTGGACTCCCAAGACGAGGTGGACCCGAGCACCGCTGACGCTGGTTCCAATCTGCAAGGAAAACGACCGTCAGCAACCCGCCGGGAAGAATCCCTGACAAGGTACTTCGACGATCAAGTCAGTCTCCGGTGGTGGAAGGAATGAAAACTGAAGAACTGTAGCAAAAACTCTAACGCGCGTACCTGCGAACGGACTGTGGAGGACTTTATATAGCCGAGGGAGCTAACAATTTCTGCCCGCGTCTGCCATCTTTTTGTCTTATGCGGGGACAGGATCAAAGGCACTGTCAGCTCACCGACTGGCACCGATCGGCGTCGCCCAGTTTGACACAAGCAGGGGTTGTCGTGGTACGGAGTGTCAGGGTATGTTAGGAAAGTACTGTGTCAGCGGGATATTTGTGATTTGGGCACGAATGGTGTCAGGCCTGCGCCGACTCTCGTACCACTTCTGCCAGTATAGTGTCAGAGAGTGGGTGTTCATTAGGAAAATGACAAATCCCGAGTTGGAGCGCCGATCGGCCGCCCCGAGTGAAACCTGGCCGTGCGGCCAATATCTCATAGATTGGAACAGGATACTTTCCGAGTCAAGGAACGCTTGGACTCGACCAATCCGACTCATCCCAAGGTCGCGTGGTTAGGGCACAGGGAGACTGTCGACTGGGTGCCAAACGGATGTTGCCCGGACGTCCTTAGGCTTGACAGTCGATATCTCTCGCTAGGGGCTAATGTAGCATGTGTATCAGGTGACAGGCAGAGTTGGACACTCGGTGTTTTCCAGGTGGGACTAGGTCGGGGTACATCTGACTGGCCGCTCAGTCGGGCGATCCGCCCCGAGTGGGCCTCGGGCCCCTGGCCCAGCCAGCTATATTGATCTATTTGTACCCCATGGCCCTGATCTATCCTTATGTGGTGCCAAGCTGGCCGACCGAGCTACACATGAGCTAGGTTGGGATCATAAACATCCTCTTCGAGTCTAGTCGAAGGAGGCATTGAGTCCGACTGACTGGACCATTAATTCAGAGCAAGCCTGGCACACCCGAGTAGGCTGCTTGCCCGACCGATCTTCACCACCAAACGCCCGACTGCCTAGTGGCGTGCCAACATCATCCCCTCTGCCTGTCTTTCCTGTCTTGTCCCCGACTCTTGTCGGGCCGATTCGAATCTCCCGTATTAATTACCTCATTAACTGTTGGAGCCACGTGTCCACCATCTATTAGTCTCCCGAGTAACGAAATGTCCGCCGTCTGACACAACGAATGGGCACCGCACACGTGTGGTGCGATATCCCGAGTTTTATACATGGCTCAAACAGACGGCTCGGATCTTCTCCCACCTTTTCCCCGGATTGCCATCAGACGACCAATGTTGGTTGGTCGACCCTATTTACTTTTACCTTTCACTTCTGCGCCCCCTTGCTACTCGCGAGTTCTTTGCTAGGGTTCCGACGATCTCCGGCTACGACCGCCTCGCGTTCTTCTTCTCTGGCGACCTTTCCCTTCACTCGGTTAGTTCTTCTCTCCTTTCTGCCCCATGGATCCTTCCTCCTCAAACTCCGACCCGTGGTATACCACCATGGTGTCCGACCTCCATTACCACGACCTTGACCAACTACAATCCGACTACCACATTCCCTCCGACCACCGCCTCCTTTTGCCAGACCCGACCGACCGACCTGAGAGCGCTCCTCTCAGTTTCATAACTCTTTCTCGAGACCACCTCCAGGTCGGGCTCCGTTGCCGATCCATCCCTTCATTTCCTCCGTTTGCTGCTACTTCTAAATCCTCTTTCTCAACTGACCCCGAATGTCATCCGCCTGTTATGCGACTCGGTCATTATCTTCTCTTTGTATCAGATCCCTCTCCAACCCGAGATCTTCTATTTCTTCTTCTACCCTAAAAAATAAGAATCGGACGATTTTTTCTTCCAGGCCCGAGCCAAAACTTCCTTCCTAGCGAAACTTCCGACCTCAAACAAGGGTTGGTAGGAGCGCTTCTTTTTCGTGAACACCACCCCGGCCCCAAGTTGGCCTACTACCTGGATTACCGACTTGCCCCCTCCTCCTCTCCCCAAAAACTATCGATCCCTACCTTCTTATCAGTCGACCCTGTCCAAGATCGGGGGTCGGCACTTCCATGGGGTGAATTGCTGAACGAGGAGATCTTATATGTTTTCGAGCTCAGCCAAGTGCCCGTTCCTCGACCTAGATCACTTGGTAAGTTCTCTATTCTGTCCTTTGAATGCTTATAGCTAACTAAAATTTTGTTATTTTGCAGCAACTATGATGCTTGCTGCCGCTCTAGAAGAGGGGTTCGGCCTGGATGATGCCGAGCTGGAGTCGCGAGTTGCCGAGCAATTATCGCAGAGAGAAGCGACTTCTCTTGCGTCGACCCCGATTCCGGTGTCGTCTCCTTCTGGCCCGGAAGTTGTGCCAACTGCCGACCGGAGCCAATGGAAGTAGAGGACCAGCCTCTCATCTTGAGGCGCCGACGGGACCAAGACTCCAGGCGCGAACCTGCGCCCCCGACTGTCACTCCCGCCAGGGCCTCTGCCAGCTCCCAACCCAAAAAGAAAAAGAAGAAAACGACGATCAGACCTTCGGCGCCGCCAACGGCCGCTACTCGGGCGACCTCTTCCAGCTCTCCTGCACTTCCCCTCTCGCAGGACTCGGGCCCCCCGCCCACGGAGGTCAGCTCAACCAGCCTCCCATGCACCTTCTCCTGCACTCGCGCCCTGACCCCTGCATGAGCATGGAGAAGCCGATCGGGAATTTGCCCGAGCAGTCCCAAGAGCTCCACCTCTATGGACCGCTGGCCGACCACTTCGTCCAGGGCCTCCGGGAGTCTAACTACCGAGGCCCTAGTAGTAGGGCCAACGCCTTCTTCTCGGAGGCCACTCAGGTATGCCTGCTACACACATATATTTTCTTATGTTCTCCTTAACTCGGTATTGAATACATACTTTATTATTTGCAGCTTTGGGGCTCCTGCTATAGCATGACTATGACCATGATGGCCCACTCCAAAGCTCAACTGCGGGCCGAGCGTCTAGTGGAGCAATTGGAGACCCGACTCCGACATACGCAGTTGGTCTCCAATGAGGCCACCCTTAACGATTTGCGGGCAGAGATCATCACCTTGCAGGACCGCTTGGCCCACTCGGAGGAACAGCTGGAGATCGCCAAGACCTAAGTCGACTCGGCGGATACGGCGGTCGCCCAGTCACACCTCCGAGTCTCCAACCTGGAGTACACGGAGCGCAAGGCTTGGGCTCTCCAGACTCAGGCCTGAGAGGAGCTGACTAAGACAAAGGCCGAGCTCCTCGAGGTTTCCCAATCTTCTGGGGCCTTGCGCTCCGACCTGGCGGCCAAGGAGCAGGAGCTATCAACCCAAGCCGAGAAGGTCAACTCCTTGGCGGCTCAGCTGGCGAGTCGAGACGAGGAGCTCAACGCTCAGGCTGAGGAACTCAGCCGACTCCAGGGGAACAATCTGCTTGGAAGGCCGCCCAGTCCGAGCTCGAAGAACTTCAGGCATACAAGGCGGGGGAGGCGGCTCGGTGGGACGCTCGGAGGGTTGAATACATCAACTCTCTGGAGTTCAGTCGCCAGCTGTCCCAGAGGTTACGCCCCATGCTTAAGCAGCAAATGCTCAGTACCTTTGAGCAGCTTAAGTAGGGCGGACACCTTCCGCCCGACCTCTGCTCAGCACAGTCAAGTGTCCGGCTTGACCCAGCAAATGCCGGAGGAGGCTCTCCGACCCTTAAAGTGAGGGTCGAGTTTTTATTATTTTTTTTCTTTTTTCCTTTGTAGAGACTTGCCTCCTTTTTGTAATAGTTGAATGACAATGCAAATTTCTTCTTCAATCTCTATCTGTGTATTGTTATGTGTGTATATTGCTTTTCTCTTTTAAGTGCTATTAATCTTGGTTGATACTCGGGGTCTCTTAAATTATTCGACCCTCGTGGAGTTAGCTCGAGTGACTCCACTGCTATCCTGGCCGAAGAACCTAAGACTCGTTTGAGTTCCTTGAGTTAAGCTAAGGCATGGGACTAGCCTTTCTGTTGTTTGCCCACTTAAGGGGGCTATGAGCACTCGTTTAGTCTACTCCTAAGGAGCGTGGGGTGTACAGTCGGGGAGTTGAGCCAAGTATAATGTTGCTCACTTAGAAGGCTAGAGTTTGGACACTCGGTCGGCTGGATCACAGGGAGCGTGAGTTGTCATGCGTCCGATCAGGGGTCCAGCCGAGTGGTGGCGTGGGGGCATGCCCACTTATAACTCGCTCAGAGGCGAGAGTCTGGACACTCGATCGGCTGGATCCCAGGGAGTGTGGGTCGCCACGCGTCCGATCAGGGGGTCGAGCCGAGTGGTGGCATGGGTTGTCACGCGTCCGATCAGGGGGTTAAGCTGAGTGGTGGCATGAGGGCATGCCCACTTATAACTCGCTCAGAGGCGAGAGTCTGGAGTGCCTGCACATTGGGTGAAGATCTCGACTTTTCATTAATATTACAGATTTATGGAATACAACCGACTTTAAGAACCTCACTATGCCTCTCTGTAAGACTGGAGATGATGACACTCCAGTGTCGATCCAGTTTTTTTCCTTGTTTGCTCTCTAAGTAGTATGCTCCGGACACCAGCTTTTGGATTATTTTAAAAGGTTCTCCCCATTGGGGCTCCAGCTTGCTAACATCACCGACCGGCTTGATCCTCTTCCATACGAGATCGCCGACCTGGAAAGCTCTCGGCAACACCTTTCCATTATATCTTTGCTTCATCCTTTGGCGATAAGCGAACATTCGGGCGACAACCTTTTCCCGAATCTCTTCAACTAGGTCCAACTCCAAACACCTTCTTTCCGAGTTCTCTTCATCATATGCTTTTCGCCGATCGGATTCACATCCGACTTCAACAGGTACTACGACCTCGCTTCTATAGACCAACTGGAAAAGAGTGTGACCCGTAGTCTCTCTTGGTGTGGTTCGCTGAGCCCACAAGACGCTTGACAACTCGTCGACCCAGGTGCCCCTGTATGGTCCAGTATAGTTTTCAAGTCTCTCAGGATTTCCCGATTGGCCACTTCAGCTTAACCATTGCTATGAGGGTATGTCACAGAAGTAAATGCTTGCTGAATGCCATAAGCCGAACATCATTCCTGTATTTTCCGACCTTGAAATGTCTTCCATTGTCCGAGACCAACTTATGAGGAATTCTGTATTGACACAAGATGTTTTGCCACAGAAACTTGATAACGACCTGCTCGATTATGTGCGCCAAGGCCTCAACTTCTATTCATTTGGAGAAGTAATCAACAGCCACCAATAAGAACCTTTTCTGAGTGGGAGCGGTCGGGAAAAGTCCCACTATGTCCATACCCATTGGTCGAACGGGCAAGAGACCACTGACGCCTTCATCATCTCGATCGGCCGATGGGGGAGGTTATGGTGTTTTTGACATGATAGGAAAGTGGAGACAAGTCGGTCGGCATCCTTCTGCAGAGTCAGCCAATAATATCCCGAGAGCAGCGCTTTCCGAGCCACGACTCTAGCTTCAGCATGACTTCCACAGATCCCCATATGTATTTCCTTTAACACGTATTCAACATCCTCTTCACCCAGACACTTGAGTAGCTGTCGAGCAAAGACCCTCTTGTACAGCGCATCCCCAACCAAGAAATATTAGACCGCTCGCTTTCTCAAGAGTCGGGCTTCCTCTCGGTCGGCCGGGAGTGTTCCATTAGTCAAATAAGCGTTCAACGGTGCCCTCCAGTCCGTCCTGAGCTCCAATTCCGCTTGTTGTTCTATGTGCATTACCATCATCGTCTGACTGCTTGGCTGGGGGAGTACCTAAGAACCTACTGAGCTGGCCAACTTGGCTAACTCATCCGCTCGTAGGTTACTCTCTCTTGGGATCTTCTGCAACTGGACCTTCTGGAACCCAGCCTTTAGCTTCTCATAGGTCTCCATAAATGACTGTAGCCGATTGCTGTTAACCTCAAACCGACCGGCGAGTTGCTGAGTGGCCAACTGCGAGTCTGAGTACAACACTACTCGAGTGGCGCATACATGTTTGGCGGCCTGTAATCCAGCGATGAGAGCTTCGTACTCGGCTTCGTTGTTTGTGGCACGATAGTCCAGTCGGACTGACAGATGCAATTGTTCCCCCCTTGGAGAGACCATCAGAATGCCAATACCACTGCCCTGCCGAGCTGACGACCCATCCACATAAATTTGCCAAGCTTCCTCAGCTTCCAACGAGTGCAGCTCACTTAGGAAATCGGCTAAGACTTGTGCTTTGATAGCTGACCGAGCTTGATACTGGATGTCATACTCACTCAGCTCAGTTGTCCACTTAATCAGTCGCTCCGATGCTTCTGGATTTGAAACTACTCGACCCAGATTACTGTTGATCAGGACCACTATCGGGTGCGCTAGGAAATACGGTCGAAGCCACAGAGCAGCCAACAACAGGATGTAAGCTAATTTTTCGAGTATCGTGTATCGGCACTCAGCACCCTTTAATAAATGAGCAAAGAAATACACCGGCTGTTGTTCGATCTCTTCTTGCCTAATTAACACCATACTGACCGATTCAGCTGAGGTTGCCAAATACACATATACAACTTTTCCGACCTCCGGCTTGGCCAAAACTGGCAGCTCGGCTAGGTAGGCCTTCAATTTCTCAAACGCCTTGTCGCAGTCGGCGTCCCATTGGAATTTAGTAGCTCGGCGGGGGGTCTTGAAGAAGGGCATTCCTCGCTCAGCCGATCGGGAAATGAAGCGAGACAGTGCCATAATTCGCCCGGTGAGTCTCTGTACCTCCCTGAGGTTCCGTGGTGGGGGCATATCGAGCAGGGATTGGACCTTGCTCGGGTTGGCCTCAATGCCCCTCTCGGTGATGATGTACCCGAGGAACTTTCCACTTCGGGCTCCGAAGAGACACTTGGCCGGGTTCAGCTTTAGCCCGTATCTGCGTAGGGTTTGACAAGTCTCCTCCACATCTAACACCAGGTCGGCCGCTCAACCTGACTTGATCAGGATGTCGTCTGATGGTTGCGGGTTTCCTAAGCGAATACCAGGTCGTTCATGGGAAACCTCTCCATGTCCACGGATTAAAATTTTTAATCTGAATGGAGACCTATCTCCCAAACGACCGTCTCGTCGTCGTACCAATTGATTCGAGTTACAACTGTTGGACCTTGGATGACTATAGAGGGGGGGGTGAATGTAGCCAGACACTTGAAACTTAGCTCTTTCTTAAATTTTCTTTGCACTTAAGTTAGCAGCAGCGGAAACAAACATATGCAGAGAAACAATCTTAACAGAAATGCAGAAACAGAGAATACAAACCAAGGATCGCTAACAAGGATCGTTTACAAGGTTCGGGGATAACTTACCCCTACTCCTTGGCGTGCCCGTAAGGTGGGCGATCCCTTGATCGTCGGCAGATCAAGCCCCGGTGACCCGGATAAGATAGAGCCTCCTTCTCGGTGGAGAAACCTCTCCACAGATCTCACAAATGATCGAGCTTGAGTATAAGAGATCACACAAGAAGAAACACTCACAAAGGTCTCACAGGAATGCAACAAGAACGCTTAAGCATAAAGCAACAGAGAGCACGAACACAGCCCAGCCAAACTTCCCAAGTTTCTGTCTTGTTCGCCCCGCTCCTCTGCTTCCAGCCTCGTCTTAAGCCTCTGCTTCCATCACCAGGCTCTCCATCAGCATCCACTGAAGCCACAGCCTGACTCCCTGAGCACTCAGTCCACTGAAGACCCTCTCCAGCTGAGCCTCCGTCAGTTGCGAGCTGCTCTCCAGACGCCGTTGAGACCTGAAACAAGGAAACAGCCAAACCTGCTCCAAGGAAAGCCTCCCATTGACTCTCCTCTAATGTTTGAATCATCCCTGTAAAGCCTGCACACTCCAATAGAAGCTTAGCAATGCATATCAAACAGTAAATCAAGTATCAGGGATCAAATGCAGAGAATCGGATACGGTCAGACGCGATTAGAGCGTCTGACAGTGCAATTTGAATTAAAGTGATCGGTCACCGGACCGATCCAGGGCTCGTGGGTCGGTCACCTGACCGATCCACCGCTTAGCTGGGACTCCCAGCTCTCGCGGCGACACAAGCCTGATCGGTCACCAGACCGATCAGGTAGCTCCCTGTCCGATCAGGCTCAAGCCTGATCGGTCCACGTCTGAGTGAACAGTAACTGCGGAAATTAAATCCTAAGTCTTTGATCGGTCACCAGACCGTTCAGGAGCTGATCAGCGGGAGAACTCAACTCACTGAGTGCTCCCTGATCAGTCACCAGACCGATCAGGAGCTGTGCAGTGAGTGAAACGCATACTCCCTGATCGGTCACCAGACCGATCAGTCATCGCTGGATCGGTCACCAGACCGATCACGAAGGAGCACCGTGCCAACTCCCTGATCGGTCACCAGACCGATCCAGGCAAGCCCAAAAGCACTCTAAGTCACGAGAACAAGCCTCCAGTCCTTCTCTGACTCGTGTCATGCCCAGCTTCACTCACTGGGACTTCAACCTAGCTCTCCAAGCTAGGACCTGGCTTCACTCACCAGGGTTTCGGTCACCCGGCTTCACTCACTGGGACCCGACTTCACTCACCGGGATTTCAACCTAGCTTCACTCACTAGGATTTCCAAACACCTGGCTTCACTCACCAGGACCTGACTTCACTTACCAGGATTTCAACCTAGCTTCACTCACTAGGATTTCAATCACCTAGCTTCACTCACCAGGACCCGGCTTCACTCACCGGGATTTCCCTCACCTGGCTTCACTCACCAGGACCCGGCTTCACTCACCGGGATTTCCATCACCTGGCTTCACTCACCAGGACCCAGCTTCACTCACCGGGATTTCCATCACCTGGCTTCACTCACCAGGACTTTTTCACCTAACCCTCCAAGTTGGGACTTTTCACCTAACTCTCCAAGTTAGGACTTTTCACCTAGCCCTCCAAGCTAGGACTTTTCACCCAACCCTTCCGAATTAGGACTTTTCAACACCTAGCCCTCCAAGCTAGGATTTTCCAATCACTCCGTGCCTAATCCCCGATTAGGACTTAATCATAATCATAATCATCAACCTAAACTAAAATCGATGTCAACACCAAAACAACAATCAGGGTCAGACTGCATCAACAACAACTTGGCCAAACTTGATGTTCAAGCCTTGTAATTCGGCTAACCAATTAGTCGCGGAAAAGATGACAAGCGGATCGGGGTCCAACATGATTAATTATCACAATTAATTATCAAATAATTAACAACAAAGATAATTAATCAAACCACATGAAATGATAGAAAACAAGGAGCCAAAGAGAAGGTTATACCTTTTTACCTCGCGATCTTTTATTGTATGACCTATCCCCTCCTTGGACATCATGTGGGCGACGATCCTCCAAGAAACAAAGTCACCAAGGCACGAGCACGACCTCCTTTTCTTCCTTCTTCCTTGCGCCAACAACCCTAGCTTTTAGGCTTCTCGCCGACCACCATAATCCTCTCCTCCCTTTACGCCGCCAACCACCACAAGCCACCAAGGGATGCCGGCCACAAAGTATCAGATGAGAGGAAGCAATGGAGGAAGAAGAAGAAGAAGAAGAAAACAATCCTCTTCTTCACAAAACCCTAACCGACCACCACCCTTTCTCCCTCATCGTTGGCGCCTCTTGCACCGCCCCCCTTCCCGCCGGATCTTCCTTCTTCTCCTTCTTAAGGTCGAACCGGCCAAGAGAAGATCGAAGGAGACTCTTCTTCCTTGCACCAAGAATCAAGAGAAAAGAAAGAAGAATAAGGAAGAGAAGAGAAAATCTGTTCCACCATCGTCGGTTGCCCTAGGAGAGAGAAGGAGAGGAAGAGAAGAGAAAAGCCTTAGGGTTAGATGTGTGTTGGATGCCTTGGTCTCATGACACCATGGGGTATATATAGACTACAATAGGGACCATGAGGAGGAGTTGGGTTTTGGCCACCTAATAGATCAAGGCCCGATCCATTTATGAAGATTATTCCACTAAAGGATCCTCATTGATCTACCTCACCAATACCCATATTTACATATGGGTTCCACCTATTATGAGTACAATTTTCTCCCCGTGTTTAAAATATCGAATGTCCGTTGATTAATTTAAATTACTGACAATTTTAATTAATCAACATCTAACTCCTTGATTAGTACCACTCATCCTTATCATCATGTTGGACCAAGTCCACTTGCAGGGTTTAACATGATGAACCTTATGAGCACATCAAAGGGGCATCATCAACCCGACTCACCGGGACACGGTTTCTGTCTATAATCAACGGCACACCATGTAAATAATATTATTTCTCAATTTACTGGGTCTATCGATTTAACAGAATAAATCTCGCCCATTGGTAAATCAAAGAAATAAATATTAAGTACATGTGTCCGTTATTATATCGGGATTAAGAGCATGTACTCCATAATAAACTGAGGTCTGATCCAATTATAAAGTCAGTATAAATTGGATCACTTCTATATCGGTCCTACTCAATGCACACAAAGTGCACTAGTGTAATTCTATGGTCAAGACAAATCAACACTAAATTACACTACAACCATCTTAATGGTTTGTCTAAATCCATCTCGATTGTGAGCCTCTACTTATACTTTACAAGGGACCGATAACATGATATTCTGTGCGACACTACATACCATGTTATCTACAATGTAAAGTATAAGACAATATACACATACTAATATAAACATGCAATTAGTGATCTTGTGATTCTCTTTTAAAATGTAGATGTTCATACAGAAAGCAAGACTTTTAGTATACATCCTAACAGTCGTCCACGTATACTTCTATGTTCCGCCCGATTTGCGACTAGAAGACCTTGTTCATCATCCGTTGGTAGGTGGCTCTGACATTCTTCAACCCGAACGGCATAACCGTATAACAATACGTGTCATTTGCAATGATGAAACTGACCTTCTCCTGATCCTTGGCTGCCAGGGGCACCTAGTGATAGCCCTGATACACGTCCAACATAGATATGAGCTCACTCCCGGTGGCCGAGTCGACCATTTGGTCGATGCAGGGCAAAGGATAGCAATCTTTGGGCAGGCTCGGTTGAGGTCCCAAGAAGTCGATGCAGACTCTCCATTTGTTGTCTGGCTTAGCCACCAGGACCACGTTGGCTAGCCAGACCGGGAATTAGACTTCTCTGATGTGTCTGGCCTCCTGCAACTTATCGATTTCGCTCGGATGACTTTGGTCTGCTCCGTGCTGAAATCTCTCTTCCACTGCTTGACCGACCTAGCATTAGGGTACATATGCAGGTGATGCTCGTCCACCTCTGGTCGAACACCTCGCAGCTCCTTTACCGACCATGCGAACATGTCTTGGTTCTTTGCCAAGCATTCCAACAGTGACTCCTTTAGTTCATTTGGAAGGTCTGTAGCTATTTTGACTCGGGACTCTCCCGGTCGGGGAGCAGTTGTACTTCTTCTTTGTCCTTGTGCAGCTCGGCCTATGGAGAGGACTGTACCATACTGCAACTGGTGGGAGTGCATTGGGCTTTCTGACTTTCGGTCCGGACATCGTCCACATAACATCGACGCGCCACTCTCTGGTCCCCCTTGACTTCGCCGACCTTGTCGCCGACCGGGAACTTGATCTTGAGGTAGAAAGTCGAGACCGCAACTCGGAACTCGTTGAGAGTCGTTCACCCTAAAATCACATTATAGGCTGAGGGGGCGTCTACTATCAGAAAAGTAGACCATCTAGTTCTCTTCAAGGGCTCCTCGCCCAAGGAAATACCTAGGCGAATCTGCTCGATCGGCTGTACTTGATTTCCCGTGGACCCGAACAATAGTGTAGCCACCAACTCCAGCTGGGATGGCTCGATCTGCCATTGGTCGAAGGCGTTGTTGTACAAGATGTTGACCGAGCTGCTCGTGTCCACTATGGTGCAGTGGACCTGATAGTTGGTGATCACTGTCGTGATCACCAAAGTATCGTCGTGCGGGACCTCTAGTCTCTGTAAGTCTTGCGGCCCGAAGCTGATCTGGGGCCTTTGTGCCTGAGCGACACTCGTTCCCACTTGATGAATCTCCAGTCGGTGTACTTGGGCCTTCCGGGCTCGGTTGGAGTCTCCCTCGGTTGGCCTGATGGTTGCGGTATGACTTGGCGGGTTTCCTAAGCGAATACTTGGTCGTCCTTGAGAGACCTCTCCATGTCTACGGATTAAAATTTAATCTGAATGGAGACCCGTCTCTCAAACGACTATCTCGTCATCGTATCAATCGGTTCGAATTATAACTTGGCCAATCTCAACGATCGAGCCTTGTAATTCGCCTAACTGATCGACCGGGGAAAAGATGATGAGTGGATCGCCAGTTTTTGTATTTAATATCGGGGTCAAATAATTAATTATTAACAATGATTAACAAATAATCTAGAACATAATAATTAATTAACAAGCCACATGAAATGATAAGAAAAACAAGGAGCCAAAGAAGAAATTTATATCTTCCTTTACCTCGTAGCCTTTTACGTACCTTATGTCCCTTCCCTCTTGGACGTCGTGTGGGCGATGAGCTACCAAGATCCGGAGTCACCAAACAAGAGCTTAAGCCTCACTTCTTCCCTCTCCTTGCACAGGCCAACAAAAACCTCCGGCCAATCCAAAGGAAAGGGCTCCTTCTTCTCACCACCACCACCTCCTCCTTCCTCTTACAGCTGTTGCCGACCCAAGGAGAAGCCAAGGAGATGATCTCCTCCCTCAACCAACCGCCGGCGACCTTGTTTGATGAGTGGCGGCGCCGGAAAACCAAGGCACCAAGGAGCTGCCGCCGACCCTTGTTTTCTCCCACCTGAGTTGCGTCCGGCCAAGAGGAAGAAGGGGAAGTCCTCTTCCTTCCTTGTGCCACGCCACAAGTGGAGAAAGCAAGGTGAAAAGAGAAGAAGACACTCCTTCTCTTATTTCCTACCACCGGCCTCCTCTTGCCCTAGGAGAGAGAGAGAGGGAGAGAGGGAGAAGAATAATAAGAGGCTTAATCAATCTTATTTCTTGATGGTTTCATGGGGTATATATAGGGCTAAGGTAGGGACCATGAGGAGGAGTTGGGTCTTTGCCCGCTAATGGATCCAAATTCGATCCATTAATGAAGATCCATTCCACTAAAGGATCTCCATTGAACATCCTCACTAACCCCCATAATTTCATATGAGCTCCACATATTATGAGTACATCCATCTCCCCGTGTTTAAGATATTGAATGCCCGTCGATTAATTTAAATTACTGACAATTTTAATTAATCAACCTCTAACTACTTGACTAGTATCACTCAACCTTATTATCATGTTGAATCAAATCCACCTGCAGGGTTTAACATGATGAACCTTATGAGCTCATCAAGGGGGCATCATCATCCCGACTCACTAGGACACGGATTCCGTCAATAATCAACGACACACCATGTAAATAATATTATTTCCCAACTTACCGGGCCTATCGATTTAGCAGAATAAATCTCGCCCATTGGTAAATCAAAGAAATAACTATTATATACACGTGCCCGTTATTATATCGAGATTTAGAGATTGTACTCCATAATAATCCGAGGTTCGATCCAATTATTAAGTCAGTGCAAATTGGATTATCTCTATTTTGGTCATGCTCAATGCACACAAAGCACACTAGTGTAATTCTATGGTCAAGGCAAATCATACCTAATTACACTACAACTATCCCGATGGTTTGTCCAACTCCATCTCGGTTGTGAGCCTTTACTTATACTATGCAACGAACTGATAACATGATCTTCTGTGTGTCACCACACACCATGTTATCTACAATGCAGAGTATGAGACTATTATGTATATACTAATTTAAACATGCAACTGTGTTGTTGTGATTGTCTTTCAAAATGTAGATGTTTTATATAAAAGGACAAGTCTTTTAGTATACATCTAACAATCTCCGACTTATACTCAAATACTCTGCTTTCCTCATACTGCCATACATCTGACTCCCATATCCTCCACATGCCGATCAAAAGCTCTCGCCGGAAGGGCCTTAGTAAAAGGATCCGTCAGGTTGTCCTCCGATGCAATCTTGGCGCCGCCGACCCTTGTTTTCTCCCACCTAAGTTGCGTCCGGCCAAGAGGAAGAAGGGGAAGTCCACTTCCTACCTTGTGCCACGCCACAAGTGGAGAAAGCAAGGTGAAAAGAGAAGAAGACACTCCTTCTCTTATTTCCTACCGCCGGCCTCCTCTTGCCTTAGGAGAGGGAGAGAGGGAGAGAGGGAGAAGAACAATAAGAGGCTTAATCAATCTCGTTTCTTGATGTCTTCATGGGGTATATATAGGACTAAGGTAGGGACCATGAGGAGGAGTTGGGTCTTTGCCCGCTAATGGATCCAAATCTGATCCATTAATGAAGATCTATTCCACTAAAGGATCTCCATTGAACTTTCTCACCAACCCCCATATTTTCATATGAGCTCCACTTATTATGAGTACATCCATCTCCCCGTGTTTACGATATCGAATACCCGTCGATTAATTTAAATTACTGACAATTTTAATTAATCAACCTCTAACTCCTTAACTAGTACCACTCAACCTTATCATCATGTTGAATCAAATCCACCTGCAGGGTTTAACATGATGAACCTTATGAGCTCATCAAGGGGGCATCATCATCTCGACTCACCAGGACATGGATTTCGTCAATAATCAACGGCACACCATGTAAATAATAGTTTTTCCCAACTTACCGGGCCTATCGATTTAGCAGAATAAATCTCGCCCATTGGTAAATCAAAGAAATAACTATTATATACATGTGCCCGTTATTATATCGGGATTTAGAGATTGTATTCCATAATAATCCGAGGTTCGATCCAATTATTAAGTCAGTACAAATTGTATTACCTCTATTTTGGTCCTGCTCAATGCACACAAAGCACACTAGTGTAATTCTATGGTTAAGATAAACCACACCTAATTACACTACAACCATCTCGATGATTTATCCAACTCCATCTCGGTTGTGAGCCTTTACTTATACTATGCAACGAACTGATAACATGATCTTCTGTGTGTCACCACACACTATGTTATCTACAATGCAGAGTATGAGACTGTTATGCATATACTAATTTAAACATGCAACTGTGTTATTGTGATTCTCTTTCAAAATGTAGATGTTTTATATAAAAGGACAAGTCTTTTAGTATACATCTAACACGGCTCACCTGAGATCACGTGGACCCCTCCTCGGACGACATTCTGTTGGTTGGCTTGCTCCTCATCTATCTCCTCAGACTCGGCTCGCTCCTCCCGAGGAAATAAGTTACGAGCTGCCTGTGGATTCCGTCTAGGTTCCCCTATTGCCGGGATAGTTGTCAGACTCCCCCGACCCGAGCCGCGTCTGGGGGATATCTAACGCCCTCATCCTCGCGCGGCAGGAGCCCGACCTCTCCCAGCCTGTCGGCACTCCTCAGTGTTGTGCGTGTTGCTTTGGTGAAACGCACAATAGGGTTTCTAATGAGTCGGCAGACATCCCTGGGCCACTTGTCCGCGCTCCATTCCTACTCGGTCGATTGCCCCCCGAGGCTATGGATGGGCCCACCCGGGGAGCGGTTGTTCTATGCAGGACTCGGGGTCAGCGTACTATCTGTTTCCTTTTTCCGAGCGGTCTGTGCCTCTCCCATATTGATGTACCTAACATTCTTTCCTAACAGACTGTCGAAGTCCTTCAGCGGCTTCCTGATCAGCGGACGGAAGAAGTCTCCCTCTTGCAACCCTTGGGAGAACGCGCTAATCAACACCTCGGGTGTAGCGGTCGGCACGTTCAGGGTCACTCCATTGAATCTCTTGATGTAGACCCGGAGCGATTCCTTCGGGCCTTGCTTTAGTGCGAACAAATTGAAGCTGGTCTTGCGATGCCTTCGACTACTGGCGAAATGTTGCAGAAATATCCTTTTGAGCTCCTCAAAGGTTGACACGGATCCGTTCGATAGTCGGTCGAACCATCGTTGAGTCGACCCCGACAATGTTGTCAAGAAAGCTCGGCATTTCACACCCTCGGGGTATAGATGAAGCAGGGTGGCCGAACTTCATCAAGTGCTCCTCAGGGTCGGTCGTTCCCGAGTACTCTGGTATAGTGAAGAATCGGAGATGCTTGAGAACCGGGTCCTCGAGGATCTGCGAGGAAAAGGGGCAACGCACCAGGGAAGCTGGTGGTGGGTCGGCTGGGGCTTTCCCATTATCCAGGCGTGGTCAATGCGTCTGGCTGGATGCGGACGCCTCGGCAGGAATCGAGTGAGCCTTGTCGCCTCAGGTTCGGTAGAAAGCGGCAGGGAATTGGACTGAGCCACCTTCTGGCTGGGTAACGTTTCCCTGACCCACCGAGTGGTCGAGTGTCGAAGGCTTAGGAAATCGAGTCACGCAGGCTGCTGGCATGCAAAGGCAGCTGCGGGGTCTTTTGGGCTCGAGCGGCCAACAGTAGCTTGTACTTCTCCGGGGTAACGGTCACCGCTATTCGGTTGGGATCTTCCATCTTACACTCTCGATCAGGTATGAAACCCTCCTTCTATCGCCAAATATGATCTTGTCGCAGAGTGAGGTGAACTCCCAAGAGCGAGGTGGACCCGAGCACCGCTGACGCTGGCTCCGATCTGCAAGGAAAATGGTTGTCAACAACCCGCCGGGAAGAATCCCCGGCAAGGTACTCCGACGATCAAGTTAGTCTCCGGTGGTGGAAGGAATGAAAACTGAAGAACTGTAGCTAAAACTCTAACGCGCGTACCTGCGAATGGAGTGCGGAGGACCTTATATAGCCGAGGGAGTCGACAATTTCTGCCCGCGTCTGCCGCCTTTTTGTCTCATGCGGGGACATGATCAAGGGCACTGTCAGCTCGCCGACTGGCGCCGATCGGCGCCGCCCAGTCTGACACAAGCAGGGGTTGCCGTGGTACGGAATGTCAGGGTATGTTAGGAAAGTACTGTGTCAGCAGGATATTCGCGATTCGGGCATGAATGGTGTCAGGCCTGCACCAACTCTTGTACCACTTCTGCCAGTATAGTGTCAGAGAGTGGATGTTCATTAGGAAAATAACAAATCCCGAGCTGGAGCGTCGATCGGCCGTCCCGAGTGAAACTTGGTCATGCGGCCAATACCTCCTAGATTAGAACAGGATATTCTCCGAGTCAAGGAACGCTCGAACTCGGCCAATCCGACTCATCCCAGGGTCGGGTAGTTAGAGCACAGGCAGACTGCCGACTGGACGTCAAACGGATGTTGCCCGGACGTCCTTAGGCTCGGCAGTCGATATCTCTCGCTAGGGGCTAATATAGCATGCGTATCGGGTGACGGACGGGGTCAGACACTCGGCATTTTCCAGGTGAGACGTGGTTGGAGTACATCTGACTGGTTGCTCAGTCAGGCGATCCGGCCCGAGTGGGTCTCGGGCTCTGCGCAGCCAGCTATATTGATCTATCCGTACCCCGTGGTCATGACCTATACTTATGTGGCGCCAGGCTGGCCGACTAAGTTACACGTGAGCTAGGTCGAGATCAGTAAAGATTTTTTTTCCGAATGTTGGGCATAATTACGGGATGCTGAGTTTTTGGATTGCTTACCCGAGCATTTTTTTAGATTTATCTTAGTAATTAATGAAACAACATTTATGGAGTTTAGTCGGCCGTTTCATATTGGATATTATTTGTTTCATCAATTTTTTCCAATGAATGATGATTACTGATGAATAACATTAATTCCATTAACATAATTTCATTAATTAAAAACATTGGAACAGAGGCAGCACAATTTCTAATGTTACAAACTTTCAATCAATTGGAACGCGAATTAAGAATTGATTGGATATAAATGGATATATAAACTTAAGAATTGATTGATATAAATGGATATATAAACTTTCATTAATTAAAAACATTGGAACAGAGGCAGCACAATTCCATTATAAACTTTCAATCAATTACAAACGCGAATTAAGAATTTCGATTTTTAAGTGTTCTAAAAATTATTTTCAGGATTAACTTTGATATCATACGTTGATTTCTAAATTATATTTTTTTATTTATTCAAGAATTTTTATATTGTTTTGAATTAATTGTAAATTGTTTTAAATTTCCCAACTGCATTTAAATTTTACCGTTAGTCTCTATATAACAAAAATTATTCCACTCCATTATAAAATATATATGTTTGTTTTAGCGTCTTAGTAGATATTAATTTATCTAATTATTTTTATTTTTCTTTTTAAAAATTTAAAATAAGATATAGTTCTTTTTAAATTTTTATTATTTAATTAGAATATAATATATTTTTTATCAAATTAAGTATGATCCTTTTTTAGCCTAATTAATCGATTGAAAGTTTATATAAATTGATTGAAAGCTTGTATCAATTGATTGGATTAGACTAAATTGATTGACTCAATCGATTGAAGATATGATTTTCAATCGATTAGTCGAGCGGAAAAAGGGTCGTGCTCAATTTGATAGATAATATATTAGATTCTATTTTAAATGGTATTAAATTTAGAAGGAATTATATCTCCTTTAGACTTTTTTATACAACAACAATCAAATCTTATCCCACTAGGTTGGGTCGGCTATATGAATCCTTCTATGTCATTGAGTTGTGTCCTCCTATTATATCATTATCTATATTTAAATAAAATTTATCTTATTTTATAGTTGTCAACCAAGTCTCTTTTGTCTTCCTCTCTCTCGTTTAATGTACATATTTATCATAGTTTCACATCGCCTAACAGGAGCATTTATTGGTCGTCTAAGTACATGTCTGTATCATCTCGAACGTGTCTCTCGAAATTTTTCCTCAATAGATATAACTTCGACTTTATCTCTAATGCTCTCATCCCATATTCTGTTCATCCTCGTATGTCCACACATCTAGACCCGACCCCGGGTCGGGTCCAGCCTGGACCCGGCCCGGAACCCGGACCTGGCTCGGAACCTGGACCTGGCCCGGAACCAGCCCGGGTCAACGGGTCGAGTGGCTCGTTGACCCGGTTCGCCGGGCCGAACGCCCTCCGATCCTTGAAAAGCAAGGAAGTACCGATGCGATTACTTCTAAGGTTCGGGAAAATCCTCCTTTAAAATCTTCTATTTTCACTAAACATTTTGAGAAGGTCACACTTCCGTCGGGAGAATTGCGTGCAAAATGCAAGCATTGCAATGCTTCCTACAAATTCCAAGTCGGCGGCGACTATGGGTCGTTGAAACGACATGTAGAAACGAAGCACCCGACGGAATATGGGCTTGACCGCTCTCAAACATAATTATCAAGATTTTTTAGTGGTAGTAGTACTGATTCTGGTTTATTTTTATATTCGGATAATAAATTAAGAGAATCATTAGCTAAATTTGTTTCCGTAAAACATCATTCTTTTAGTTTTGGATTTAAATGCACATTTGAAGATTTTTGTAAAGAATTTCTTAATCATACTGCTAAACGTGTTCCTAGGACTACATTTACTCGTACAATTAAAAGATTAGTAAAACAAGGAAAAAAAATTTAATTAATGAATTTAGTAAATTAAATAATAAAGTTTCTTTATGTTTCGATATTTGGAGTGATCATTGACAAACTCATTCTTATATGGGTGTGACATATCATTGGATTGATAACTCTTGGATCCTCCAAAAAAGATTGTTAGCTTATAGAGTTTTTGATGAATCACATACTGCTCATAACATTGCACAATTATTATATTTAATTTTAGAAGAATTTGGATTGACTCATAAAATATTTTCAATATCATTAGACAATGCTAGTTCTAATACCGCTTCTATAGATGAACTAAAATTTGTTTGTCAACCTGTTATTGGTGGTTTATTTTTTCATATTCGTTGTGTATGCCATGTTTTAAATTTATGTGTTCAAGATGGATTAAAACTTTTAGAAAATTATATTCAACCAATTAGAATCGTAATTTCATACTTATGGTCCCATCCATCTATGATGAAACAATAGGGTAGATTTTGTAAAGCTAATGGAATGAGACCTAAAAAATTTCCACGTGATGTTCCAACACGTTGGAATTCAACATATCAATTATTACAAGATTCATTTCAATATAAGGATTTATTATGTTTATTTTGCACAAAATAGTAATACTAATATATATTTATTTTCACAACAATGGAATATTTGTAGTAATATTTGTGAAATTTTAAAAGTTTTTAACGATGCAACTGAACAACTTTCCGATGTTTATTATCCCACTGCTCATTTAATTTTAGTAAATTTTTGTAGTATAGTATTAATATTAAATGAACATGTAAATAATGAAGCTTTAACTTTATGTATATTAGCTATGAAAACTAAATGAAAAAACTATTTTTATTTTATTCCTGAAATTTATTTAATTGTATTTGCTTTAAATTCTAGATTTAAATTAGAAGTTTTACAAGAAATGTTAACTTTATATTATGACGCTTTAATTCTTATTAAAGATTCTTCTTCTCCGAATCTAGTTAATATTATATATAATATTAAAAATTACTTATATGATCTTTATAATCAATATTATGTTAAATATAGAACACAAACTAATTAATATTTCTGAAACACAACAACCTACTACTACTAATTTAAAACTTACAAAAGCACAACTTTTATTAAAAGAACGGACGAAACGTCCACGAGGATCCTCAAGTGCCACACAGAAACTTAAGAATTATTTTACTACTTCTTTTGATTTTAATGAAGCATATAGCGAAGATTTCGATATCTTGAAGTGGTGGTCACAGAAGGCTCAAAGCTTTCCCGTTCTCTCCGTGATTGCAAAAGAAATTTTAGCTTCTCCAGTGTCAACTGTTGCTGTGGAGTAGACGTTCAATGCCGGCGACAACATATTAGATGAACGACAATCAACTATGTCTCCCGACTCATTGGAAGCTCAAGCATTACTAGATGATTGGACCAGAGCCGAGAAACGAATCTAAGGAATGCAACTTTCAGAAGACGAAGTCGAATAATTTGATACCGAAGGAACGAATATAACGGGAACGGGAGGAAATGGAAGTGAGTGATAAAGGGTAAAAATGTAAAGAATGTAAAAGGGTAAAAATGTAAAAGAACTACGTGGGCTTTGATTCCCCTACACCCTAAAGGGATACGTAAGCAACTTATATAAGTGCAAACCTTTTTTTTTAATAAAATTTATTTTTTTAATTTTTTTAATATAATAATCTTGAACCGTGGCGAACCGTGAACCGAACTGTGAACCAGTGATTCTGAACCGTGAACCGTAACTGGCTTGGGCGGTTAAGGTTAAGGGCCAACCTCCCACGAACCGTCGAACTGGCGGTTCCAAACCGTCGAACCGTCGGTTCCGAACCGTGGTCGGGTCTACACACATCCACCTTAACATCCTTATCTCTGCAACTTTAATCTTTTACTCATGTGCCCAAGTCATAACCTAACATTCAACACCATATAACATAGCAGGTTTAACTGCCGTTTTGTAGAACTTCCCTTTAAGTTTTAGAGGTACTTAATGATCACATAAAACACTCGACGCTAACCTCCATTTCAACCATCCTGCTTGTATTCTATGTAAAACATCTCTCTCAATTCTTTCATCATTTTGCAAAAATGATCCTAAATACTTAAAGTTCTCAGTTTTAGACAACTCATCATTTTCTATTTTAACAATTGTCTCCTTACGTCTAATATTGCTAAACTTAAATTTCATATAGTCTGTCTTTACTCTACTAAGCCTAAAATTTTTCACTTCTAGTGTTTCCCGCCAAGATTCTAGTTTAGCATTTAAATTTGAACGTTAGGCTGTAACTGTCGAATTCGAGTGGGACCAATCGACTGGTGATGGACCAGTCGACTGGTAACGGTCATGTCAGCCTAGAGCACTATTTAAAGGGGCTCGGTTTTGGCTGAAGGTTCTTGACGAAATTGGCTTTGGTTAAAGACCAATTAGTAGTCTTTGTGCTCAGGAGTGTTGTCCGGATTGTGGTGACGTTTCTCCACCCACAAGGAGCTACACAAGCTAGCCGGAGGTCATCCGGGGAGTCATCCACCGACAGATTGGATCGTCATCTTACGGACAGCCGTGTAGTAGGAGCTTTATCTCTGAACCACGTAAAGGTGGCGTGTTAGCGATTGTTTGATTTTGTTATTAGTATTTACGCTTGCGCACGCTAATATTGTAGGAAGAAGAATCGAGAATTGCTATTCCCCCCCCCTCTAGCTTGACGTAAAGGTCTTAACAAGTGGTATCAGAGTGAGGTTCGCTCATCTACGGGCTAACTGCCGAGAGAGCAAAAGGCTAGAGGAAATGACGATTGAAGAAAGATTAGGGGATGACATCAACATTCCACCTCCTTACGACCGAAATGTTTTGATTATTGGAGGATGCGAATAGATGTATGGTTCAACATGGATTGGAACTACATGATCGTGCTAGAAGAGTCATTTAAAGTTCCAAGAGATAAGCATGGAAGAAGCTTCGGTCGAGATATTGGACCAAGGAGCAACAAACACAATCAAAGACAAATGAGAAGGTAATTTCAATATTACGTGAGGTTTTGCCTAATGATATAATTAGTAGTGTAGGTCAATATGAGAATGCTCACGAGCTATGGAGCAAGATGATAGCTTTACATCAAAGCCCTACACAAGCTCAAGTAGTAGAAGAGTCGAAGAAATGAGCTTAATGGTCCAAGAAGAGGAGAATGACCCATCGGATGAGGAAAGAAGCTCAACATCCGAAGAGGAGGAGAAAGAACAAAACGATTCATCCATATGTTCAAGTGAAGTGACACAAGAAATTGAAGAATCATCCACTTCATCAAAGGGAAAAGAAGAAGTCTCCACTTCAAGGATTGAGGGGGAGGAGAGACCATCCTTAGTACCGGAGCAAGAAGAAGTTCCTACCTCCATCAAAGCAAAGTCAAAGACCACATTATTTGCTTTGGGTGTAATAGAAAGGGACACTATAAGGACAAGTGTCCGAAGTGTAAGAAAAAGGAGGTAAACCGTAAACCCAAGTCAATTTCTTTAAATTCTAACATGGGGTGTAGGGAAAAGAAGGAGAAGAATCATATAAGGTGCTTCACGTGTGGTGAGCTAGGACACTACCACACCAAATGCTCAAGGAAAGGAAATTCAAGAAATTAGAGCATTTGAGGAAATGGGAGAAGAAGGAGAAGAAGAAAAGCTCACATCAAGGGGGAGCTACAAGGGTAAGGGAGGTAATCCTAACTTTAAGTTTAAATGTAATTCAAATTTAAACTCCTCCATGCATGTTAGAAATAATGAAAATTATTTACCCATGCATAGTTTTGGTTTTAGATATCATGATAAAAATAGGATTAATATTGCATATCCAAACCCTAGGGAAGTCATGCATCATGATAAACCTAGAACCTCTAGACCTATGGATCAAGGCATTAATCCCAAGAAGGGGAGACATATGCCTAGGCAAATGGGTAGGTCTAGAAATGTCCAAGGTGGGCATGTTGATTCTAAATTTAAGAACTAGAAAGGAAAAATCAAGCTTTAAGGACAAAGCTTGATAAGTTAGAGAAAACCCTAGATAGGTTCACTATTGAATCTAAGGGTTTAGGTACGGTGTTGGGTAGTCAAAAACTCAACAATGATAGATCGGGTCTAGGATACCGATCTAAGTTCTCCGATGCCAATGAAAAGAAATATGCTAGGGTAACGTATAACTATGGCAAGGAGGGGAAGTCCAAAAATGGTAAGGGAATGTCATGTAAAAGCAAGAAGAAAGTCTTAACTGAGGACAAGGGGTCCAATGTTAAGAAGGTTAGGGTTGTAGACCAAGAGTCACTGGAGGTGCACCGATGTAGTCTTGCGTTTGTTGAGTGACCTAGGGAGGCGGCTAAGGCTAAGAGCTCAAAGGGGAGCTCTAGGAGACAAGTTGGGACCCATGGTCTATGGATCCCTGGAGGATTTCTCTCGGAAGTCTAGATGGGTCATGGAGTGTGCCAAGGGATGTGGAGACGGATTTGAAGTTTCAATCCTAGGGATTTGACACAATGGGGTTGAGGTTCATGTATAAAAATATGATATTAGGGTCATAGAGCATGGAAATTGATTTTTGATGTGTAGATGCCATATAAATCAATGCTAGGGATGCATTGTGGTTTAGTATGGATAGAGACATCAAGAGAAGGTCAAAACTATGACTTTAGGTCAAGGTTCAATTGAACCATTTAGATAGTTTGGGGTTTGTGTCAATCTTGGGAATGGTGATAGATACATGTTTGAATGTATTTTTCCCAAGTAGATATGGGTACCACAAACCTCTCAACAAAATTTGAAAATATTTGGAGATTTATGAATTTCTAGTGCATTTTTGAAATTGGGTCAGAAATGTTGAAAATAGGAATTTCAGGGTGCCAGTCGACTGGGACAGAGGGCAGTCGATTGGTAACGACTGATTTTTGTGTTTCAGCAGTCAAAATGTGTCCAAGTGATGTAAAATAAGTGTGTAATATTATGGGAGGTTAGTACACTGTATTTATGATCATTATGGGTAAAAGGATCTAATAAGAGAGAAATTGTTGGAGTCCTTTTGATGTGTGGCAAAGGGGGAAAAGTGTTGGGTTTAAGTGGGAAACTAAACATGCCTTTGTAAGAAATCCTAGGTCAAGGGGGAGCATTGTTGCTCATTTGGTAGCGTAAGGGGAACTTTGGAGAGGTTCTTAAAAAGTATTTATAAGTCCAATGTAGGGGGAGCCTTGGAGAGGTTTTAAAAAAGCCCGTTTTAGTAAAAGTTCTAAACTCTTGGGGAGGTTAGGTGTGGGGATGCCTTGTGATAGGATCCATACATGTTTGCATTGCATATGCAGTGGCGGTATAAGTCCAAGGTGGAGCCTTGGCAACGTAAGTCCAAATGGTTATTAGTTTTGTATTTGCTATTTGTTTTCCGTAACTTAAACGTATTGCCAAACATCAAAAAGGGGGAGATTGTTGGGGCAATCTATAGTCCGGAGTGACCATATGTTTTGATGTTTGGGCAAAGGGTTTAAGTTAAGTTCACCCTTGTATTTGATATGTGTATTTGAGTGTGCAGGTTTGCAGGATACACATGGACTTAGTTGGACAGCTTCGGGACCGGTGAAGGATGGCATGGGAGAAAAGCCGTGGGCTTGTATGCATCCGAGGGATCGTGGACAAAGCAGGAGCGGATTTCAAGGCATACGTGAAGGATGACATAGAGGTAAGCCGAGGGCTTGTGTGCGCATATGAGGGACGAGAGCCAAAGTTGAAGAGGGCTTTAAGGCAACAGATCAAGGTTGTTGGAGCAGGAACGATGAGCCGACGAAAGCGGACTTCGAGGGATACGCGAAGGATGACATGGAGGCAAGCAGTGAGCTTGTGTGTGCATCTGAGGGACGAGAGCCAAAGTCGAAGAGGGCTTGAAGGCAACAGATCGAGGCTGCTGGAAGAAGAGTCAGCTGAGTCGTAAGGGTTCGAGTGTTGAGTGAATTGTACTCGGGAAATCCAAGGGTTCGAGTACTGAGGGAAATGTATTCGGGGAAGGGAAACCTTAGGTGTAGAAGTGGATCAGTCGACTGGTGCCAGGGCAGTCGACTGATGAAGTCCACAGAAAGATCAGTCAACTGTCCCTGGAGCAGTTGATTGATGGTAGCTCAAATTTAAATGTTCAGTTGTAACGGTCGAATTCAAGTGGGACCAGTCGACTGGTAACGGTCATATCAGCCTAGAGCACTATTTAAAGGGGCTCGGTTTTGGCTGAAGGTTCTTGACGAAATTGGCTTTGGTTAAAGGCTAATTAGTAGTCTTTGTGCTCAGGAGTGTTGTCCGATTGTGGCGAGATTTCTCCACCCACAAGGAGCTACACGAGCTAGCTGGAGGTCATCCGGGGAGTCATCGACCGACGGATTGGGATCGTCCACCTTACGGACAGCCATGAAATAGGAGCTTGTTTGATTTTATTATTAGTATTTCCGCTTGCGCACGCTAACATTGTAGGAAGAAGAATCAAGAATTGCTATCCCCCCTCTAGCTTGAAGCAAAGGTCCTAACACTTGTGACGGTAGAACGGTTAGCAGATAAAATTTTACTTTCCCGTTTGCTACGAAGTCTGCTTGCTCCTTTTTCGTACATAGGCTTTCGTCTTTAGGTTTATCGTCGGCATCTTTGGGAGTTACAAAATTATTTTTCATGATTAATAATAAATCGAAATCTGTTTTAAAAAATATCTACATCTTGTGCTTCCAACTCGTGAACTCCCCTTCAAACTTTGGCGAGTAGATGATCGGTCCGACCATTTTGTAAGTTGCTTTAGACGACGGTTAGTTCTTCTGGAGCGTCCTGGCTCTGATACCAATTGAAGGCGATCGTCGGTCGGCAAGAGGGGATGAATTGCCCCTGAAAATTAAAATACTATCTTTTGTTTTTGCTAAAACAAAGATGAAAATTAATTCAAACAAAAAACATTAACAGATTGAAACAAAATAGAAAGGAAAGAGGCAATAGAATTACTTGGTTTACAACTTGGAGATTGTCAATCCAAGGCAAAATAAAGCGTAGATCTCCTGAATAATTCCTTCGGGCGGATAAGCCTCTTACACGATGAAAAGTTCAGAAAAATAGAGAAAACAACAAGAAAATTCGTTTGTTGTGATTGATGCTCTGGAACTGAACTTTGGGGGTCTATTTATAGCACCGGTCAATTCTATCCGAATGTTAATGTGGCACAATAGGGGCGCTCGAGTGCTTGAGGACGCCTAACACGTGGCTTGAGTGTTATCTGGTATGTAACGTTCGCAAACAGCTAAGTTTGATGATTTTTCACATCTCAGGCGCTTGTATGCATAGGGGCGCCCGCGAATAGGGGTGCCCGAGAGCATAGGGCCGCCCTCATTCATTGGCGCCCTAGTGAGTTTGAGTCAGCTCAATGCTGACCAACCTCACGCGACACTTCTTGGGTGATTTCGGACCTTCCAGAGTCGGGCTCACCCGAATCCTCCTCCGGTCTTCTCCTCGAACGTGCTTCCTCTCAGCTTTTCGTCCCTCGGAGGTCACGCGCATCCTTCTTGCTCCACTAGCATACTTTTTCGCAGACCTCCGCGTCCTTCGGATGCATCGAGCCCGTCGACTCCCTTCCTGTGTCATCCTTCTCGACCGTTACATTTTCCGCTTGACTTCCTACGCTCTTAAGCTCGTGCACACTTAGACACAGGGATTAAAACCACTACAAAAATAACATGAAATAGCGACGGACGCCGTCGCTATTTCGTCGCAACACACTAATAGCGACGGAATAGCGACGGATTTGGCGTCGTCGGCTGAGAACCCGTCGCAGAGCTTGTTAGCGATGGTGATTTTTAATCTCCGTCGCTATCTTAGCGACGGATATTTACCCCCAATCGCAAACACTAAGAAAACGGGTCGACGTGGCCGGGGAAAGAGTAGCGACGGATGGTCAAATATCTGTCGCAAACTGTATGGGGTAGCGACGGATATGGTCAAAGTCCGTCGCTAATATATCGTAATAGCACCAAATCCGTCGCTAATTGATCGTTATAGCGACGGAAAAGTCAAATATCCGTCGCTATTTACGACGGATTTTTAAAAATATCCGTCGCTAAACCTGGGAAATTTTGCCAGCCTATATCTGTTTCTTCAACTTCCCATATATACATCAATAACATATACAAATATCCAAACAAATATCAAACAGGAATCTATATTTCAACATCCAAACATTCATAACAATCCAAACATTCAGAACAATCCAAACATTCACAACAATCCAAACTTTTGTTTCGAATCCAATCCAATCCAAACAATCATTTCCAAATGTATACATTCAATCCACTATTCAATCCAAAGGTTAATTTCCAAACTTATACAATTGAAACTTTGAAACAAGAGTAAACTTATACAATATAAACTTTCCAATAGTTAATCCAATCCAAAAAAGAGTAAACATATGATGTATCCAAATGTAACAGAGTAAACATATGTATCCATATGATGTATCAAAACTTATACACTTTTCAAGCAACTAAATGTATATATCAAAAGAAAGTAAACATATGTCAAAGTAAATAAAAAAACTATATATATCAAAAATCAGAGTTTAGTAGAGAATCATTACGTACATGCATATCAGAGTGAATAATGGATGGAAAGGAAAAATATTCCTGCATAATAGAAGATAAAACAATAAGAAAGCAATCCAATACAAAAAGAAATCTGAATTGATAACAATAAGAAATAACAAATGAAGTAAGCATATGTAATAGAAGATAACTCTAATAGAAGAAAAATAACAAATAGAAGATAACTCTAATAATATTAAATATGTAAATGAAAACTAACAAATACGAAACAATAAAGGAATAATATCGAATATTCATACCTTTCAAGCAAGAGAAGAAATCTGAATTCAACTCTGATAATGTAGAATATGTAAACATAAATGGAGTAATAAGAAAACAATCATTATGGATATAATAACTTAATACATTGTTACTGAAAAAAATTAGGGGAAAAATTGATCATACCACTATAATATCTCTACTCCTATGTGGGATGCTCAGGATCCTCTGTCTCCTGAGACTCAAAACGATGGGCGGGAGCGGGAGCGGCTGACATCTGTGTATCCTGAGCCTCAAAACGAGGGGCTGGAAGGGCTGGCATCTGTGTCATCGGCGATAGGGTCGCTGCAAAAGCTCGCATGTGACGTACTATCTCCTCAGTATGTGCCTGGCGAGCCCGTAAATCTTTCAACTCAGCATCCCTCGCTGCGTCCCTCTGATCCCACTCTGCGGTCCTCTTAGCCCATTTTGCGTCCCTCCCGGCACACGTCGACTCTATCGACGTGAGTCGAGTCCGCAGGGCTTCATTTTCCTCCCGCAAATGGCGAACCTCACTAGAGGTAGAGGAGGAGGATGCTGGACGCCCCCTAACCCCTGGAGCTCTCATCTGATCATATGTAACCTTTGCCTCAGAGCCCAGGCCGTAGCAGGCGGTCTTCCTCTTCCCACCGACGACCTCAAAATAAATTCGATTCACATGGTCGGTCGAAAGAGGCTGTGCATCCTCCCCCTCTGCAGCAGGCTGAGACGCCTGTGCCTCAGCAACTCTAGTGGTCATTGATTCCTGTGAAATAAAAATTTAATTAGTCTATATAAAATTAAAAACCAATAAAATATAATTAATATACTTACATTGATAGATAGGGAGCGACGATCGACAAAAGACCCATCTTTTTCTTGTGGGTCTTGCTGAATAACTCCCAACTAGTGGGAGGTCTCTGTAGCTCAGCAGCCTGTAAACACAAAATATAATGCGAGATTATATATCCAAAAAACATACTAAATCTTAATAACAAAAAAAAACTACAAAATCATGCATGCTGGAACAGAAGGTACAAATTCATATACATACGGCTCTCTATGCAATACAGTTGTAATATCTGGAACAAACCATACCTGCGATATGATTTCACTGTATCTTCATCACGAAAGCTGTATTTCTACATTTGCGTTGATTACATGGACACTTCAACTCTGTGTCATTTAAACACTCAGGATGCCACTTTGCAAAGTTAACAAATTCTTCCACTCCAGCAAAAAATTCGCCACGGATAAATCCATTGTCTAACCTATTATACATTCATGCCTTGTTCGGATACATTGTATCTGAATTCAGATAAGACAATTTAATCAAACCACACATATTATGATCCATATTAAAATTTGATATTGATGATATGCTACAAAATACATCTAATTAATCAAACATGATATAAATAATGAATCAATTATTCTAAGTAATCAAAGAATTAATCAACAAATTAATCTAATTATTCAAACAGTTAATCTAACATTAATCAAACAAGATCTAATTAATAAATCAATTAATCTAATTAAACAAACAATTAATCATCTAATTATTCTAAATAACCACACAATTAACCTAAAATAAATCAAACATTTGATGAATTAATTACACAATTTATGATTTAACAAAGGAAATTATTATCTAAAATAATTAAATGATAATTTAACTAATTAATTAACTGATTAATTATTGAATTAATCAAATTAATTGAATTAATCTAATTAATTAAATTAATTACACCTAAAACCCTAATTAAACCCATTAATTAGGGTTTAATTAGGGTGTCGGCCGCAGCAGGGGCCGCCGGCCACAGGAGCCGTTGGCCGGCCGCAGCAGGCGCCGCACGGCCGCAGGAGACAGCGGTCGCCCGCACTGGCCCGCGACCGGCAGTAGGCGCCGCTTGCAAATGCCAGGCCGCACCTGGCCGCGCGAGGCCGTACTTGGCCGCGCGCGGCCGTGCTAAGAGCCGTGGTTGCTCGGAGAAGACGACGGCGCCGCGTTAGCACAAACAAACGGAGTTGATACGGCAAATGGAGCTTAGGTCGAGTACCTGGTCGCCGGAGGAGGGTTCGCCGGAGGAGAATCGACGCAGAATCGCCGGAGAGGAGAATCGGTGGGAGCTCGACCGTCGCTAGGGTTCGCGTGGCTGCAGGGGAAGGGGTCGTCGCCCTTTTTAAGAAATATTGCGACGGATAACTTATCCGTCACCGATTAGCGACTGCGTTGACAATTCCGTCGCTATATTGAGGGTGTTTGACCCGGCCGCTTACAACTAGCGACGGATAATTTATAATATCCGTCGCACTAGTGACGGACGTTGACCAAGTCCGTCGCTATATTCGGGATTGTGACTTGCCGCGCAATTTTGGCGACGGATACTATATATCCGTCACAACTTGCGACGGACTATTAAAAAAGTCCGTCGCAATCCCTTATTATTTTTGTAGTGAACATAACAGAACCTAACTTAATTCGGTTGATCACATCAAAATTAACTTGAGGTACTTACATTATACTTCATTTTGGATATTTTATATCTAAAAAATATAAGATAATTAGGTACATTAGTGTTTATTAGGGAGTTAAAGTAAAAAAAAATACATGCAAAAGAGTCGGAATAATTTTTTTAATTAAGAAGAAAGTTAAATTTGTTATTAAAGAGTTTAGGATAATTTATCAAATTTATATTGTCTTTGGATTCTAAATGTTGAATTTACTGAAAATAACCAAGATTGCTGGGTTAAGATATTTAATTTTTAAATGCTTTCGATGTTTCAAAATAAATAATCTTACTATTGGTAAAAAAAAATTTACTTATTGAGTTTTAAAAAAATTAAACGTATAAAATTATTTTCTGCATACTAAAATGTTTATTAAATGCACAATATGATGCTCACGGAAAGTTAGCTAGTATATAGGATATTATAAAGATATTATTATCATAAGCTCTGAAATTAATAATTAAATTTTTATCCCCTTTCGTTTATTGAAAGCTTGCTTGAGTTAATAGTTAATTAATTTTTCATCACATAATTTAGACAAATTAGAAGAACGTCTATTAGAAAAAATGATTAACGAGATTTGAACCGATCTAATTTTACAGAAATATTTCATCAATCGTCAGGATAAATTGGAAAGTGTTCACGATGGACGATCTAAAAACTCAGTATCTCAGGGTTCATGTCCCATTTGAAGGAAAATTTTCTATAAAATATGTCGTAGCTGGGGATCGAATCACGAATACTTAAAATTATAATTAATCTTCCTTCCACTGCATTATAATCTCGGAGGCTAAGAGTGTCTATTATCATGTTTATAATGAATGGACAATGTGATGGACCTGCATAAATGAAACGATATTTTACCAAAGAGCGCATGTAACTTTTCGAATTAACCAAATGACACAAGCTACTTTGGTGTTTAAAAAAATATTTTTTTCAATACTTTTTCTATTTTACCTTTGGTCAAATCTAACTTATATGCATGCAATCACTTTTTCCTATCTCTCTCTCTTATGCATGCGACCTATTTCTCTTTCTTCTCTCTTCTCATTTCTCCTTCTTTTTCATACAATGTCTTTCTCTTTCCTCTTCTCTTTCTTCTCTCTTTTAGATGGATGCATGCATAACATATGAAAAATATCAGACTCATGTTAGGTTTGATATTTTTCATATCAGATTCGCGTTGGGCTTGATATTTTTATATCAAGCTCACGTTGGGCCTGATATTTTTCATATTAGGCCCAATGTGGGTCTGATATGAAAACTGCTCGACCTCGATAGGACCGTCGTCGACTGCGACAGCGACGACGGCTGAGACGACGTCGACTAGTTGGGGTTACGGGAGATCTCCGACCAGCTTCATCTAGTGGCACATTGATCCACCGATGTTATTTTTGTATTGTTCTTGAAGTTCTTGCTTTTTAATTTTGAATCGAATTTTTTTTCGAAAATAAATTTTAAAATTAAAAGGAAAATAAAATGAAATAAAATTTTATCATCAAATGGTTAAAATGAATTGAAAACTGCATACATTTTAGATTTAGATTTAAATATTAATATTTAAATTAATTAAAATATTCATTCATTAAATTAAAATTAAAAGATCATATCATGCCCACGTTGGGCCCGATATGGAATCATATCAGGCCAAACGTTGGCCTGATATGGGCCCAACGTGGGCATGATATGCAATCCATATCAGGCCTAACAACCCTAATGTGTGATCTTCTTGATTCTTCCTTATTATATTTTAACACGTCGGAGAAGTCCAAATAAACAATGGATTCTATATTTGAAATCCTTGTAACCTCAGAAATCCACGGAAACTGAAATTTTTACAATCGGAGCTCTCTAGATTAAATCATGGAGTTTTGGTCAAAATCCACAAATTTTGACCTTGAGAGCTCCGATTGCAAAAATTTCAGTTCCTGTGGATTTCTGAGGTTACAAAGAGTTCAAATATGGTATCTATTGTTTATTTGGACTTCTTCGAGATGTTAAAATGTAATAATAAAGAATCGAGAAAACAATTAATATTAGGCCCATTGGGCCTGATATGGATTCCATATCAATCCCACGTTGGGTCTGATATGAAATCCATATCAAGCCCAACAACTCCAATGTGTGATTTTTTTCCCAATTTTCCATTATTACATTTTAACACCTCGGAGAGGTCGAAATAAACAATAAATAATATATTTGAACTCCTTATAACCTTAGAAATCTATGGAAATTGAAATATTTACAATCGGAGCTCTCTAGGTTAAATCAGTAGTTTTTGGTCAAAACCCACTGATTTGACCTAGAGAGCTCCAATTGTAAAAATTTTAATTCCCGTGGATTTCTAAGATTACAAGGAGTTTAAATATGTTATCCATTATTTATTTCGACCTCTCCGAGGTGTCTGTAATAACAAAGAATCAAGAAAAAAAATCACATATTGGGATCGTTGGGCTGATATAGAATCTATATCAGGCCCACGTTGGGCCTGATATGCAACCATATCAGGCCCCCTCGCGAGCCTGATATAATTCATATTAGGCCCAATGGGCTCAATATTAGATTTTTTTCTTGATTTTTAATTATTACATTTTAATACCTCGGAGAAGTCCAAATAAACAATGGATAACATATTTGAATTCCTTGTAACCTCATAAATCCACGGAAACTAAAATTTGTAAAATCGTAGCTCTCTAGGTCAATTAATGGATTTTGGTCAAAACCAACTAATTTGACCTAGAGAGCTCCGATTGTAAAAAATTTCAGTTTCCATGGATTTTTGAGGTTATAAGGAGTTCAAATATGTTATCTATTGTTTATTTGAACTTCTCCATGGTGTTAAAATATAATACGGATGAAATGGATTGCATATTAGGCTCATGTTGCACCTTACATGAAATCATATCAAGCCCAACATGGGCCTGATATGATATTTTAGTTTTAATTTATTAAAAGGATATTTTAATTAATTTAAATATTATTATTCAAATCTAAATCTAAAAGTACACAGGTATCAACTCATTTTAATCATTTGATGATAAATTTTTATTTCATTTTATTTTTCTTTTATTTCTTAAAATTTGTTTTAAAAAAACTTGAGTCAAAATTAAAAAGTAAAGAACTTCAAGAACAATGCAAAAATAATATCGATGGATCGATGCGTCACTGGACGAAGCTGGTCGGAGATCTCTCGTAGCCCCAATTGGTCGACATCCCAGTCGTCGTCGCAGTCGATAACGGTCCTATCGAAGTCGAACAGCTTTCATATCAAGCCCAACGCGGTCTTGATATGAAATATATCATGTCCAACGCGGGCCTGATATGAAATATATCAGGCCTAATGTGGATCTGATATTTTTTCCATGCTATGCATGCATACATCTAAAAGAGAGAAAAAAGAGAAGAGAAAAGAGAAAGAAAATGCATGAAAAGAGGGAGGAATGAGAAGAGAGAAGAGGAAAGAGAAGATGTGTTGCATGCATAAGAAAAAGAGAAAAGGAAAAAGAGATTGCATGTATATAAGTTAGATTTGACAGAAGGATAAAATGAGAACAGTACTGGAAAAAATATACTTTTTGATAAATATAAAAATAACTTGCGCCTTTTAATTAAGAAAAATGATATGTTCAGTAAAAAACCTCAAGGAAAAGCTCAGTGAATGACGTGACATTTTGCATGCAGCGATCCCCGACGGATTCATCGTTCCCTCCAGGGTATAGTTTGATTCGGGGTGGCGGCCGAAGGCTACTGATGGTGTTCGAGCGATAATCGAACGTGTGCATATAAGTTACTAAGTACGTCATTCACTAAGCGTTTAATTGAATTTTTTTATTGTGTGTATTAGAATTTTAATTAATTTAAAAAGTTAAAATGCCCTAAATGAAAGTCAATCCAAAAAAACATGATTACTTTTCACTTTACTTTATTTCTCTCTCTCGCGAAAACGACAATTAAATTGCGAGCCATCGAGAACTAATCAATGAAACGAGGCGTGCCCAACCACAAAAAAGAAAGAAAGATCGCAACTTCATTTGCTGACTTGACTTGCGATGAGATCTAGGAAGAGACACGATGGGGATAAGACACAGACATTAAAATATGCACAGACGATGTCTAGGGGAGAGGAACCTTAAACATCAAACCTCTTTTTCTTTCTCCAACAAACCAAGAAATTATACCTCCTTTGCATCATCGCCACCCCACCACCTGCATGGCATTTAAAAAATGCCAAACCGCAGTCCTCAAACAATACTTCAAACCTACTTCATCCTTCCTTCCCACTTAATTGAGACAACGTTTCTCCCTCTCATCCTCCCTCATATTCAGCTATCACAGAGTTCCTCACCAAACAGTACAGGTAAACAACATATTGAAGCTAGCTTTTCTTAATTACTGCCTTAATGGTTTTTAGCTTTCCTGTCATTTCCAATATTAGAAAAAGACACTGCTGGATCATGCATGAAGATGCTATAATTCATCTAAACACAAAGGTTTGTTTGTTTTTATCCAATCACGCTTTCTTATAGACTGATAATTATGTTGAATTAAGTATGAGTTCAGAGCGAAGAACACAAGGGATTCAGATCTGTTTTGAATCCTCTCAGACTGTGAAATACTAGATCTGATGGAAGGGGAAGGGGAAGGGAGGAAGAAGGGATTGGCTAGACGTTCAGGCACAGACGAGCCTCGCGAGGACAGAGGGTCCCCTTCGAATTACTTCAGCGTGAAAACATTAATACTTCTTGGCTTATTGACCTTGTCTCTCTTGATCCTTCCTCTTATACTGCCTCCATTGCCTCCTCCACCTTCCATGCTGCTGCTGCTTCCTTTAGCCATACTTGTTGTTCTCATGATCCTGGCTTTCATGCACTCGGACATAAAAGACATGGCTCCCTCTCATTTGTAAGTTCCATGAGTATCAGAATATTGGCTTTAATTTGCACAGAAGTTTTTTTGGCTGATAAATATTGGAAAAGGAAAAACACATTTATTAGAAGGTATAGTCAATTGACGGACTTGGAGGTTTTTTCGACCTGGTTTATCATATAATATAAATATATATATATATATAGAATGAACTTTTATTTTTACTGAAATCTTTTTTTTAGAAAAAATGAAATTAAGGAAAAGAGAGAGTATAGTTTTAGGTGTTGATTGAAGAAACTGTTTGAGAGTACGTTCCAGGAAACGTATATTGGTTTTGAAAGAGAGGTGAGAATATATGTTAGCATATTGCCCGCACCTTCCAAGAGGTTTCAGGGTAGGCGTTGGAAAGAAAGAGACTTTGAACTTGACTTCATGAGAAATCAGTACTGTTCTAAATTGACGTGGTCTTCAACATTAGCGAAGTATATATATATATATATATATATAATATATATATATATATATATATATATATATATATAGATTGTGGGACATGGTTGCTCGATGGAGGTGTTGGATGATCCAACTTAGAATAAGTGAATTAATTAATATGATGATAGAAATTGATCCATTTATCAAGTTAAATTAATTAAATATTTTCTATACTACCATATATATGTTTAATTTCCAAAGATTTATTAATCTTAAATCATTCAAAAGTTGGTATGGGGGTGTATCTTCAGCTGAATAATTTTAGAGGTGACAACCTTACCCGTAGAAGTTCGCCATATATTTATTGTCATTAACATTGCAATGAAAAAAAAAAATCAATACAAATATTTACTTTTATTCCTTACTATATAATTAATTTGGTTGGATGGTGATTTGCACTGAAAGTTGAAACCGTTTTAATATATATATATATATATATATATATATATGAGCAATGATAGAGACAGTGAAAATGGGAGAGTGAAAACCATAGTGAATGATGTGGCATGACGTGGCACGTTACATGCACACGTCCGATTATCGCTTGGACACCATCGGCGGCCTTCGGCCGCTGCCCCGAATCAAAATATACCCTAGGGGGCACGGTGAACCCGTCGGAGATCGCGCATGCAAGGTGCCACGTCATTCACTATGATTTTCACTCGCATTTTCACTCTCCCAATCATTATTCTATATATATATATAAAGTATCGATATCCTACTCAGTGTTTGTAAAATCAAGATTTTGGATCGTAAGACCATACGATCCTGAAGCACAAATCAATCCTGGATCATACAGAATTCCTTTTCATAGTAGGATCGGTAGGATTGATAGGATTGTACAGGATTGTAATAGGATCGGAGCAAGTTCGTTGGAAACTTTGAGAGATCATAACTTTTGATTTAGATTAAACTACGAAACTTATAACACATAAAATCAGAACTTGTTCAAAGATTTATAATTAGGTTCAAGGTTGAAACTCAAAAATATCGTTTAAAGTTTGTTCAGATGCCTAGAAGATTTCTAGTCTTTTTATTTTTGTTTTTTGTAGAGTTAGGATTTTAAGATTATTTAAACACCTATTTAATTATTTAGAGTTAGTTTTTTATCAATAATATTTTATCGAAATCATTTTTCCAAAATAATAAGTTTTTGGATGTTTAATGTATTGACCTTTAAATTGGATTATCTTATAACTAAGAGAATATTCTTGAGATTAAACGTGATTATTATTATTAGTGCGTTAATAGAAATTTTATTTTTTTTCATTTTAAGGGTTTTTATTAGAATCATACAATTTTACAATACAATCCTAACCTCAAATTCATTCTGCGTAGGATCGCAAGTACAAACTATAATCCTACTTATCAAAGTGAGCACAATGTGCAATTTTTTGATTTTTTAATTTCTTTAGCTTAAATCCTATAATCTAAATTTTAAAGTCTAAACTCTAAATCCTAAAAAAAAATAAAGAAAATAATATATACTTGTGAGCATCCTAGATAAGTAGGGCAAATGAAATTAATTCTATACAATTTGTATTGCCAATGAATAATGATAATAAAAGCACATAGAGTGCAATTAAGAAATTAATAATTTTAATCTTAATTTGAACTGCATTGCATTACACTACTATTATATGTATTTTCTATATATATTTCGAATTTATAATTATACTATGTTATGTGTAGATAATAATATATTTAGTGATAGGGATAAGCATTCCAGGGTGGACATGTAGTACGGGGAAGCCACGTGGTAGGGTCCATCGAACCAGAGCTCCGAGGTCAGACTGAGACTATCTCGGGAGAATGGATCAGAGCCCCGAGCTCAGACCGGCAATCGAGCTCCCGAGACTATCTCGGGAAAATGAATGAAGGTCTTGAGATCAGCTCGGGAGATGAGACTCCGAGACTGACTCAGGAGAGTGGAGCCCAAAGATCAACATAGAAGTCAGAAAGCCCGACTTCAAGTAGCCGTTCCTCTTTCCAGAACAGGAAAGTCATTGGATAATTATTGCCTGACACACGATAATTAAGGTCTTAATGATCGCAGCGGTCGTTACCAAAAGATAGGATATTTATCAAGTAACCAATGATTAAGGGATGTGGAAGAGAACGCGGGGACATGTGTCGATGGAGTATGAAAAATTTATGTTGATGGTTCCTCCAACAGCAAGCACCGCGAGGTCAGAGTTCTGATGATTTCCCCCAGGGGAGATATACTCCAGCTATCTATCCGATTCCATTTTCAAGCCACCAATAACGAAGCCGAATATGAGGCGATCCTAGCGGGGCTCCAGGATGCCAAGCAAGTGGAAGCTGCTCGGGTTATCCTGCACTCAGACTCTCAGCTCATGGTTCAACAGATAAAAAGCGAATTGGAAATTAAGAATGAGCGCTTGAAGAGGCATATGTCAATATATGAACAACTGAAGTCTTCCTTCACTGAGGTTGTTCTATAGAAGGTATCCCGGGCTGATAATGTCAAGGCAGATGAGCTAGCAAAATTGGCCAGCTTCATTACATTATGGATGTTGAAAGAGCCCAGCTCTCCAGAAGGAACAGTTGCCCAAATCGAAGAAGAGGCTGCTGACACTGCATTACCCGACTGGAGAGAACCCTATGTGGAGTTCTTAAGCAGTGGAGCTATGCTGGCGGGTGATAAGGAAATTCGACTTTTCTATTGCAGGGCTTCCAGGTTTATACTGGTCAGGGAGTAGTTATATAAAAGAGTCTTTACCTGACCTTTGCTCAAGTGTATTGGTCCTGGGAAAGTCGACTACATCATGTGGGAAATTCACGAAGGCATATGTGGAAGTCATATCGAGGGAAGATCCTCTTGGGTATGGCTTGGCGGGTTTCCCTAGCGAATACTTGGTCGTGCTTGAGAGACCTCTCCATATTTACGGATTAAAAATTTAATCCGAATGGAGACCCGTCTCCCAACGACCATCTCGTCGTCGTATCGTTCGGTACGAATTACAACTTGGCCAATCACAAAGATCGAGCCTTGTAATTCTTCTAACTAAACGACCGTGGAAAAGACGACGAGTGGATCGTCGATTTTTTGTGTTTATTAATCGGGGTGCAATAATTAATTATCTAACATTAATTAACCATTAATTAAACAAGACAATTAATTATCACATGCCACATGAAATGACGAGACTAAAAATAAGAGCTGAGAGAGAAATATACCTCTCCTTTACCTCGTAGCCTTCTACCTTATGTCCCTCCCCTCCCGGACGTAGTGTGGGCGACGAGTTACCGAGAACCAAGATCACCAAGGTGTTTCTCTCTTCTTCCTAGCTTGGTCGAAACCCTAGGATCTCCTCTCCACTTGCCGCCGGCCCAAAACCTAGTTTTCGTCGGCGCCGCCGCCCCTCCTTCTTGCTCCCAGCTCACGCACAGTCAAGAGGAAGAGAAGAGCAAGGTGAGGAAGAAAGAATGGAAGAAGAAGATGAGATAAACTCTCCTCGACAATCCAAACAACCACCCAACTCTCCTTCTTCCTTCTCTCTATCGCCAGCCAACTTCAAGGGAGAAGAAGTGTCGCCGGCGGTGGCTTTCTCTCCTTCCAAAGCTGTGCGTGCCCTTAGGGGAAGAAAGGAGAAGGTAGCTGAGGGAGGAAGAAGAGACCAAGCCTCTTCCTTCACCCTCACCGAAAGCTTTCTTCCACCTATGTGACGGCGCCCACCTTTGACCTAGGAGAGAGGAGATGAGAGAAAAGAGGGAGAGGCTCTAGGGATCTCTTGTGTATTGGATTAAGCCTTGGTTTCATGATCTCATGGGGTATTTATAGGGCTAAGGTAGGGACCAAGAGGAGGAGTTGGATCTTGGCCCACTAATGGATCTAAAACCAATCCATTAATTAAGATCCATTCCACTAAAGGATCTTAATTGAACTTCCTTACCAACCCCCATATTTTCGTATGGGCTCCACATATTATGAGTCATCCATCCCCTCGTGTTTAAGATATCGAATGCCCGTCGATTAATTTAAATTACTGACAATTTCAATTAATCGACTTTTGGCTCCTTGACTAGTACCACTCAATCATATCATAATGTCAGATCAAATCCACCTGCAGGGTTTAACATGATGAACCTTTTGAGCTCATCAAGGGGCATCATCATCCCGACTCACCAGGACACGGATTCTATCAATAATTAATGGCACACCATATAATTAATATTATTTTCTAACTTATCGGGCCTATCGATTTAACAGAATAAATCTCGCCCATTGGTAAATCAAAGAAATAATTATTAACTATATGTGCCCGTTATTGTATCAGGATTTAGGGGTTGTAGTCCATAATAAATCCGAGGTCCAATCCAATTATCAAGTCAGTACAAATTGGATGACCTCTGGTTTTGGTCCTGCTCAATGCACACAAAGCACACTAGTGTAATTCTATGGTCAAGATAAACCACACCTAATTACACTACAACCATCCCGATAGTTTGTCCAAATCCATCTTGGTTGTGAGCCTCTTACTCATACTATGCAAGGGACTAATAACACGATCTTCCGTGTGTCACCACACACCATCTTATCTATAGTGCACAATATTGGACTTTTATGCATATACTAATGTAAACACGCATCTAGTGTTGTTGTTATTCTCTTTTCAAAAAATAGATGATCTCATATATAAAAAGAACAAGTCTTTTAGTATACACATCTAACAATCTCCCACTTATACTCAAAGACTCTGCTGTTCTCTCACTGCCATACATCTGACTCCCATATCCTCCACATGCCGGTTAAAAGCTCTAGCTGGAAGAGCTTTAGTGAAAGGATCCGCCAGGTTGTCCTCCGATGCAATCTTGGCGACATCTACTTCTCCTCGCTTTACGATTTCTCGTATCAGGTGGTACTTGCGCTCTATGTGTTTACTCGCCTTATGGGCTCGTGGTTCCTTCGAGTTTGCAACTGCACCACTGTTATCACAAAATATTGTGATGGATCTAGTTAAACCAGGAATCACATCCAAGTCCATGATGAAGTTCCTGAGCCATACAGCTTCCTTGGCTGCCTCTGAGGCTGCCACATACTCAGCTTCCATGGTGGAGTCCGCCATGCATTTCTGCTTGACACTCCTCCAAACAATGGCTCTACCTCCTAGAGTAAACACAAACCCCGAGGTAGACTTACTCTTGTCCCTATCTGACTGGAAATCCGAATCCGTATAACCCACAGGGACTAATTGTCTGTCCCGGTAAACCAGCATATAATCCCTAGTCCGTCTCAGGAATTTCAATATATGTTTTACCGCAGTCCAATGTCCCTATCCAGGGTTACTCTGATATCTGCTGACCATGCCCACGGTAAAGCAGATAACTGGTCTCGTGCACAACATAGCATACATGAGGCTTCCTACAGCCGATGCATAAGGAACTGCCTTCATTTCCTCTATCTCCTTTGATGTTTTCGGACACATCTCTTTGGATAGAGGAACTCCATGTCTGAAAGGTAGAAAACCCTTCTTGGAGTTTTCCATGCTAAACCGAGCCAGGACAGTGTCAATATATGAAGCTTGGGACAAGCACAATATCCTTTTCTGCCGATCCCTTATGACCTTGTCTCAAGGATGTGTCCCGTTTCTCCTAAGTCTTTCATATCAAATTGTTTGGACAACCAAACCCTTACATCTATAACACTTTGACATTGTTGCCAATTAACAAAATGTCATCTACGTAAAGTACAAGAAACACCACTACGTTTCCGTCACATCTCTTATATACACATGACTCATTCGGGCTTTGAATAAATCCATATGACTGGATTACTTCATCAAAGCGGATGTTCCAAGATCGCGAAGCTTGCTTTAATCCATAAATGGATCGATTAAGCTTGCACACTAGATGCTCTTTGCCCTTCGCAATGAACCCTTCTGGTTGTTTCATGTAGATGGTCTCCTCAAGATTTTCGTTAAGGAAAGCTGTCTTGACATCCATCTGCCATACCTCATAGTCTATATGAGCGGCAATAGATAAGAGAATCTGGATAGACTTAAGCATGGCTACCGGCGAAAATGTATCCTCATAATCGATACCCTCTTTCTGAGTATACCCTTTCGCAATAAGCCTAGCTTTGAAGGTCTCAACCTTCCCGTCTGATCCTCTCTTTCTCTTGTAGATCCACTTGCATCCAATGGCTTTTATACCATTGGGTGGTTCTACTAGCTCTCAGACATTATTAGAATCCATTGATTCTATCTCAGAGTTCATTGCCCTTTGCCAAAAATCTACATCCTTATCTTAGAGGGTCTCGTCATAGGTCCAAGGATCCAGTTCATGTTCACCATGGACCAAGTCCAAAGACTCTCCCAAAAACATGAACCTCTCAGACTGTCTAACAACCCTCCCACTGCGACGAGGTACCATCTGTGTATCTTCTGTGACACGCGGTGCAGTGACTTGTGGTGTATCCTCTTGGACAGTTGGTCCTAAGGTCAGAACGTCCCCTCTTAACTCTTCAAGCACTAGTCTACTCCTGGGCTTGTGGTTCATCACATAGTCTTCTTCTAAGAATCTGGCATTCGTGCTAACGATTACCTTCTAATCCTTAGGACTATAGAACAGACCACCTTTCGTTCCTCTAGGATAGCCTACGAACAGACATACTTCCATACGAGATTCCAATTTATCAGTATCTCCCATCAGCACATGTGTTGGACTACTCCAAATCCGATCATGTCCTAGACTAGGCTTTCGCCCAGTCCACAGTTCTGTGAGAGTAGAAGGGACTGACTTAGATGGTACCAAGTTCAGAATGTATGCTGCCGTTTCCAGAGTATATCCCTAGAACGAATCAGGTAAGTCAGAGTAGCTCATCATTGACCTAACCATTTCCATAAGAGTCATATTCCTTCTTTCTGTCACTCCATTTTGTTGAGACGTACCCGGTACAGTTAGCTGGGACTGAATCCCAGCCTCTGATAAGTAGCTCCTAAACTCACCCAAGAGGTATTCGCCACCACGATCTGATCGTAGTGTCTTGATATTTTTACCTCGATATTTCTCCACATCAGCCTTGAATTCTTTGAACTTATTAAAGCACTCAGACTTGCGGCACATCAGGTAAATGTATCCATACCTTGAATAATCATCAATAAAAATGACGAAGTATTCAAAGCTGCCTCTAGCCTGGATGCACATGGGACCACACAAATCAAAATGAACCAGTTCTAACACTTCTTTGGTCTTGTACCCCTTAGCCTTGAAAGACCTCTTGGTCATCTTACCTTCCAAGCAGGACTCACAGGTCGGGAAGTCTTCCACCACCAATGAACCCAAGGGCCCATCAGCTATCAACCTCTGAATCCTACTAAGGTTAATATGACCAAGCCTAAGGTGCCAAAGATATGTCTGGTTCATTTTAGAAGGCTCCTTTCTCTTATTTAGGTTAGATGATGAGCTATTGACCTTTACTTGCATCGTGGGAGTTTTTTGTTCTAGAGTATATAGATTGCCAACCATAGTACCCGAACAGATAATCTCTCTATTTCTCTTTATAACAACTCTGTTATTAAAAGTAATAGAATATCCATCCTTTATTAATTTAGAAACTGAAATTAAATTCTTTCTAAAAGAAAGTACATATAAGCAATCTCTCAAAACCAACACTTTATTTCTCTCAAACGATAAATAAAAATCTCCCACTGCAACTGCTGCCGCCTCCGTAGCATTGCCCATGTAGACGATGATTTCGCCATCAGCTAGCCGTTGAGTTTCCTGGAACCTCTGCAGAGTATTGCAGACATGATAAGTGGCTCCCGTATCTACGCATCAGGTACTGATAGGTAGCACCGCTAAACATGTTTCAACGATTAAGCATAAAGAAATACCTTGTCTTAACGACGGGGACAGTTCGCCTTCCAGTGTCCAATTTGCTTACACGTGAAGCACTTGCCTTTCAGCTTCTTTTAGCCAATCCGAGGTCCCTGCGATGCTGCTGCTGCTGCCTTCTTGAACCCACCTTGTTTCTTCTTCTTCCTGCCTTTCGGTACAGAAGTAGAAACCTTCTGAGTAACCAAGGCCTGCGAGCTCTGACGAAATAGACCCTCTGCCGCCTGGAGTTCTCCTAGCAGTTCCCCCAACGTATACTCATGCTTGTTCATGTTATAGTTGAGCCGGAACTGCTCAAAACTCCTAGGCAGAGACTGGAATATAAGCTCGACCTGGGTTTCCCCGTCGATTTGTGCTCCCAGTACCTCAATCTCATTGAGGTGAGCCATCATTTTCAGGACATGATCCCTAACGGGTGTCCCTTCGACCATAGTAGTCGTCATCAGGTTCTTCATCGCAACCTGCCTAGCGGCCCGACCCTGGTGCCCGAAGAGCTCCTTGAGGTTTAGCATCATTGCATAAGCAGTGGGCATGACCTGATGCTGATGTTGCAATACATTCGACATAGATGCCAGAATGTAGCACCGCGCCATCTCATCTGCCTTAACCCACTTCTTAAAGCGCTCCCTCTGCTCTTCACTAGAGTTCTCGCTAGGCCTTTCAGGACAGTCCTCCAAGAGCACATATTTGTACTCTTCAGCAGTAAGGGCAATATCTAGGTTTCTTTTCCAGTCAATGTAATTGGGTCCAGTAAGTTTATTCTCCTTAAGTATGGTTGTTATGGGATTAAAGGTCATTTTGAAAATCCTGAGAATCACAACATACACTATTTTAGAATTCGAAAATAAATTGATTCCTCAAATAATAAATTTTCAAAATCAACTAACGCCTCAAACACAGAGAACTCGCATGCCACGTTAGTGTGGACGTATACGAATTCTACATTCGTAAGAGGAGGTTTTGCCCATTAATCTTATTATCTAGTCAACCTAACTTTTTGACAAATAAGATTAATAATTGGTTCACTTCGGCCCTACAAATAATAACAGTGACTCCGTTAGGAAGGATACTAATATTTGTATCTAAGTGTTTACCATTATATGACACCAAGAGAATTATTTTCGATTATATGTCTTCCATTGCGGAAGTACACACGCTCTTCAATAATTCTCCATAATCTTTTCTGACCCAGTGATCCACAGAACAAGCCTATCCGTTATGGAGGAAGGCACTCATAGCCAACGCGTGGGCTTGTTCACATCACTTGTCAGATTTTAATGGAGGCCATGGGACCCTTAGGGCCCCTCTCCCACTTAGTTATTGATTTTGAGGAATTTTAACGAGCACACACACGACAAGCACATAACCAACATAATGAAAAAGAAAATCCTAGATTTTTCAACTTTCATGGCCTTGGTCTCTAACGCGTCTCCAGTCGTGTCGTCACCTCGTTCGCTGCTCCCTTCACCATGCGCAAGCCACCTTGAGGGATCTCCGAGCCAAGATGAATAGCTAATTATTTACATCATCGATCCTTCTCCACGAAGGAGTGTACATGAAATCTAGATCGAAAAGTAAACAAAAAGCTCGGCTAAACACGTGCCGTATTTAATTACAAAAATTAAATACTACCTAGCCTCATCAACCCCGAGGATTTAATTAATTACAAAACATTGCACAACCAATCACACATATCAAATATTTGGCCATGATAAGTTGGAATCTAGTGTCTGCAATACAAAGTTAGCTTACGCACATACACATATCATCCAGCAAAATAAAATGTATGAAAAAAGTAAAAAATTAACCATTCCTAAACACACAAAACTGGAAACCTCAGCTCTGATACCAATTCTTGGGTATGGCTTGGCGGGTTTCCCTAGTGAGTACTTGGTCATGCTTGAGAGACTTCTCCATGTCTACGGATTAAAAATTTAATCCGAATGGAGACCCGTCTCCTAACGACCATCTTGTCGTCGTATCGTTCAGTACGAATTACAACTTGGCCAATCACAAAGATTGAGCCTTGTAATTCTTCTTACCAAATGACCACGGAAAAGGCGACGAGTGGATCACCGGTTTTTGTGTTTATTAATCGGGGTCCAATAATTAATTATCTAACATTAATTAACCGTTAATTAAACAAGACAATTAATTATCACATGCCACATGAAATGACGAGACTAAAAATAAGAGCTGAGAGAGAAATATACCTCCCCTTTACCTCGTAGTCTTCTACCTTATGTCCCTCCCCTCCCGAACGTCGTGTGGGCGACGAGCTACCATGAACCGAGATCACCAAGGCGCTTCTCTCTTCTTGCTAGCATAGTCGAAACCCTAGGACCTCCTCTCCACTTGCCACCGGCCCAAAACCTAGTTTTCGTCGGCGCCGCCGCCCCTCCTTCTTGCTCCCAGCTCACGCACAGTCAAGAGGAAGAGAAGAGCAAGGTGAGGAAGAAAGAATGGAAGAAGAAGATGAGATAAACTCTCCTCGACAATCCAAACAACCACCCAACTCTCCTTCTTCCTTCTCTCTATCGCCAGCCAACTTCAAGGGAGAAGAAGTGTCGCCGGCGGTGGCTTTCTCTCCTTCCAAAGCTGTGCGTGCCCTTAGGGGAAGAAAGGAGAAGGTAGCTGAGGGAGGAAGAAGAGACCAAGCCTCTTCCTTCACCCTCACCGAAAGCTTTCTTCCACCTATGTGACGGCGCCCACCTTTGACCTAGGAGAGAGGAGATGAGAGAAAAGAGGGAGAGGCTCTAGGGATCTCTTGTGTATTGGATTAAGCCTTGGCTTCATGATCCCATGGGGTATTTATAGGGCTAAGGTAGGGACCAAGAGGAGGAGTTAGATCTTGGCCCACTAATGGATCTAAAACCAATCCATTAATTAAGATTCATTCCACTAAAGGATCTTAATTGAACTTCCTCACCAACCCCCATATTTTCATATGAGCTCCACCTATTATGAGACATCCATCCCTCCGTGTTTAAGATATCGAATGCCCGTCGATTAATTTAAATTACTAACAATTTCAATTAATCGACTTCTGGCTCCTTGACTAGTACCACTCAACCTTATCATCATATCAGATCAAATCCACCTGTAGAGTTTAATATGATGAACCTTTTGAGCTCATCAAGGGGGCATCATCATCCCGACTCACCAGGACACGGATTCCGTCAGTAATCAACGACACATCATATAATTAATATTATTTTCCAACTTACCGGGCCTATCGATTTAACAGAATAAATCTCGCCCATTGGTAAATCAAAGAAATAATTATTAACTATATGTGCCCGTTATTATATCAGGATTTAGGGATTGTACTCCATAATAAATCCGAGATCCAATCCAATTATCAAGTCAGTACAAATTGGATGCCTCTGGTTTTGGTCCTGCTCAATGCACATAAAGTACACTAGTGTAATTCTATGGTCAAGATAAACCACACCTAATTACACTACAACTATCCCGATGGTTTGTCCAAATCCATCTCGGTTGTGAGCCTCTTACTCATACTATGCAAGGGACTGATAACACGATCTTCCGTGTGTTAACACACACAATATTATCTACAGTACACAGTATTGGACTTTTATGCATATACTAATGTAAACACACATCTAGTGTTGTTGTGATTCTCTTTTCAAAAAATAGATGATCTCATATATATAAAGAACAAGTTTTTTAGTATACTGATAAGTACCATTTTATTGATTATTTGAGTTGCTAAAATCCATGTTTGACCTATGTTTTTATTGCTTAATTGTGAAATTGCCCTAGGTTTTAGAACTTACTCTTATTTTGGACTTAATTGCAAATTTATACATATTTGGATTATTTGACCACTAAATTTGTGATCTATCTTTGTAGGCATGAAAGGTTCATGGACCTAGGGCATATTGGGTCAAACTTGAGTCGGAAGTGACCTGGATCAGTTATCAAGATTAGGATTAAATCTGGGCCGTCCGATTCAAAAGCGACTAGATCTGAGCCATCCGGGACCATCTGAAGCAATCCGAGCTAGGGTTAGGGTTGATCAAGCACTCTGATCAAGATCTGAAGGTTTCACTCCAATCAGAGCTAAATCAACCGTTGGATCAAGCTCCGAGGGCTCTAGATCGTCCATTCAAAGATTAGGGTGATCTGGACCATCCGTTGAAAATCTGGAGGATCCGAGCTACCATGAGGCAGATCCTGACCCCTGATCATCATCATTAAAGTTTGGATCAAATCAGAGCAATATCAGCCGTTGGATTTCCTCAAATCAATCTGAGCCGTCCAATGTTAATTACTTAAGGAAAAATTCTGCGCAGCTTCCTCCTCATCGCGTCTTCGCCGCAACAGTAGCTTCGTTCGTTTTTCTTCGTGTTCTTCAAGCTTTTCATCCATCCGAAGGCGTGATCACTCAATCCTTCACTAGAGCAAGGGCTAGGTCAGTGGAGAGAGTTCTCTGTGAGGTTTTCAGATTGAATTTTGCTCAATAACAGGGCTGCGTGAGGTTTCAGCAGTTCTGTTATCCGATTTCAGCAAGCTCAGCTGTGCGCCATCGCCATCTCATCCAAGCTAGCCAGAGGGGTTCCCTGGAAGGCTCGGATCATTCCCTAATCCCAATCGCAATCCACCACAGCTAGTTTGAAGAAGTTGGAAGCAGTTTTCGGTTTGAGCAGGGTCTGAATTGATTCGGTAGCAGAGACAGTTCTTCCACTGAATTGCTGAGCTTGCGGGTCCGAGGTTCTCCCTTGTGTGACGAACAAGGAGCTCTTGAGCTGGGGAAGGGTTGAGGAGCAGTGTAGTTAGTTAATTTCTGCTGATTTAGCTGTAATTTAAATTCTGCAACCCAGTTCTGTTTTCTGCACTCGTATCAGTTTGTTACTTTCAATTTCTGAACTGTTTTTACTTAATTAGGTTTTGATCCTGCAAGACAATCAGTTAAGGAGTCTGTTTAGTTAACAATAGCTGTAATTTCAGTTCAATTCTAGCTTAAATCTTTGCGTGCCAATTCCAGCTTGTGTGCCAACTTAATTCTGCATTTTTCAGTTCTTGTCTTTGTGTTCCTGCGTTTTGTTCCAATTTGCTTTAGTTTAGTTATTGAATTTACCTTGAAATTAGTTCTAGCTAAATAGCATTCGATTTAAGCCTTGCGCAGCAGTTATTGTGAATCACTTTCATGTCTGAAATCTGAATTCCAATTCTGAAATCTAAGCTCAATTCTGAAATTTGTCAGATTTGGTTGTGTCGAGATTTTGTGTGTTTAGGGTCTTGCTTGTTCAGTCATTTACTTGGAGTTAAGCTTTCAATTATCTCTGCATTTCCTTGCATTTACAGTTTCCATTTTCTCAGTCTGATCAATAAATCTCAATCTGAACTGTTTGAATCAGTTTTGGCACAAAAGGGATAGTTTTTGGCACACAAGGATCTCCCTTGCGTGCCAAGTTGTTTTGGGTATTAACTTGCATCAATTTTTCACTTATCTCTTGGTTTATGATAGTGTTTGAAATCCATTGGTATCGCCTTCAGCATTTCTGAATTCTCTTTGCATTAGTTAGCTTCCAAAACTTGTAGCTAGTGGTGTTAATATTGTTGCTTGTTTAGTTTCCGACTTCCATAGTTAGCACTTGTTTTAAGCTTGATTTGCTTACCGAAAACTTCCATCACTGCCTCTACTTCATTGCTTAGCATTTCTTTTGTTTTTGAAATCAGAAATCAGTTTCCAAAAATTTTGTAAGTGTTTTGATTAGGATTCCCATAGGTTGAGTTATTAAGTGTCATCTCTTTGTTTAGTTCATGAGTTGAGTTTCTTTAATTTTCATTGTGATTTCATCTCTAAATTACAACCCAAAACCCAATTACTTATTTGAAACCCAAAAACACAAACGACACATAAATACAAGCTCGAATCACACAATATCAACTAGTCCCGAGGAAAAATACGACCTGTGGCCCCTTTACTACGTTTTCATATTTTGATTGCAAAAAGGGTTTCCAGCATTTCATACACATTTAAATTTGAGACCCACATTCGTGACATATCATTTGGGTTCGTCAAATTTTTGGCGTCGTTACCGGGGAAGCTACTAGTTGATTTGTTTGATTTTTGCTTGTGCACTTATTTCATATCTTTCTTGATTTATTTTTTGTGCTTATTGCTATATCTGTTGATTTGATTTTATTTGTTTTATCTCTTTATCTTTTACTGCGATGTGTTTTGTTTTATGACCAGGTCTACAGGTGGTGATCTAGAAGAATTTGACCCTGAGATTGAGAGGACTTTTAGAGCCAGGAGGAGCCAGGGCATTCTTTCAAAGACTACAGATATCCCTCCTATTCAGACTATTTTCACTCACTCAGGCAGTATCATGGCAGACCACCAGAGAACTATGAAGGAGCTCGCAGCACTAGATGCGACATTTCAGTACTCCAACATTGCTTATCCAGAGCTGGCGGGAGATTTCGAGCTCAGATCTGGACTCATCAATTTGCTGCCCAAATTTCAAGGATTATCTAGAGAAGATCCAAATAGGCACCTGCACGAATTCCATGTTGTATGCTCTACTATGAAGCCTCAAGGCATTTATGAAGAAGATATCAAGCTGAGAGCTTTTCCCTTCACACTGACAGGAGCAGCAAAAGACTGGTTTTACTATCTACCCACAGGGCATGTATCTAGTTGGATCTCCATGAAGAAAGCATTTTTGGAAAAATATTTCCTAGCCTCCAGAACAGCAATAATCAGAAAAAGCATCTGTGGAATTCAGCAAGTGGTGGGTGAGACGCTCTATGATTACTGGGAGAGATTCAACAAGTTGTGTTCAAGTTGCCCCCAGCATCAGATCAGCGAGCAACTTTTGATTCAGTACTTTTATGAGGGATTGCTGCAGATGGACAGGATTATGATAGATGCTGCAGCTGGAGGAGCCCTAGTGAACAAAACGCTAATTCAAGCTAGGGAGCTCATTTCTAATATGGCTGAAAACTCACAACAATTTGGGAGCAGAGCATTGACCACTAGAGGAGTTGGTGAAGTTCAGGTAGTTCCTACTGATCAGAAAGAGATAAGGAATTCATTGGCAGAGATCACATCACTTATTAAGCAATTGAAGGTCAATAATGCAAATCAAGGTTCAAATATTTCGGTTCCTCCACAAGCTAATCAAGTGATGAGTGTGTGTAGCATTTGCTCTAGTCAAGAGCACACTTCAGATTCATGTCCCACCCTCCAACAAGACGAGACAGTAGCGGCATTGGTAAGAGGACAATTTCAAGCAAGAAACAATCCTTACTCCTCTACTTACAACCCCGGTTGGAGGGATCACCCAAATCTCAAATATGGGAACTCTTTCTGCCAACAAAACCCTCAAACGCAGCAATTGCAGCAGCCTCCACATAATTTCCAGCAAGCACAGCCACAATTCCAGCAGCCACAGCAATTTCAGCCTGCGGATCCGAATTTACAGCCTACATTTCAGCAACCGCAGCCCCTATTTCAGCAATTCCAGCCTCAGTTCCAGCCATATCATCAAGGGCAGCAAGGTTTTCAATCATTTCCAGCTTTCCAAACTCAAAACCAACAAAATTTCCAGCCTTCCCAGCCCTATAATCAGATTTCACAGCCCTACAATCAAGGGTTTCAAAATCAGAATTTTCAGTCCTCATCACCAAATTTTCCACTTCAAAATCAGAACTTTCAAGGCTACAACTCCCAGCAAGGTTTCCAAGCATATCAGCCCGCTAATCAACCCTACCAACAGCAATTTCCATCCTCCTATCAGCCCCAACAGCCATGTTTTCAAGGATCACAGCAAGCTCAACCATTTCAGCCGAATACTTCATCATTTCAAGGTCAGTCAAGGAACTATGCTAACCAAGGAGGCTATGGGAGCTCAAGTGGAGAAATGCGCAGCAACAACAAATGATGAAATGCTACAACAAGTCCTACAACAACAAAGTTTTCTACAACAACAACAACACCAACAACAACACAATCAAAACATTGAGAGACAAATGGGGCAATTAGCTAGCGGGATTAATCAAAATCAAGCTCAAGGATCAAGTCAACTCCCTTCCCAAACTGTTCCTAATCCTAAAGGAAACGTGAGTGCTATAACTTTGAGGAGTGGGAAGGTTACTTCATCTCCAAATGGTCCAAGAGCTGAAATTCCAGAAAATCAGACAGCACCTTCAATTCCAGCTCAAAACAGCCATGAAACGACTTCAAATTCAGCTGATTCCACCCCTAGCCCGTGCCCAACTCCTTCCTCAAGTAACCCTCCAAATTTGGTGGAAAACGGAGAAGAAATCAGTGGCGAGACGCAAGGAATAGCAGCTACTTCGCATGGGGCAGCAGTCCAAAAATCAGCCTCTTCACTCCCGGCCAAAGAAGATGATTTTAGGGTTCCTTTACCCTTTCCACAGCGGAAAACACTAGCCAAAAAGCAAGTGGAGGAGGAGAAGGCTAAGGAATTCAATGAACTAGTGGAACTTTTTAGCAAGGTAGAGATCAATGTACCTTTGTTGACCATGATCAAACAAATTCCAAAGTATGCTAAGTTTTTGAAGGATCTTTGTGTTCACAACAAGAAACTTAAGGAAAATGAGTTGGTCAGCTTTGGGAAGAATATTTCAGCACTTATCCACTCAATACCTCAGAAGTGTGAAGACCCAGGGGTATTTACTGTTTCTTGTGAGATAGGAAGCACTACATTCCATGATGCTATGCTTGATTTAGGAGCTTCCATAAATGTGATGCCCAGGTCAGTATTTCAGATGCTTGGCATAGGCCCTTTACAGCCCACTGGAGTGGTGATACAGCTAGCAGACAGGAGTCAGACCCACCCAGCAGGTATGATTGAAGATGTTTTGGTGAAGGTAAAGGAGCTAATATTTCTGCAGACTTTTATATTTTGGATATGGAGGGAGATTATTTGGCACACCGTTCTCCGCTTATTTTAGGAAGACCATTTCTGAAGACTGCTAGAACCAAAATTGATGTATATGCTGGTACACTTTCCATGGAGATCGGAGACACAATGGTTCAGTTTAGCCTTTTCGATGCTATGAAGCACCCGAGGGAGGACCACTCTATTATGAGCATGGATATTCTTGAGGAGCTGGAGCAGACAGAGTATGAGGCTGAGGGATTTTTATCTGATTTTTCTAGAGGAGTTATTGATTCAGAGGAGGCTGAGAGAGTGTTTACTGCTGAGACTGAGGATTTTTCAGAAGACATTTCAGACACATTTCCAGCTGGAGAGGTTTTTATAGGTGTAGGGGATTGCACAGAGCCCCAAGGATCACCTATTTTTCTTGATATTCAAAGTGTAGGGGATTGCACAGAGCCCCAAGGATCACTTATTTCTATTGAAGAAGACCAGAGTGAACTGAAGCCATTACCAGGCCATTTGAAGTATGCATATCTAGGAGAGGAGCAGACTTTCCCTGTGATTATTGCACAGCATTTGGAGTCAGAACAAGAAGAAAAATTATTACAAGTCCTGAGACACTACAAGAAGGCAATTGGGTGGACTTTATCAGATATACCATGTATCAGCCCAGCTATCTGCATGCACAGGATATTTTTGGAGGAAAATGTCAAACCTGTGAGGCAACCGCAAAGGAGACTCAATCCAATTATTTTGGATGCTGTAAAGAAAGAGGTGACTAGACTTCTACAGGCAGGTATCATTTACCCTATTTTTGACAGTCAGTGGGTTAGTCCTATTCACGTGGTGCCCAAGAAATCTGGAGTGACCGTGGTGGCCGATGAAAGCAATGAGTTAGTGCCCACCAGAGTTAAGAATTCCTGGAGAGTCTGCATTGATTACAGGAAGCTCAACAAGGTCACAAGGAAAGATCACTTCCCTTTACCCTTCATTGATCAGATGCTTGAGAGACTAGCAGGGAAGTCGCATTATTGTTTCTTGGATGGATTTTCAGGCTATTTTCAGATTTGCATAGATCCAGAGGACCAGGAGAAGACTACCTTCACTTGCCCCTTTGGCACATTTGCCTACAGATGTATGCCCTTCGGACTCTGCAACGCACCCGGTACATTTCAGAGATGCATGGTAAGTATATTTGGTGAGTTGCTAGAGGACTGTATGGAGGTATTCATGGATGATTTTTCAGTTTATGGCACGTCTTTCGATTCCTGCTTAGATAATTTGTCTAGGGTTTTACATCGCTGTATTGAAACTAACCTTGTTCTTAATTTTGAGAAATGCACTTCATGGTAGAGCATGAGATTGTACTTGGACACATAGTCTCTCGAAAAGGTATTGAGGTAGATCCTGCGAAAATCAGTGTTATTTCTTCTTTATCTTACCCCGTATGCGTACGGGATGTTCTTGCTTTTCTGGGACATGCAGGATTTTACCGCAGATTTATTAGAGATTTCAGCTTGATTGCTCGACCCTTGACACGACTTTTGCAGAAGGATGTTGAGTTTCATTTTGATGAAAAATGCAAGGAAGCTTTTCATAGGCTCAGAGAGGCTCTTACCTCAGCTCCTATTATTACATCACCTGACTGGACTCTACCATTTGAATTAATGTGTGATGTTTCTAATTTTGCAATGGGAGCTGTTTTAGCACAGAGGGTTGATGGAGCACCACATGTCATTTGCTACGCCTCCAAAACCCTAGATGCCGCCCAAGCCAACTACACCACGACTGAAAAGGAGCTTCTTGCCATTGTTTTTGCTTTAGATAAATTCAGATCTTATTTATTATGCTCACATGTCATTATTTTTTCTGATCATGCAGCTCTCAAATATTTATTGAAAAAGCCTGATGCAAAACCTAGATTGATCAGATGGATGCTCCTACTCCAAGAATTTGACCTGGAAATCAAGGATAGAAGTGGAAAAGAGAACTTAGTTGCAGATCACTTGAGCATACTTGAAGGAGATGGATCTCCTACCACCATTGATGATGATTTCAGATATGAGCACTTGATTGCAGTGCATGGTGAGACACCGTGGTATGCTGACCTAGTTAATTTTCTAGTTGCACATGCTTTTCCCACTCAATTTTCTAAGGCTCAAAAAGATAAATTAAAAAGTGATGCAAAGTTTTATGTGTGGGATGATCCTTATTTGTGAAAATTTTGTAATGACCAAATAATTAGGAGATGCGTACCAGATCATGAGTTTTCTTCTGTCCTTACTTTTTGTCATTCATCAGCTTGTGGGGGGCATTTTGGACCCCAGAGGACTGCTAGGAAAGTACTCGAGTGTGGATTATACTGGCCCACCCTTTTTCATGATTCACATGTTTTTTATAAAAATTGTGATAGATGTCAGCGAACTGGGAACATAGGAGCGAGACATGAGATGCCTCAACATGCTATACTTTATTGTGAGATTTTTGATGTTTGGGGGATAGATTTTATGGGACCTTTTCCTACATCTTATGGTTATCTGTATATTTTACTTGCTGTGGATTATGTTTCAAAATGGGTGGAGGTCATTCCCTCCAAGACTGATGATTCTTCTGTTGTTTGTAGTTTTGTTAGGTCACACATTTTCTGCAGGTTTGGAATTCCAAGAGCAATAATTAGTGACCAAGGATCTCATTTCTGTAACAAACACATGAAGACACTGCTGAGCAAATATGGGGTGGTACATAAAATTTCTACATCCTATCATCCCCAAATAAATGGACAGGCTGAGATTTCCAACAGAGAGATAAAATCTATTCTAGAGAAGACAGTTGGGCCCACTAGAAAAGACTGGAGCAAGAGGTTAGATGACGCACTCTGGGCCTACAGGACAGCATACAAGACACCGATTAGCATGTCACCCTACTGCTTGGTTTATGGTAAAGCTTGTCACCTCCCCGTAGAAATAGAGCACAAGGCATATTGGGCGGTGAAAGCTTGTAATTTCGATGCTACCAAGGCGGGAGAAGAAAGAAAATTGCAACTGCAAGAACTTGAAGAAATTCGACTAGAGGCATTCGAAAATTCAAGGATTTACAAAGAAAAGACCAAGAATTTCCATGACAAACACATTGTGAAAAAGGACTTCTAAATTGGCGATAAGGTTTTATTGTATAAATCAAGGCTCAAATTGATAAGAGGTAAGTTGAGGTCAAGGTGGGAAGGTCCATTTATTATAACTGACATTTTTCCCTATGGAGTTGTTGAAATTAGGGACGAAGCTAATGGATTTCTGTGGAAAGTCAATGGCCACCGGCTCAAAAAGTATTTTGAAGAACTAAAGAGCTAGAGGTGGATGATGTGTACATCGAGGACGCTATCTACCCAACTTAAGGGGGGTTCACTTTCTCTACATTTACATTTCATTGTTCATATCATTTTCATGGTTCTAGGAATAAATTTTTTTTCTCTTTTTATAGTAAGTAGTTGATAATAAATTCTTAGACAACATAGCATGAGTAAATAAACTTTGTAAATATCATGTTATGTCTTTTAGCACTTTTGCTCTTAGTAAATAAATGTAGCCCTCTAGGTTATCTCCATGTCATTTTAGAGTCTTTTGAAAATAAATTAAATTTGGTTGTTAAAACTTAAGGTTTGAGCTAATGGATGAAATCTTGGATGCTTGAGTACTACTTGATTTTAGATTCTTAATTGATGACTTGAGATGAATTATTTTTGCCTAGTGAGAATTAGTCTTATCTTTGTGACACACATATGTTATTGTGCTCTAGAACTTGCTTAGGTTCTTTCAAAATCATATTTCAATGATTGGATCACATCTATGCCATATTTTAGTTTGTTACCCTTTCTATACCAATTTTTGGCACTAATCATGTCTATTCTATTTGTCTTTCCTTATTCCTACTCTTAACCCCAATTTTTATCTATGGACTTGTTGTTTAGAATATTTCTTAATGCTACTTTGCCGAGACGGACAAAGATATAAGTGTGGGGGAGTGACTAGTGATTGGGAAGCAATTTTTATCAAGGATGCACTTCATTTCGAAAAAATAAAAAAAAAATTTTGCCAAGTGAGTTGAGTTTGGTGTCAAAAATGAGCAAGAAGAAGTGGTCAAAGATTGAAAACAATTGAAGATTCTTGACCATCAGTTGAAGATCCAAGCCATGTTGTGCCAAGGTGAATTCGGCTGAGAAAAAAAATTCTGCATAGAAGAAAAAAAGGGGGGGGGGGAATGGCACGCAACAAGAAAATCTGTGCCAAAAGAAAAAAAAAAGTTTCTTTGAAGCTTGATTCGGTAAGCAAAGTTGGATCAGGGATTGTGGAAGTTAATCAAATCAGAAACAATTTTCTAGATCTGAAATGGCAGCTGAACTTGATTTGAGATCAAAAGAAGAGTTGAGATGCAAGCATTTCTGCATTCTTAGAAAAACATTTCTGAATTGAAGCATTTCTGAATTCTCAAGGCTTTTCATTGCTGATTCTCGGCAGAAGGTCTCCTGCAAATTATTGAATGTGAAGAAGAGAAGGGAAACAAAAGAATTGAAGGCTGAAAAGTTGAAGAGTTGAGCTGAAAATGCAGCTGAAGCAGTTTGTGTGCAGTTTGTATCAAGATGAAGCTGAAGTTATTTTTCTAGGCTATGAATCAGGAAACTAAGTTCCTGAATGTATCAGATTTGTATCAAGAATATCCACTGCTGATCAAAGGAGAAAGAAAATGTGGTTGTTTGGATTTTTCAGATCAAGAACAGAAAAAAGAAAGAAGAATGTAGTGGGGCTGAAATTCGAAACAGCTGGGATCAAATCTTCCACTTATAGTTGATGCTAATTGATGTAAGGCAACCAGAGAAATGCAAGGTATGAAATTGCTGTTGTGGAGCCGAAATCTGATGAAAAAGAAAAAAAATATATGAAAAGAAATTCATGTGCCAAGTGGAGTTGCAAGAAATTGAGAAAAGTCAAGAAGGAAACCAATTGAAGCATTTATAATTTTGATGGATTAAGACTTGGGAAGTGGAGATATGGAAGTTCAGATCAGCCACACTTTGAGGGAAGCCTGAAATGCAGCTGTACAGAATTCAAAAAGGCTGAGTGAAAGTTGAGAAGAAGCTGTGAAATTTGGAGCTGGGAATTCTGAACGGCAATGAATTTGTTGCTGCCTAGTGCGAAAGCTGAAGGCTAAATCTGAATTCTGAATTGAATGCTGAAAATCTATGTAGAAGTCTTTGCCAAAGTGGGAACAAGTGGAGAAAAATCTGGGCCCAATTTCTAATGGTAAACTGATGAAGTGCAGAATTCCGGAAGAAGTTAAGTGAATGAATTGAAGAACCAAGCAATTTTGTGTCAAGAGGAATCCGGTTGACTGCAATCATCAAAATTCTGAGCTGAGGCAGGAAATTCAACTTACTGATCAGAAGTTCGAATGGAAGCTGAAGTGAATTCTGAATTGAAGAGAAAAATGCTGGACAGATCTGAAAGTAATGCTGCTGAGCTGAAAGTGCAGTGACTGAATACAATTTGCAGTGTAGTGGCTGAAACTCTCCATTGTCAATTGATGCTAACTGTTGCTAAGCAAGAAGAATGGAAAGTTCTGAAATTAGCTGCATGGAGTGGAAATTGAAACATGAAACAGAAAATAATGCAGCTAAAGATAAGAAGAAAAAAAACTGGGAACTAGAACAGCAAGTAGTATTCCTTGGAAGCTCATGGCATTAGAAGGGGATTGATGTGATTCTGATATGGAATTGGGCACAACATGACTGAACCGAATGAGAACAAAGGAGAAAGTTTGTAGCCGAACCTAAAGGAAGAGAAAGCAGAGAAAAACAAGAGAAAACAGTTTGAAGGATTGAGAGAAGAGAAGAGACAAATTGGCACGTAAATGGGAAATTGGCACATTGAACCAAGGAAGGTTTCTTCATCCAAATCCAAGGAAATTATTCAAGTTTGACTTTACCACATTTTTGATATCACTAGAGGACTGACAAGAGGGGCAAAGCACATTGGAAACATTCTTGAGCACTCAAGTCTTCCACTTCATCAATTTTCTATTTCCTTGACTTTTATTCCACTCTTTACCATTTTCTATGTTTTCATTTGTTTTTGTAGATGTTGATCCTAATCATGAATAATGGTGGAGAGTAGATAACAAGCAAGCCTATGGTAGTGCAAGAAGCATGTGTGTATGAGTGAGCTCCACTTCCATCATCTACTTAGAACTTAAGGAGAGAGCCACCAAAATTTTCCTTGAAAGGCTAGTGAGTTAAATTCATCTCAAGGACTAATAATGGATGAAAAGGCTAAGTTGTTGATTTAAGGATGAGATACTAATACATAGAGCTTAGATTTATGAGAATTGACAACCTTAGGTAATTTCTTTTCATTTGCTTTTAATTATGGTTTAGAAAACCTAAGGGATACATACTTAGTGGTTTCGCAAGACGCTCAAGCTCAAGTGTGGGGGAGTTGATAAGTACCATTTTATTGATTATTTGAGTTGCTAAAATCCATGTTTGACCTATGTTTTTATTGCTTAATTGTGAAATTGCCCTAGGTTTTAGAACTTACTCTTATTTTGAACTTAATTGCAAATTTGTACATATTTGGATTATTTGGCCACTAAATTTATGATCTATCTTTGTAGGCATGAAAGGTTCATGGACCTAGGGCATATTGGGTCAAACTTGAGTCGGAAGTGACCCGGATCGAGTTATCAAGATTAGGATTAAATCTGGGTCGTCTGATTCAAAAGCGGCTAGATCTGAGCCATCCGGGACCATCTGAAGCAATCCGAGCTAGGGTTAGGGTTGATCAAGCACTCTGATCAAGATCTGAAGGTTTCACTCCAATCAGAGCTAAATCAACCGTTGGATCAAGCTCGGAGGGCTCTAGATCGTCCATTCAAAGATTAGGGTGATCTGGACCATCCGTTGAAAATCTGGAGGATCCGAGCTACCACGAGGCAGATCATGACCCCTGATCATCATCATTAAAGTTTGGATCAAATCAAAGCAATATCAGCCGTTGGATTTCCTCAAATCAATCTGAGCCGTCCAATGTTAATTACTTAAGGATTCTGCGCAGCTTCCTCCTCATCGTGTCTTCGCCGCAACAGTAGCTTCGTTCGTTTTTCTTCATGTTCTTCAAGCTTTTCATCCATCCGAAGGCGTGATCACTCAATCCTTCACTAGAGCAAGGGCTAGGTCAGTGGAGAGAGTTCTCTGTGAGGTTTTCAGATTGGATTTTGCTCAATAACAGGGCTGCGTGAGGTTTCAGCAGTTCTGTTATCCGATTTCAGCAAGCTCAGCTGTGCGCCATCGCCATCTCATCCAAGCTAGCCAGAGGGGTTCCCTGGAAGGCTCAGATCATTCCCTAATCCCAATCGCAATCCACCACAGCTAGTTTGAAGAAGTTGGAAGAAGTTTTCGGTTTGAGCAGGGTCTGAATTGATTCGGTAGCAGAGACAGTTCTTCCACTGAATTGCTGAGCTTGCGGGTCCGAGGTTCTCCCTTGTGTGACGAACAAGGAGCTCTTGAGCTGGGGAAGGGTTGAGGAGTAGTGTAGTTAGTTAATTTCTGCTGATTTAGCTGTAATTTAAATTCTGCAACCCAGTTCTGTTTTCTGCACTCGTATCAGTTTGTTACTTTCAATTTCTGAACTGTTTTTACTTAATTAGGTTTTAATCCTACAAGACAATCAGTTAAGGAGTCTGTTTAGTTAACAATAGCTGTAATTTCAGTTCAATTCTAGCTTAAATCTTTGCGTGCCAATTCCAGCTTGTGTGCCAACTTAATTCTGCATTTTTCAGTTCTTGTCTTTGTGTTCCTGCGTTTTGTTCCAATTTGCTTTAGTTTAGTTATTGAATTTACCTTGAAATTAGTTCTAGCTAAATAGCATTCGATTTAAGCCTTGCGCAGCAGTTATTGTGAATCACTTTCATGTCTGAAATCTGAATTCCAATTCTGAAATCTAAGCTCAATTCTGAAATTTGTCAGATTTGGTTGTGTCGAGATTTTGTGTGTTTAGGGTCTTGCTTGTTCAGTCATTTACTTGGAGTTAAGCTTTCAATTATCTCTGCATTTCCTTGCATTTACAGTTTCCATTTTCTCAGTCTGATCAATAAATCTCAATCTGAACTGTTTGAATCAGTTTTGGCACAAAAGGGATAGTTTTTGGCACACAAGGATCTCCCTTGCGTGCCAAGTTGTTTTGGGTATTAACTTGCATCAATTTTTCACTTATCTCTTGGTTTATGATAGTGTTTGAAATCCATTGGTATCGCCTTCAGCATTTCTGAATTCTCTTTGCATTAGTTAGCTTCCAAAACTTGTAGCTAGTGGTGTTAATATTGTTGCTTGTTTAGTTTCCGACTTCCATAGTTAGCACTTGTTTTAAGCTTGATTTGCTTACCGAAAACTTCCATCACTGCCTCTACTTCATTGCTTAGCATTTCTTTTGTTTTTGAAATCAGAAATCAGTTTCCAAAAATTTTGTAAGTGCTTTGATTAGGTTTCCCATAGGTTGAGTTATTAAGTGTCATCTCTTTGTTTAGTTCATGAGTTGAGTTTCTTTAATTTTCATTGTGATTTCATCTCTGAATTACAACCCAAAACCCAATTACTTATTTGAAACCCAAAAACACAAATGACACATAAATACAAGCTCGAATCACACAATATCAACTAGTCTCGAGGAAAAATACGATCTGTGGCCCATTTACTACGTTTTCATATTTTGATTGCAAAAAGGGTTTCCAGCATTTCATACACATTTAAATTTGAGACCCACATTCGTGACATATCATTTGGGTTCGTCATATACACATCTAACAGATCCATGGCTAGGAAGATTATTCTGGCTGGATATTTTTGGCCCACGCTCTAAGCAGATGCCGTCAAATTTATGGTCGGATGTGAAGCCTGCCAAAAACATCAGCATATCATGCATCACCCGACTGAACTACTTCGAGCCTCCACTGTTTCCTGCCCCTTCGACCAGTGGGGAATGGACATTGTGGGCCCTTTTCTGATCGGGCCTTTTCTAATCGAGATGGACATTGTAGGCCCTTAGCAGAAGAAGTTCCTGTTAGTGTTGATCGACTACTTCTTCAAATGGGTTGATATAGTCTATAGGTACGACATTACTTATAAGTTGGTGTCGAATAATGACAGACAATTCGCAGGGCGCAAACTCAGAGAGTGGTGTGAAGGACTGGCTATTCATTAAGTCTTCACTTCAATCGCATATCCACAAGGCAATGACCAAGTAGAAGTGGTCAACCGGGAGATTATTAGGAGGCTCAAGATAAAGTTCGACCACGTCGGAGGTAGTTGGGTCGAAGAGCTCCCAAGCATCCTATGGTCGTACCGCACCACCCCGAAAGAAGAAACGGGTCAGAGTCCTTTCAACTTGGTGTATGTAGTGGAAGCGGTAATTCTGGTGGAGATAGGCGATGAGTCCGTCCGGTGCCAACACTACAACAAAATGATCAGGAATAGCTGATTGACCTAGACCTGGTGGCAAAGGTGCGAGACAAGATAGCTACCCGACTAGTTGCATACCGGCAAAGTATGCAGCAAGTGTACAATCGTCGAGTAAGCACCCGAACTTTCCAAGTTGGAGATAAGTTCTGGAAAAGAATCAAGCCGGTCAGCGACCTCGGAAAGCTCGAACCTCAATGGAGCAGACCTTACATCGTCGTCAAAAAGCTCACCGAAGATAATTATTATCTACAAGACGATGAAGGAAAAAAGCTGGATAGGTCATGACATGCAAATCACCTCTAGCCATATCGTATTCGATGAGCCATGTGAGAAATATATATGTATTTGTATGCATGTTTGTACTGCTTTGCAGTTTCAGTAATGAAAGAAACAAATGAAATATATCATCAAGACCCGATGCAATAGCTTGAAGATCCTACCATCTCGTCGTGCCGAGGATGCCCGAGATGAGTAGGCCTAGTCGTGGTGTCGAGGATGCCCGACCAGGAGGAGTATAAACTCCTACCATCTCGTGGTGCCAAGGATGTCCGAGATGAGTAAGCCTGGTCATGGTGCTTGTTGGGGCAATCTATGGTCCAGAGTGATAATGTGTTTTGATGTTTGGGCAAAGGGTTTAAGTTAGGTTCACCCTTGTGTTTGATATGCGAATGTGAGTGTGCAGGTCTTGCAGGATACACATAGACTTAGCTGGACGGCTTCAAGACCGGTGAAGGATGATATGGGAGACAAGCCGTGGGCTTGCATGCATCCGAGGGACCCTGGACAAAGCAGGGACGATGAGCCGAGGGAAGCGGACTTCGAGGCATATGTGAAGGATGGCATGGAGGTAAGCCGAGGGCTTGTGTGTGCATCTGAGGGACGAGAGCCAAAGTCGAAGAGGGCTTAAAGGCAATAGGTCGAGGCTGCTGGAGCAGGAACGATGAACCAAGGGAAGCGGACTTCAATGCATACGTGAAGGATGGCATGGAGGCAAGCCGTAGGTTTGTGTGCGCATCTGAGGGACGAGAGCCAAAGTCGAAGAGGGTTTGAAGGCAACAGATCGAGGCTGCTGGATGAAGAGTCAGCTGAGTCGTGAGGGTGCGAGTGCTGAGAGAATTGTACTCGGGAAATCCTAGGGTTCAAGTGCTGAGAGAAATGTACTCGGGAAGGGAAACCTTAAGTTTAAGGGTGGACCAGTCAACTGGTGCTGGAGCAGTCGACTGATGAAGTCCACAGAAAGATCAGTCGACTGATCCTGGACCAGTCGACTGATGGCAGCTAAAATTCAAACGTTGGGCTATAACGTTCGAATCTAAGTGGGACCAGTCGACTGCCCCAGGGCCAGTCGACTGGTAACGGTTATTTCAGCATAAAGCACTATTTAAAGTGGCTCAGTTTTAGCTGAAAGTTCTTGACGAAATTGGTTTTGGTTAAAGGCCAATTAGTAGTCTAAAGAGCTCAGGAAGGTGTTGCGGGTTGTGGCGAGGTTTCTCCACCCACAAGGAGCTACACGAGCTAACCGGGGTCTTCTGAGGAGTCATCCACCGATGGATCAAGATCTGTTAATGCAGTCTGACCCTGATTGTTGTTTTGGTGTTGACAACGATTTAAGTTTGGTTGAGCGAATTTGGGTTGAAATCCCGGTGAGTGAAGCCGGGTCCTGGTGAGTGAAGCCAGGTGATGGAAATCCCGGTGAGTGAAGCCGGGTCCTGGCGAGTGAAGCCGGGTCCTGACGAGTGAAGCCAGGTGATGGAAATCCTGGTGAGTGAAGCCGGGTCCTGGTGAGTGAAGCCAGGTGATGGAAATCCTAGTGAGTGAAGCTAGGTTGAAATCCCGGTGAGTGAAGCCGGGTCCCGGTGAGTGAAGCCGGGTCCCGGTGAGTGAAGCCGGGTGATCGAAACCATGGTGAGTGAAGCCAGGTCCTAGCTTGGAGGGCTAGGTTGGAAAAGTCCTAATTCGGAAGGGTTGGGTGAAAAGTCCTAGCTTGGAGGGCTAGGTGAAAAGTCCTAACTTGGAGGGTTAGGTGAAAAGTCCCAACTTGGAGAGTTAGGTGAAAAAGTCCTGGCTTGGAGGGTCAGGTCCTAGCTTGGAGGGCTAGGTTTGGAAAAGCCCTAATCCGGAAGAGTTAGGTGAAAAGTCCTAGCTTGGAGGGCTAGGTCAAAAATCCTAACTTAGAGGGTTAGGTGCAAATTCCCAACTTGGAGGGTTAGGTGAAAAATCCTTAGCTTGGAGGGCTAAGGTGGATGAAACCCTAGCTTGGAGGGCTAGGTTGGAGCCCCTGGATCGGTCTAGTGACCGATCAGGGAGTTGGCACGGTGCTCCTAGTGGATCGGTCTGGTGACCGATCCAGCGATGACTGATCGGTCTAGTGATCGATCAGGGAGTATGTGTTTCACTCAGTTAACGGCTGCTGATCGGTCCGGTGACCGATCAGGGAGCACTCAGTGAATTGAGTTCCCCTACTGATCAGGTTCTGAATGGTCTGGTGACCGATCAAAGACTTAGGATTTGATTTCCACTGGACCGATTAGGATGGAGCCTGATTGGTCTGGGAGTGGCCTGATTGGTCTGGTGACCGATCAGGCTGGAGCCTGATTGGTCTGGGGACCGATCTGGAGTGTGCAGCAGATTGCTGGATAGGTCTGGGGACCAATCAGGAGTATACAGAAGATTGCTGGATCGGTTTGGTGACCGATCAGGCTCCTTCCTAATCGGTCTGGGGACCGATCAGGAGCAGAACTTTAATTCAAATAAGCTGTCAGAAGCTCTGATCGTGTCTGTTTTCACTGTCGATTCTCTGCTACTTGCTGATTTCTTTTTGATATGCATTGCTAAGCCTCTGTTGGAGTGTGCAGGTGATAGCAGGTGATTCAAACACTCAAGGAGGGTCAATGGGAGGCTTTCCTTGGAGCAGGTTTGTTTGTTTCTCCTTCTCAGGTTTCAACGTCAACTGGAGCAATTGGCAACTGACGGAGACTCAGCTGGAGAGGAGGTCTTCAGTGGACTGAGTGCTCAGGAAGGTCAGTGGGTTCAGGCTGGCTTAGTGGATGCTGATGAAGCTTGCGATGGTGAGAGGGAGCTTAAGAGACAAAGCTGGATGCAGAGAAGCTGAGGCGAACAAGACAGAAACTTGGGAAGTTTGGCTGGGCGGTGTTCGTGCTCTCTGTTGCTTTGTGCTTGAGCTACAACTACTAAGGAGGTTGCTACTACACATATTCTGATCCTTGAAGCAACCTGTTGAGAGATTGCATACTTGAGCACTTGGAAGAAGAAACAAGGAGCTCGGTGAGTCCATCAGCAAGAAGACACGAAGAGGGAGTTCTTGCGTGAGATCTTGGCTGGGTGGAGCTCGGTGAGGGGTTTGCTTATGTTCTTGCTTTCCTAAGTGCTCAGTAAGGTTTCTTCTCGTGTTTCATTGTGCTTAATTCCATATATTGTTTGAAACGCTGTGGAGAGGTTTCTCCACCGAGAAGGAGGATTTGATATCCGGATTTTCCGGGGCTTGATCTACCGACGATCAAGGGATCGCCCACCTTAAGGGCACGCCAAGGAGTAGGGGCAAGTTATCCCCGAACCTTGTAAACGATCCTTGTTTGCGTTTATAGTTAGCTTTTCATTTCTGCATTCATACTTTGTTTGGTTTTTGCTTCCGCTGTGCTACTAACATTGAAGTGCAGAAATCTCAAAAGATAGAAAGCGATTTTTGTGTCCGACTAGATTCACCCCCCCCCTCTCTAGCCATCCGAGTTCCAACAACTGGTATCAGAGCTTGGGGCTCTGTTCACGGCTTAACATTAGAGAGCTTACAACGAGATGGCTGGAAGAGAAGGATTGAGCACAAACCGACCTCCATTCCTCGACGGCACTGATTTTTCATATTGGAAGTCAAGAATGGAGTTTTACTTAAAGACAAATATGAGTTTGTGGTTCACTGTCAAGGAGGGGTTTTCCCTTCCAAAGGATAATGAAGGAAAGGAGCTTGAGTTTTCCAAGTGGTCGGCAGAGCAAATCCGGAAGGGTGAAGCAAATGCCAAAGCTGTGGTCACCTTACAATGTGGGATGACTAAAGAGCAATTGATCAAGATTGGTCCCTTCACCTCTGCCAGAGACTTGTGGAACAAACTTATTGAGCTCCATGAGGGAACTCAAGATACACGGAGAGCCAAGAAGGATTTGCTTCAAAGCCAACTCCAAAACCTCAACATGGGAGAAAATGAAAAAGTAAGTGAACTCCATGGACGGTTTAAAGAAGTGTTGAATGGTCTCCACTCCATAAATGAAAAGGTAGAAAATAGAGACCTAGTGAGGTATGTACTCAAAGCCTTCCCTAGGAATACTTTGTGGTCATCCATGGTGGATACCTACAAGGTTTCCAAGGATCTTTCCTTTGTAAAAATAGATGATCTATTTTGTGAGATGGAATTACATGAGATCTCTAACCAAAGTCCCAAAGAGAAAGGGATTGCTCTAGTGGCAGGTAACAACAAGAAGAAGAAGGAAAAAGAGGAGGAGGACATCCACTGTCACGTGGCTCTAGTGGCACTGGAGGAGTCAAAGGAGGAAAGTGATAATGAATCAAGTAGCTCCTCAACCGCGCCTTCATCATCTTCGGATGATGAAGAGGTAATTTCTCCCTAGTTAGATAAGTGCTATAGAGCTATTGTATGTTTAACTAAATTGTTAAAGAAATCTAAGAATAAGGTTAAGTCATTGAAGTTGGAAGTAAAAGAATTAAAATCCTCTAAGGTTGAGGATATTAATATCTTCCATAATGAATCCCTTGAGAATGAGAATAACATCTTAAAGGGTGAAATTGAAAATCTCAAGATTGTTCTTGAGAAATTTTCAACAAGCTCCAAAACCCTAGACATGATCTTAAACTCCCAAAGGGTGGTTTACAACAAGGTCGGTATAGGTTACCGACCTAAAGAACCGACCTTTGTATCATTAATGTCTAGAACACATTTTAGATCATCAAATATTCCTAGGGTTAAAAAGAAAATGACTAAGGCATGGGTGCCAAAGTCTTTGATTGAAGGTTCTTTAGGTCCCAAAATTTGGGTACCTAAAACCTCTATCTTTAGAATTGTATAAGCATTATTTGAGGGGGAGCATCTATCAACATGGGAGGTTGATATTTGGTGCTCCAAACCCATGACCAAAGGAAAATTGTCATTCACATGGATGATTATAAAAAATTCGAATTAAATGCTTTGAGCTCCATTGTTTTAGATCTTATGACAATATAATCCCTTGGCTAGTGATGTTTATGGTATTCATGTGTTAAAGTGCTTAGTCATGATATAATCTACTTTAGTGTTTAAGTTCTTCCATAATCAAGTATGCCATGATTTTCTTGTATGTGTTAGACAACATGAAGGCATACTATTAAACAAGTATGGACACATGAATTAGTTAGTGCTAATTCAAAAATCACTATGAAAATCTCACAATACCTGATTAGACAAAGAACATGAGTTTAAGGCCTAGGCTTAAATTTTTCTTCTTATTTTGGAGATGAATCTAGATGAGTATGTCATGACTTTGATGTTTGGATGATTAACATTAATCTATGACATGCCCATTGTGATTAAGAACAAGAAGAACACATAGCTTAAATTGATCATGATGTGAAATAAGCATGTTTTGAAATTTTAATCATCCATTGGAATTGGCATAAACCTAATTTTGGTTAAGAATAACATGATAACATAGGTTATGATGTTTTAAATTTCATGACTTGTTTGATTTCCCACTGATCATGCTTTGATATAAACCTGTGTTTGGTACTCAAGTTCATACTTAGAGCATATTCATCAAAATTGATACAAACATGTGTTGTTTCTCCTCATAGAAACTCTTAATTCTTGATATGGAATAACACTTGGTTAAGAGACCCCATGTTTGGAACCAAAGTAATTAAAATCAATTGAATTAGGGGTTTGGGAATGGCTAAGAATTGAAACAAACCTGATTTCAGAATTGCTGAAATCAGTTTCTGAAATATGAAACTGAAAAACCTTCTGTTTGAACCCAGATCGGTCCACCGACCGATCAGGGATCCCTCTGATCGGTCTGGTGACCGATCAGACCAACTCTGATCAAGGAACTCCCAGATCATTCCAGATTGATCCAAAACCTCCTCAAGTCAATCTCTTCTCATCGAATTGTATCAGTTTAATGATCATACTACAAACAAACATGATACAATCCGTTTACAATTGAAACATATTTGATCACCCATTGGTACAAACCTGGTACTAAGGGAGCACAAAATTGTTCAAGTGATACAAACCTAGTACGTAATAGTGATTTGATACAAACCTATGTTGGAATGTTCAAATTCATAAGAAAGGGTTTGTTAAGTCATGACTCTTGTTCTTAATGTCGTGTTTCGGAAATTTTTCTGAAATGACGAATATCAATAGAGTCCTCTCTCCTGTTATGGGATGCAAATTATTAATGCAGTCTGATCAGGAACGTATCAGAGTTTTCGAAATTTTTCTGAAATCTGATCGCTCCCCAGACTAATCAGGTATCCTTCTGTATCACGTAATCAACAAACCTGGTTGGTCACGGAGACCAATCAGGACTATGTTTCAGATACAGTTGCATTCCCTACTCGTCCTATGAAGCATATACGTATTTGACCATGATATACTTCTGTATATGTTTTCATGTGAAATTCACACTTTTTGGCGTATGATGCATATACATTGTTGCCATGATACATTTATGGTATATGTCTTTCATATGCAATTCAAAAATTGTTCTTTGATTATTTTGGATTTGGGGAGAGACCCGTGTTTGAGAGGGAGGTATGTTCAAACTTAATAATCATACCCTTTTTGATGTTTGACAAAGGGGGAGAAAATGGTTGATTAAGTTTAGGTTATTGTAGGGGGAGGATCTTAATTCCCTTACAATAATTGAATTACCTTCAATTGATCATTTAATGCCTAAACTTAAATCGGGTTGTCAAACAACAAATAGGGGGAGATTGTTGATGCAGTCTGACCCTGATTGTTGTTTTGGTGTTGACAACGATTTAAGTTTAGTTGAGCGAATTTGGGTTGAAATCCCGGTGAGTGAAGCCGGGTCCTGGTGAATGAAGCTAGGTGATGGAAATCCCGGTGAGTGAAGCCGGGTCCTGGTGAGTGAAGTCAGGTGATGGAAATCCCGGTGAGTGAAGCCGGGTCCTGGTGAGTGAAGCCAGGTGATGGAAATCCTAGTGAGTGAAGCTAGGTTGAAATCCCGATGAGTGATGCCGGGTCCCGGTAAGTGAAGCTGGGTGATCGAAACCCTAGTGAGTGAAGCCAGGTCCTAGCTTGGAGGGCTAGGTTGGAAAAGTCCTAATTCGGAAGGGTTGGGTGAAAAGTCCTAGCTTGGAGGGCTAGGTGAAAAGTCCTAACTTGGAGGGTTAGGTGAAAAGTCCCAACTTGGAGAGTTAGGTGAAAAAGTCCTGGCTTGGAGGGTCAGGTCCTAGCTTGGAGGGCTAGGTTTGGAAAAGTCCTAATCCGGAAGAGTTGGGTGAAAAGTCCTAGCTTGGAGGGCTAGGTGAAAAGTCCTAACTTGGAGGGTTAGGTGTAAATTCCCAACTTGGAGGGTTAGGTGAAAAATCCTTAGCTTGGAGGGCTAAGGTGGATGAAACCCTAACTTGGAGGGCTAGGTTGGAGCCCCTGGATCGGTCTGGTGACCGATCAGGGAGTTGGCACGGTGCTCCTTCGTGGATCGATCTGGTGACCGATCCAGCGATGACTGATCGGTCTGGTGACCGATCAGGAGTATGCATTTCACTCACTGAACGGCTCCTGATCGGTCCGGTGACCGATCAGGGAGCACTCAGTGAGTTGAGTTCCCCTACTGATCAGGTTCTGAACGATCTGGTGACCAATCAAAGACTTAGGATTTGATTTCCGCTGGACCGATCAGGATGGAGCCTGATTGGTCTGGGAGTGGCCTGATTGGTGTGGTGACCGATCAGGCTGGAGCCTGATTGGTCTGGGACCGATCTGGAGTGTGCAACAGATTGCTAGATAGGTCTGGGGACCAATCAGGAGTATATAGAAGATTGCTGGATCGGTCTGGTGACCGATCAGGCTCCTCCCTGATCGGTCTGGGGACCGATCAGGAGCAGAATTTTAATTCAAATAAGCTGTCAGAAGCTCTGATCGTGTCTGTTTTCACTGCCGATTCTCTGCTACTTGCTGATTTCTTTTTGATATGCATTGCTAAGCCTCTGTTGGAGTGTGCAGGTGATAGCAGGTGATTCAAACACTCAAGGAGGGTCAATGGGAGGCTTTCCTTGGAGCAGGTTTGTTTGTTTCTCCTTCTCAGGTTTCAACGGCAACTGGAGCAGCTGGCGACTGACGGAGACTCAGCTGGAGAGGAGGTCTTCAGTGGACTGAGTGCTCAGGAAGGTCAGTGGGTTCAGGCTGGCTTAGTGGATGCTGATTAAGCTTGCGATGGTGAGAGGGAGCTTAAGAGACAAAGCTGGATGCATAGGAGCTGAGGCGAACAAGACAGAAACTTGGGAAGTTTGGCTGGGCGGTGTTTGTGCTCTCTGTTGCTTTGTGCTGAGCTACAACTACTAAGGAGGTTGCTACTACACATATTCTGATCCTTGAAGCAACCTGTTGAGAGATTGCATACTTGAGCACTTGGAAGAAGAAACAAGGAGCTCGGTGAGTCCATCAGCAAGAAGACACGAAGAGGGAGTTCTTGCGTAAGATCTTGGCTGGGTGGAGCTCGGTGAGGGGTTTGCTTATGTTCTTGCTTTCCTAAGTGCTCAGTAAGGTTTCTTCTCGTGTTTCATTGTGCTTAATTCCATATATTGTTTGAAACGCTGTGGAGAGGTTTCTCCACCGAGAAGGAGGATTTGATATCCGGATTTTCCGGGGCTTGATCTACCGACGATCAAGGGATCGCCCACCTTAAGGGCACGCCAAGGAGTAGGGGCAAGTTATCCCCGAACCTTGTAAATGATCATTGTTTGCGTTTATAGTTAGCTTTTCATTTCTGCATTCATACTCTGTTTGGTTTTTGCTTCCGCTGTGATACTAACATTGAAGTGCAGAAATCTCAAAAGATAGAAAGCGATTTTTGTGTCCGACTAGATTCAACCCCCCCCTCTCTAGCCATCCAAGTTCCAACAGGATCGTCCACCTTACGGACAGTCGTGGAGTAGGAGCTTCATCTCCGAACCATGTAAATTGGTTTGTCTTCTTAGTTGTTAGATTTTATTATTTGTTATTTCACTTACGCACTAACAACGTGTAGGAAGAAAACCACGATTAAAGTGGGTGATCGTCTATCCCCCACCCTCTAGCTAAACGGAAAGGTCCCAATATGTGGTATCAATGCAAGGTTCGCTCATCTACGGACTAACCGCCGGGAGAGCAGAAAGCTAGAGGAAGATGGATTCGGAAGGTCCGCTAGGATGGGATATTCGGATTCCACCTCCATACGATCGAGATGACTTCGATTATTGGAGAAAGCGATTGGAGACGTGGTTCCAAATGGATTGGGATCATTGGACCGCATTGGAAGTTCCATTTGAAGCTCCAACGGACAAGAAGGGAAAACGCCTTCAACCTCGGTATTGGACCAAGAATCAAACAGAGGAAGTGGAGGCGGATAAGGAGGTAACTAGAATTGTATTAAATTTATTACCTTCATATATTGTGTCAAATGTAGGAGAATACAAGAATGCGTATGAGCTATGGAGAAAGGTGATAGCTTTGCATGAAAATTTGACACAAAGACAAGGAGAAGAAGAGCCCAAGGAAGAGGAGTCATTGGTTAAAGAGAAGGAGAAGGACCAATCGGAAGTTGAGTCAAATTCAACATCCGATGAGGAGGAGAGAGTGTAATCGTCCACATCCTCAAGTGAGGAAGAAATAGAAGAAGTCTCCACTTCAAGGATTGAGGGGGAGTAGAGACCATCCTCGATACCAGAGCGAGAAGAAGCTTCCACCTCCATCAAAGCAAAGTCAAAGGATCACATAATTTGTTTTGGGTGCAATAAAAAGGGACACTACAAGGACAAGTGTCCAATGGGTAAGAAAAAGGAGGTAAACCCTAAACTCAATTCAAATAGTTTGAAAACTAACATGAGTTGTAGGGATGAAGCAAAGAAGGATAAGAAGCATATAATTTGCTTCACATGTGGTGAGCATGGACACTACCACACCAAGTGCCCAAAGAAAGGAAAAATCAAGAAATTGGCGCACTTGAAGAAGTTGGAAAAGAAGAGGAGCTCAAGTCAAGGGGGAGCTTCAAAGGTAAAAGGGAAGGTAATCCCTTATTTAAAATTAAATCCAATTTCAAATTCTTATATGCTTGTTAAGAATAATCACGGATTTAGGTATAATGATAGGAATAGGGTTAACAAGGTAGATAATTCTATTGGATTGAGAAACACGATAGAGGGGGGGTGAATATCGTGAAAACTTTTTTGGATAAGACTTAACAGAAAATACACAGCGGAATTAAAAACAAACACGAGGAACACAAGTATTTTTTACTTGGTTCGGAGTCGCGGTCGGCTCCTACTCCAAGGCCCACGGTCCTTGACCGTTTACTGCGGGCAATTCTATAATAACGCAAAGATTTACAGAATTTTGATACAATAGTAGTGCAGTAATAAACGAATACACTTTTCGTTACCGACGCCCGGTGTGGATCGTACTTAGGAGCAGAGGGTCGTCGTCAGCGCTCGAATGTCGAGATCGGAGTTTGCCGGAGCAGAGCGCTTGAACGAAAAGCTTAGAGGCGTTGGAAAATTATATTTTTGAAGTCTCGGGGTCAAGCCCCTTTTATAGTGCTCCTGGGGGCGCCTGATTCGCTGGGGGCGCCTGACACGTGCCTTCAGATCGGAGAAACCTCATCCGCAGCTCGGTCAGCACTTATCCCCTTCGAATCGAGCTCGGAGCTGACTGGGCGCCCGGGACCTCCCGGGCGCCCAGCTTGACCTGGTCCGCTGGCTTCATAGCTGATTTTGCTTCGACTCCTCTTTGGCTTTGACCTTGGGCGCCTGGAACCCCCGGGCGCCTAGCCCAGTGTTGTTTCGAAGCGATTCTTGCTTAACTGCTTGTTTGGCTTTGACCTTGGGCGCCCGAGACCTCCCGGGCGCCTAGCCCAGCTGCATGCCCCTCTCCTTTGGGGCGTTCTGAGCTGCAGAAACACACTCCTTCGGTCCCTGCATCCAAGATTAGTTCCACAACAAACAAGGCAAGAATATTAGTCCATTTTTACAGTCGTAGCTGTCTTGGTTCTGACTTCAGGTCTCCCAAATGAAACCCTAGGTCGAACCGACGCCTACTGTTCCCTCGACGGGGAACGCGCCCTCACCTACTCCTCTCAGGAGAATTTACCTTTTGCCAACCGGCTTCTTCGGTTGAACTTTTGCCCGATCAACCTGACCAGGTCTTCGTGCCCAGTCATCGACCAAGACTTCGTGCCCACCTTCCGTGCAGGTCTTCGGTGCCCAGCCCCTTGCCAGGACTTCGTGCCCAGTCCTCGACCAGGACATAGTGCCCACCTTCCGAGCAGGTCTTCGGTGCCCAACCCCTTGACCAGGTTTTCTTTGCCCAGCCCTTTGCCAGGACTTCTTGCCTAGTGTGTCTAGGGCTTCTTTCCTGCATACTTAGTAAACACGTTAGATAACAATAACATCTTAACTCTTGAACCCTTTGCCATTATCAAAATCCAGGTTCGACTTAGGTGCTACCTTCACCAACAATCTCCCCCTTTTTGATTTATGGCAACCCGGTTCAAAAAGTTAAGTTAATCATACAGATAAGTAGTAACAAAGTTACTTTCCTCCCCTTGGAAGAAATCTCCCCCTAAGTTTTTCAAAAGTTCGTGGGGGTTTTGAAAAAGTTTCTAAGTCATAAAGTGAAACATTTTTCAGGTTTTCAATACTTAGAAAATTCTCAGAAAAAGGTTTTAAGTTAGAAAACATTTTCCAAAAAAAAATTGAGTTAGGCACTTGGAAAATTTTCAGGAGAATTTGAAATTTCCACTTAGAAAATTTTCAATCAACTATTTAGAGTAAGTACTTAGAATAATTTTAGAAAATTTTCAGGAGAATATTGAACTGTACATTTTGAAAATTTTCCACCAAAGAGTAAGTACTTAGAATAATTTTGGAAAATTTTCATGAGAATATTGAACTGTGCATTTTGAAAAATTTCCACCAAAGAGTAAGTGCTTAGAAGCAAGTAATTTCGAAAATAACTTTCAAAATACTTAGTTTTTGCATTTTAGAAAATTTTCTACACTTATTTTGAAGTTTTAACACTTAAAAAATTTTCAAGCAGTTTAATACTTAGAAATATTTTTCAGGTTCTTTTAATACTTAGAAATATTTTTCAAATAGGTGAAGTACTTAGAAATATTTTTCAACTAGTTTAAGTACTTAGAAAATTAACCTTCAAATGGAGCTTAAGTACTTAAAGAATTCTACTTTTTGAAAAAGGAGATAAGGTTTTGAAAAAAAATAAATTTTAAACATAATTTTGAAACCTTCTTTTCTCTCCTTTCCAATCTCTCCCCCTTTGTCATACATCAAAAAAAATATAGCAAAAAAAATATAGCATTGAAACTGAGTAATCAAGGTAAGATGATGTACTGAACCAATTCTTAAATTTAAATTGGACCAAATCAATTTGAATTTCTGCTTTCGAGCCCTGTCAAACCCAATTAGCTACTTACTAACTGTTATAAACAGTAGCTTTTGCTAGGGTTAGTCAAGTTAAGTGATCTGATCAAGTTAGATTTTCTAAGCTTGACACTTAACTTGATTACTGTTGATTGGTATTTAGTGCCCCAATTACTACAGATGCACAGACTTAAGCATCTTGAATCAAGGCAAAGACCTAAGCATCTCAACCCATTCTAGGTTATCAATCAAAAGTACCCTAAGGTGCTTGTGAGATGCTGGCTTCTAGATCTATAGGTGCATGCATTTCTAGGGTTAGGGCCTAGGCTAAGTCCATTTGCGAAAAAACCCTAGTTTTGAAGGGGGTAATTTTTATTAAAAAAAACTAAGTCGGAAAAATCATTTTAAATAACATAATGAAAATAAAGAAATGATTTTGTAGAAAATGAAACAGTTTTTGAAAAACAATATGAGTAAATTAGTCCTATTCTACCAAGCATAACTCTAACTGCCTTCTTAGTAAACTGAACTCAGACTCAGGTAGGGGTTTGGTGAATATGTCAGCTAAGTTAGATTTTGAATCTACATGCTTAAGGACTATCTCACCCCTGGCTACATGATCTCTTACGAAGTGGTGTTTGACTTCTATGTGTTTAGTCTAGAGTGTTGAATTGGGTTTTTATGGAGTTTTTTAAAGTAAGATTTTTTGAATATGATTATTTTGAAAGTTAAATTAATTTGAAAACCAGTTATTATGTTTATAATTTTTTTGAAATAGTGTTGAATCTAATTAATTGAATTTGTGTTAATTCAAACTGACAATAGTAAAGTGAATTTGGTTTTCAATAATCGGCTTCCAGGTCTTGGCGAGGCACTTGGCCTTCTTTGGTCGTAGCCTTATTGGATCATCAACCCTTTCCTTGACAAAGCCTTTTATTGAAAATCCATTTTCAAGTTACTCTTTGAAAGTTTTTGGTCTAACTAGTTTGGGTCTTGGATCGGTAGCTTCGACTAGTTCCGCCAAAATGGCTTCCCTAACGTACTATCATCTCACCTCCACCCAATACTATGTTATTCAAATTTCAGTTAATCAGTTTAGTCCTTAATATAACTAGTCCTAGATCTAAACAGGGTAAATTGCAGAAAATAAATACACAAGCAATCATGCAATTTTACAGTAAGAAAAGAAATTTATTTAACCATAAAAATAGTTTTTAATTTGGCTCCCCCTGGACTAAAGCCACGGTAATGATTAGACAAGATATAAATCTTATCCTTGGGGATCCAATACTGGTTTGGTCCAGCTTGGTTGTTCAGGCACAGTTTGGGTACCTATGCCCGAACTTTGGGTCTAGACTGATTCAGTACAGCATAATATGACCTTTGTCTAGACTTGGTTCGATATCCTAACCCGGATCGATTTAGAACGGACTTTTGTTTTCCAAGGATCATGTCAAGACCCTTGGAACCCGAAGTGAATTGTTCCAAAGTTGCTCTTAGGTCCTTGACTTGAGTTTTCAAAAAGGAGTTCTCTTTCTCAAGTTTTTCAACTTGAGTAGAGATTCCTTCTTGAACCTCCTCAATTAAGGATCTAGAGTTAGCTCCCTCTTTCAGGAGTTTTACCTCCTATTGGAGAGACTCGACTCGAATTTTGGCTTTCGCCAAGTTACTAGAAAGGTATGCAATTAATTCAGCTAATTCAGATTTTGAATAATCACTTACAGTGATTTTGTCGTCTTCCGAAATGGTGAGCTTTTCGTCATCGTCCGGTTCTGATTCTGATCCAGTGTCGATGTCTTCGGAAGCAGTCAGGGCGAGTAGGTTCGATTGTGAAGCCTCTTCTTCTTCTTCGGATGAAGACTCGTCCCAGGTTGCTTGAAGGGTCTTCTTCCTTCTTGTCTTCTTGGCTTCTTTCATATTAGGGCACTCCGATTTGAAGTGTCCCTTCTTGTTGCATTCGAAGCAAGTCACACTTGACTTGTTCTTGGATGGTTCGGCCGGATCCTCCTTCTTTCGGCTGGCTTTTCTTCTGTTGGACTGGTTCTTCAATTCCTTGTAATAGTTCCGGGCAAGTCGAACCAGCTTGGATCGATCCCCTTCGCTGTCTTCTGAGTCTGAGTCTGAGTCAGACTCGGGTGCAGGTTGAGGCTTCTTCTTGATCATCTTTCCTGTTTTGCCTGCAACAAAAGCAATGCCTTTCTCGGCCAAGGTGCAGTTAGTCTGCTCATGTAATTCAAGTTCAGAAAATAACTCATATAATTTTATTTTGGAAAGATCCCTTGAAACTTTGTACGCATCTACCATAGATGCCCACAAAGTATTTCTCAGGAAAGCGTTAAGGGTATACCTGATCAGGTCACGGTTTTCTACCTTGTGACTGATTGTATGTAGACCGTTCATCAATTCCTAGATTCTGGCATGGAGCTGGGTTGCTGACTCGCCATCGTTCATTTTAATCGTGTACAGCTTGTTCAGTAGTAGGTCCCTCTTGCTGATTCGGGTGTCAGAGGTTAATATTTCCCACCCGGTTTAGCTCTTCTTTGGTTAGACCACATTGGAGTGTTTAGGAGCTTTAGCATCAGCCTCGATCTTTCTTTTTAGCGAGGTGTCCCATTCGGTGTAAGGTTGTGGCACTCCTTCAGCATTTTTTGGGATTTCTAAACCAGATTGGATTATTATCCACATGTCCACCTGAGTTTTCAGGTGGACTTCCATCCAACTCTTCCAGTAGGAGAAATCCTCCCCACTGAAGAATGGTGGTCTGGCTGTACTAAAACCCTCTTGTATGATCATTTAGAGATTCTGAAATAATAACAACGAAAAAAAAAATTGTCCCAAGACTTGGTCTTGGATTAGCAGTGCGGGAATAAGATATTTAAAAGAAATTATCGAGTGGTGTTGCACCAACCTCAATTACCGATAAAAACTTCGATCGAAAAAGAAATTGAAAATTTTGTAAAAATCCGAAAAATTCCCAAATTGGTGGTTGCACCAAATTTGAGCTACCCCGCTCTGATACCACTTGTTGGATCGAGAAACATGATAGAGGGAGGGTGAATATCGTGAAAACTTTTTTGGATAAGACTTAACAGAAAATACACAGCGGAATTAAAAACAAACACGAGGAACACAAGTATTTTTTACTTGGTTCGGAGTCGCGGTCGGCTCCTACTCCAAGGCCCACGGTCCTTGACCGTTTACTGCGGGCAATTCTATAATAACGCAAAGATTTACAGAATTTTGATACAATAGTAGTGCAGTAATAAACGAATACACTTTTTGTTACCGACGCCCGGTGTGGATCGTACTTAGGAGCAGAGGGTCGTCGTCAGCGCTCGAATGTCGAGATCGGAGTTTGCCGGAGCAGAGCGCTTGAACGAAAAGCTTAGAGGCGTTGGAAAATTATATTTTTGAAGTCTCGGGGTCAAGCCCCTTTTATAGTGCTCCTGGGGGCGCCTGATTCGCTGGGGGCGCCTGACACGTGCCTTCAGATCGGAGAAACCTCATCCGCAGCTCGGTCAGCACTTATCCCCTTCGAATCGAGCTCGGAGCTGACTGGGCGCCCGGGACCTCCCGGGCGCCCAGCTTGACCTGGTCCGCTGGCTTCATAGCTGATTTTGCTTCGACTCCTCTTTGGCTTTGACCTTGGGCGCCTGGAACCCCCGGGCGCCTAGCCCAGTGTTGTTTCGAAGCGATTCTTGCTTAACTGCTTGTTTGGCTTTGACCTTGGGCGCCCGAGACCCCCCGGGCGCCTAGCCCAGCTGCATGCCCCTCTCCTTTGGGGCGTTCTGAGCTGCAGAAACACACTCCTTCGATCCCTGCATCCAAGATTAGTTCCACAACAAACAAGGCAAGAATATTAGTCCATTTTTACAGTCGTAGCTGTCTTGGTTCTGACTTCGGGTCTCCCAAATGGAACCCTAGGTCGAACCGACGCCTACTGTTCCCTCGACGGGGAATGCGTCCTCACCTACTCCTCTCAGGAGAATTTACCTTTTGTCAACCGGCTCCTCCGGTTGGACTTTTGCCCGATCAACCTGACCAGGTCTTCGTGCCCAGTCCTCGACCAGGACTTCGTTCCCACCTTCCGAGCAGGTCTTCGGTGCCTAGCCCCTTGCCAGGACTTCGTGCCCAGTCCTCGACCAGGACTTAGTGCCCACCTTCCGAGCAGGTCTTCGGTGCCTAGCCCCTTGACCAGGTCTTCTTTGCCCAGCCCTTTACCAGGACTTCTTCCCTAGTGTGCCTAGGGCTTCTTTCCTGCACACTTAGTAAACACGTTAGATAACAATAACATCTTAACTCTTGAACCCTTTGCCATTATCAAAACCTAGGTTTGACTTAGGTGCTACCTGCACCAACAAATTCTAGGAAATCATTACCCAAAGTTGTTGGTGCAAGTTGCATCAATGATGTTCTTCTTTAAGTGTTTTAATGTTTGACAATACACTTAAGTCAGTGATATATTGAACAGACAAAGGGGAGCAAAGGAGAAGTAACCCAAGTTGAAGAAATGTCCTAGTTAACCTAGGTGTTGAAACCCTAAGACCTAACGAATGGCTGTTAGGCACCTAGCGAAGGGCTGCTAGGTATCGTAACCCTAAGACCTAGCGAAGGGCTGCTAGACACCTAGCGAGGGGCTGCTAGGTATCGTAACCCTAAGACCTAGCGAAGGGCTGCTAGGTATCGTAACCCTAAGACCTAGCGAAGGGCTGCTAGGCACCTAGCGAAGGGATGCTAGGCATAGAAGACCTAGCGAAGGGCTGCTAGGCACCTAACGAAGGGTTGCTAGGGAATGAAGACCTGGCGAAGGACTGCTAGGCACCTAGCGAAGGATTGCTAGGTAATGAAGTCTTGGTCCAAGGGACTGAGCAACTTAACTGAGCGATGACTAAGGACAGGAGTAGAGACGGGTCGGGGTTCGGGCGTCTCGAGATCCGGAGTAATCGGAGGCTAAGCAAAAGTCCATCCGAAGGACTGGGTGGCAACCGTCTCCTGAAAGGAGTAGGTGAAGGGCGAGTTCTCGGGGATAGGAACTCGTGCCGGTTCGACCTAGGGTTTCGTGCAAATTCAAAGTCCGAACCAAGTCCTTAAGGCTAACATTATATGTATCTATGCTTTGTGTTTGTGTATCTTGCAGGTATCAAGAACCGGAGACAAAGCAGGTAAACCAGGCAAAAAACCGCTCTTGCAGGCTTTAAGCAGGGCGCCCCCATCATTGGGGGCGCCCCCATGCAACCAGGGCGCCCCCAACAGTGGGGGCGCCCCCAGACAGTACTAAAGAAGCAGGAAACGTGAAGCAGGCAGAACAGGTATCAACCGGGGTGCCCGGAGCGTCCGGGGCGCCCGGAGCGTCCGGGGCGCCCGGAGCGTCCGGGGCGCCCGGAGCGTCCGGGGCGCCCGGAGCGTCCGGGGCGCCCGGAGCGTCCGGGGCGCCCGGATTCGTAGCTGTTTTGCTGTTTCGAAGCCAGAACACAGGATAAGCCCTCACGGGGCGCCCGGAGCGTTCGGGGCACCCTGGTCAATGATCTTATCACCTGCGGTGAGGTAGGCGCAAGGATAAGGTTTGACCGAGTCTTCCGGGGCGCCCCCAGCATCCAGGGCGCCCCCAGAAGGCCTATATAAGGGGCTTCGACCCCTCTGCTTCAAACACAACTTCCAAGAGTGATCCCAAGCCTTTTGACCGACGACAACACGCTAGAGACGAGGCTCTACGACCGGGAGGCTCCAGGAGGAGGTGCGCGGCACTTCGGAGGTCCAGATCGGCCGAGCTTCAGACTTTGTCTCGTTGGTTTGCTTTTTAATTACTGTACTTAAATTTCTATATTATTGCTTGTAATTCTACACTGTAAGTCGGGTTCTCCGCCTCCGGAAAGTCCGGAAAGGAGACCAATAGTGGACGGGCGTTCCCGTGCATAGGCCTTGGATGTACTGACCCTGGGGGGTCGGGAACCAAGTAAAAATCCGCTGTGTACCTGTGTCCTTTTGTTTTTATTCTTTCTGCTGCGCTACTAATATTCTAAGTCTAGAACGAACGAAAGCTTTACGAAGATTTCCGAAAGATTTCAAACGGTCGATATTCACCCCCCCCCCCTCTATCGACGGCACCGGTCCTACAAAAGCTAGACCAAGAAAGACCCAAACTACCATGCCTAAGGGAAGGAAGGTGGTTAATGATCAAGGCACAAATCCCAAGAAGGGGAGACATATGCCTAGGAAAGTGGGTAGGTCTAGGAATGTCCAAGGTGGATATGTTGACTCTAGGGTTAGAGCTCTAGAGTTGGAAAATCAAGTCTTGAGGGTAAGACTTGAAGAAATGGTGAAAACCCTAGGTAGATTCACTATTGGATCTAAGAGTTTAGGTATGGGGTTGGGTAGTCAAAAACCAAACAATAATAGATCGGGTCTAGGATACCGATCTAAGTTCTCCAATGCCAATGAAAATAAATATGCTAGAGTAACATATAACTATGGCAAGGAGGGGAAGTCCAAAAATGACAAGGGGATGTCATGTAAAAGCAAGAAGAAAGTCTTAACTAAGGACAAGGGGTTCAAGATTAAGAAAGTAAAGGTTGTAGGCTAAAAGTCACCGGAAGTACTCCGATGTGGCCTAGCGTATGTTGAGTCACCTAGGGAGGTGGCTAAGGCTAAGAGCTCAAGGGGGAGCTCTAGGAGCCAAGTTGGGACCCATGGTTTATGGATCCCGGGAGGATTTCTCTCGGAAGTCTAGATGGGTCATGGAGTGTGCCAAAGGATGTGGAGATGGATTTGGAGTCTCAATCCTAGGGATTTGACACAATGGGTTTGAGTTTCATGCATGAAAATATGACATTGGAGTCATATAGTATGGAAATTAGTTTTTGATGTGTAAATGTCATATAAACAAATGCTAGGGATGCATTATGGGTTGGTATGGGCAGAGACATTAAGAGGAGGTCAAAACTAGGACTTTAGGTCAAGGTTTAATTGAACCATTTAACTAGTTTTGGATTTTGTGTCAATCTTGGGATTGGTAATAGATACATGTTTGAATGTATTTTTCCTAAGTAGACACGGGTACCACAAACCTCTCCACAAAATTTGAGAATTTTTGGAGATTTATGGAATTTCTGGTGCATTTCTGAAATTGGGTCAGAAATGCTGAAAATAGGATTTTCGAGGTGCCAGTCGACTGGTCCAGGGGTAGTCGACTGATATGGGCTGAAATGGTTTTTCAGCAGTCGAAAAATGTCATAATGATGTAAGACAAGTGTATAATCTTATGGGGGATTAATGCACTCTGTTTATAATCATTAGAGGTTAAAGGATCTAATAAGAGGAAAATTGTTAGAGTCCTTTTGATGTGTGGCGAAGGGGGAGAAGTGTTGGATTTAAGTGGGAAACCAAACACGCCTTTGTAAGAAATCTTAGGTCAAGGGGGAGCTTAGGTAAAGGGGGAGCACTGTTGCTCCGTTATTGGTGTAGGGGGAACCTTGAAGAGGTTCATAAAAAGCATTTGTAAGTCCAATGTAGGGGGAGCCTTAGAGAGGTTCTTTAAAAAGCTCGTTTTAGTAAAAATCCTAATTCTTGGGGAGGTTAGGTGTGGGGATGCCTTGTGATAGGATCCATGTATATTTGCATTGTATTTGCTATTTTTTTCCCTAACTTAAACGTATTGCCAAATATCAAAAAGGGGGAGATTGTTGGGGCAATCTATGGTCCAGAGTGACCATGTGTTTTGATGTCAGGCAAAAGGTTTAAATTAGGTTCACCCTTGTGTTTGATATGTGTATGTGAGTGTGCAGGTCTTGCAGGATACACATGGACTTAGCTGGACGGCTTCGAGACCGGTGAAGGATGACATGGGAGACAAGCCGTGGGCTTGCATGCATCCAAGAGAACATGGACAAAGCAGGGACGATGAGCCGAGCGAAGCGGACTTCGAGACATACGTGAAGGATGGCATGGAGGCAAGCCGAGGGCTTGTGTGCGCATCTGAGGGATGAGAGCCAAAGTCGAAGAGGGCTTAAAGGCAACAGATCGAGGCTGCTGGAGCAGGAACGATGAGCCGAGGGAAGCTGACTTCGAGGCATACGCGAAGGATGGCATGGAGGCAAGTCATGGGCTTCTGTGCGCATCTGAGGGACGAGAGCCAAAGTCGAAGAGGGCTTGAAGGCAACAGATCGAGACTGCTGGATGAAGAGTCAGCTGAGTCGTAAGAGTGCGAGTGTTGAGAGAATTGTATTCGGGAAATCCTAGGGTTTGAGTGATGAGAGAAATGTACTCGGGAAAGGAAACCTTAGGTTTAAGGGTGGACTAGTCGACTGGTGCTGGATCAGTCGACTGATGAAGTCCACAAAAAGATCAGTCGACTGATCCTGGACCAATCGATTGATGGCAGGTGAAATTCGAACGTTGGGTTGTAACGTTCAAATCTAAGTGGGACCAGTCGACTGCCCCAGGGCCAGTCGACTGGTAACGGTCATTTCAGCATAGAGCACTATTTAAAGGGGCTCGGTTTTGGTTGAAAGTTCTTGACAAAATTGTCTTTGGTTAAAGGCCAATTAGTAGCCTAAAGAGCTCATGAAGGTGTTGCGAGTTGTGGCGAGGTTTCTCCACCCACAAGGAGCTACACGAGCTAGCCGGAGGTCTTCCGGAGAGTCATCCACCGACGGATCAGGATCGTCCACCTTACGGATAGCCGTGGAGTAGGAGTTTCAACTCCGAACCACGTAAATTGGTTTGTCTTCTTAGTTGTTAGATTTTATTATTTGTTATTCCGCTTACACACTAACTGTTGGGAACGAGATGGCTAGAGAGGGGGGGTGAATCTAGTCAATCACAATTTCTTGCTCTTTGATACTTCTGCGTGATCAGATTAGTAGCAGCGGAAACAAAAACACAGAAGCAGCAAAGAACAGACAGCAAAACACAAAGGGAAGCAAACCGACGCTAACACCTCGATATACAAGGTTCGGGGATAACTTGCCCCTACTCCTTGGCGTGCCCGAGAGGTGGGCGATCCCTTGATCGTCGACAGATCAAGCCCCGGTGAACACCGGATATCAAGCGCCTCCTTCTCGGTGGAGTAACCTCTCCACAAGCTGTCTCAGTAGATGAATACAAGATTAAGCACACGAGACACTCGAGAAGGGAAGCTCACAAAGCTCTCACAGGAATGCAACAAGATCGCTCAAGAACAAAGCAACAGAGAGCACGAACACAGCCCAGCAACAACTTCCCAAGTTTTATGTCTGTCTCTTGTTCGCCTCTGCTTCCAGCTTCGCCACTTAAGCTCTACTCACCATCACAAGCTTCATCAGCATCCACTGAGCCAGCCTGAACCCACTGACCTCCCTGAGCACTCAGTCCACTGAAGACCTCCTCTCCAGCTGAGCCTCCGTCAGTCGCCAGCTGCGTCAGTTGCCCGTTGAAACCTGAGAACGAGAAACAGCCAAACCTGCTCAACGGAAAGCCTCCCATTGACCCTCCTTGAGTGTTTGAATCACCTGCTATCACCTGCACACTCCAACAGAGGCTTAGCAATGCATATCAAAACATATCAGCAGTGTATCAGAGAATCGGCAGTGAAAACAGACGCGATCAGAGCTTCTGACAGCGTATTTGAATCAAAGTTCTGCGCCTGATCGGTCACCAGACCGATCAGGAAGAATCCTGATCGGTCACCAGACCGATCCACAGTCTTCTGCATACTCCTGATCGGTCACCAGACCAATCAGGCTCCTGCCTGATCGGTCACCAGACCAATCAGGCTAAAACTTTAATCAAATCATAGCTGCGCCTGATCGGTCACCAGACCAATCAGGCTCCAGCCTGATCGGTCACCAGACCAATCAGGCTTGAGTGAACAGTGATTCTTTAATCAAATTCTAAGTCTCTGATCGGTCACCGGACCGTTCTGGACCTGATTAGCAAGGGAACTCAACTCACCGTTTGCTCCCTGATCGGTCACCAAACCGATCAGGAGATGTGCAGTGAGTGAAACACATACTCCCTGATCGGTCACCAGACCGATCAGCCATCGCTGGATCGGTCACCAAACCGATCCACGAAGGAGCACCGTGCCAACTCCCTGATCGATCACCAGACCGATCCAGGGACTCAAACTTAGCCCTCCAAGCTAAGTTTTCATCCACCTTAGCCCTCCAAGCCAAGGATTTTTTCCATCTAACTCTCCAAGTTGGGAATTTGCACCTAACCCTCCAAGTTAGGACTTTTCACCTAGCCCTCCAAGCTAGGACTTTTCACCTAGCCCTCCAAGCTAGGACTTTTCACCCAACCCTTCCGAGTTAGAACTTCATCCAACCTAGCCCTCCAAGCTAGGCACCTGACCCTCCAAGCCAGGACTTTTCACCTAATTCTCCAGGATGGGAATTTGCACCTAACCCTCCAAGTTAAGACTTTTCACCTAGCCCTCCAAGCTAGGACTTTTCACCCAACCCTTCCGAATTAGGACTTTTCCAACACCTAGCCCTCCAAGCTAGGACCTGACCCTCCAAGCCAGGACATTTTCACCTAATTCTCCAAGATGGGAATTTGCACCTAACCCTCCAAGTTAGGACTTTTCACCTAGCCCTCCAAGCTAAGACTTTTCACCCACCTCTTCCGAATTAGGACTTTTCAACACCTGGCTTCACTCACCAGGACCCGGCTTCACTCACCGGGATTTCCAACACCTGGCTTCACTCACCAGGACCCAGCTTCACTCACCGGGATTTCATGCCCAGTCCTCGACCAGGACTTTAACCCAAATTCGCTCAACCAAACTTAAATCATTGTCAAACACCAAAACAACAACCGGGCCAGACTGCATCAACAATCTCCCTCTTTTTGTTGTTTGACAACCCGATTTAAGTTTAGGTATCAATCAATTGAAGTCCATTCAATTCTTATAAGGGAATCATGATCCTCCCCCTATAATAACCATAAACTTAATCATTCATTTTCTCCCCCTTTGTCAAACATCGAAAAGGGTATGGTTATTAAGTTTGAACATACCTCCCCCTCAAACATGGGTCTCTCCCCAAACCCAAAATAATCAAAGCATAATTTTGAATTGCACATGAATACATATACCAAATATATCATGGTCAAGTATGTATATGATTCATATGACAATAATTATCGCAGTTCCATCAGACTGATGATCGATACAGAAAAATTTCTGATTTATCTATGAACGATCAATTTTCAGAAAAATTTCTGTAATTCTAATTCGTTCAAGATCGGACTGCGTTAACAATTGGACTTCCATGTGAAGACATATACAAAAGTATATTATGATCAAATATGTATATGCTTCATAGGACAAGTAAGGAATGCATCTGCATCTGACACATAGTCCTGATTGGTCTCCGTGACCGATCAGGGTCGTTGATTACTTGATACAGAAGAATTTATATTAGTCCGGGGAGCGATCAGATTTCAGAAAAATTCCTGAACTCTGATACATTCCTGATCAGACTGCATTAATAATTGGCATTCCATAACCGGGGAGTAGACTCTATTAATATTCGATATTTCAGAAACAATTCCGAAATACGACATTAAGAATAAGAGTCACGACTCAACAAACCCTTTCTTATGAATTTGAACATTCCAACATAGTTTGTATCAAATCACTATTAAGTACTAGGTTTGCATCACATGAACAAATTTGTGCTTCCTTAGTACAAGATTTGTACCAATGGAAGATCAAGTATATTTCAATTGTAATCGGTTTATATCAGATTTGTGTGTTGTATGATCATTAAACAGATACAATTCGACAAGACGATATTGGTTTGAGGAGGTTTTGGATCAATTTGGAACGATCTGGGAGTTCCTCGATCAGAGTTGGTCTGATCGGTCACCGGACCGATCAGAAGCATCACTGATCGGTCGGTGGACCGATCAGGGATGATACAGAATGGTTTCTGAAACTGTTATATTTCATAAATGGATTTGTTTCACCCCTTAACCACTCCTAAACCCCAATTAGATTCAAATTTAACTCCTAACAGAGTTCCATTAAACAACATTCATGTTTCTCTACCCAAAGGAAACAACATGATTTGCATCTCTTTAACTATCATGTATATTATCAAATCATGCAACATCTCCAATATATCTTGAGAGTAAAACTTGTAATACAAAGTTCAAAGCATGATTCCAGAAAACATGATAAGTTTGAAAGCGATCAACATATGATTAAATTTCAAAACATGCCTATATAATACCAGTATCAAGGCATGATCAAATTCCCAATTTTTTTTTCAAGTTCATTTACCATCATAAGCAACACTAAGTGTGAAGACCTTGAATACATGCCAATTCTTTTGATTCATTTCAAGAAAACACTGAACCTAGACCTTAAGTTCATGTTCTTGTCTAATGATGTATTGTGAGATTTTCAATGTGTCCATACTTGTTCTTTAGCATGCATCCATGTTCTACAACACTATTTGAGTCAAAACATGATGGTGTTCTCTAAGCATGAAATTGAGTATCACAATATGTTTGTATCAAAGCATGATCATATCAAGAAACCTTTAGTTTGATACAAGGGAATCACTAAGGTCATAGAAAGGTTAAACAGTGAATTTTAAAACTCATGGTATACTTTGGGCTTGAGATAAGACATTTCATAAACCATAACTTGCATGAAAACACAAATTTGCAACAATAAAACCAATTCTTTTAAGCAATTCATGGCAAGAGCAAATTATGTGTGAATCTAAACCCTTCATGCTATATATAAAAACAATTTCCAAGGCTTATTGACTTATTTTGATGGATTTTAGAGCCTAAAATAATCAGCAAAAATGGTGGTTATCAACTCCCCCACACTTATTCTTGGGCGTCTCGCACAAGTAAATAAAACTAAAAGAAAATAGCATATCTCCCAAACATTACATCCCTATCAATACTTAAGAAATAATAAAAGAAAGTTACTTAGGATCATCAAGTCTCAAGCATCCATGTATTTATGGTTCCAAATCTCACATAAGCAAAAGCATGGTAATTTCATCAACTTGAATAAACTAAGCATGACAAAAACCTCACAAAATGGATATATGCACTGATGCTCACAAAAAATAACATATATGAAAGTGGAGTTCTCTCAAAGCATTCATGACATTGCACTACCATATGCTTGCTTATCTTCTACTTCTCCACTACTATATAAGTACACAAATCAAGAGGGCTTTTCAATGAATGATAATGAACCAAGTGCTACAAGAAAACAAGAATGATAGATAACAAAGAAGATCATAGAGAGCATGAAAGAATATCAAAGAGAATATGAGAGCATTGGGGTAATTAACATGATGTATACAATCAAACAATAGTCCAAAGTAAATAACTCAATCAAACCTCCAACACTCAAAATTATCCTTTCACATTCTCAATGCACTACACATCAACAATTTATAACATCTCTCAAAATGCATGTAGATTACAACATAACTCTTGAGATTCTCTAATAAAGATATCAACTGAGTATACATCAAGAAAATATTCCTTTTTGTTCATCACTAACAAAATCTCGAATGCTTGAGGATTTTTTTTTAATTCTTTTCTCTTTTTTTTTCATCTTTATTATTTTTTTCTATCTCTCTTTCCTTTTTTTTTTCACATAGAGAGCTTTTTTTTTTTCACACAAGCATTCGTCCATATACACTTGTCTCCCCCACACTTAAAATTTGACCGTCTCGGGCAAGATAGTAAAGCATGATAACATCTAAAACTCACAATAATAGAGGCTGATAATAGGAGAAATAAAAATGTAACTCATCATGCTATCACCTTATGCTCTCATCGCATGCTCCAAGGAAGAATAAAATAATAAAGATATGGCAGTGAAAATGTAATGACAATGAAAAGAGTCTGATAAAGTAGAGACAATGGAATATGAAAGCAATAGGTGAAATGCCCAGTAGTGACAATAACAAAGGAGAGGAAAACTAAAAGTTCAACAAGAAAGATTGCCTCCATCATATTCATGTAAGCTTATGCTATTGTAATTTCAAAAAGAATCAAAGCAAGTTCTAGAGTGTCAAGTATCACAAATGCTATCACACATAAAGGATTAAGGATAGGCATGGAAATATCCTCACTAGGTGAACAATAAAACTGTCATGCTTAATCTAACAAGATAGAGTCTATCACCACAACAAATGACTAAATGCAATTAATATCCCCAAGCATACCAAGGAAACCAAAACTCGATAATCAGACTTAACTATCTTTTATGATTCTCAAAGCATAATAAAGGAACATGTAAGGAGATACAACTCGAAATCAAACAAGATTTATTCAAAGCCAAACAAAATGCAGAAGGAGGAAGCAAAACATGAATGCAAGTATAAAAGCAAACAAACATGCGAGTATAAACATAAAGAAAAACAAGAAAAGGAAAGTAAAGGAACAAACTCCCCTTCAAGTAGGGTAGAGAGCACGTAGCATCCATTTTGGGAGAACTATCCTCAAGTAGTCAATCTCGTAGTGCACGGATTTCTCCCTTATTAATTTTGCACAAGCATCTTCCGGTGGTCGGAGACGATTAAGGTTCAGAACCCACTTAAGAGGTGAGGTGCTACTAGTCGAAATAAGAACAACTCCTCCCTCTTGATGCTTTTTAGAAGTCCTTCCAGGAGGTTGGAGTCTGTTCAGATGAAGCACCCACTCCAGAAGTCTTCTAGACCCTGCAAAACAATGTAATGCCCCTCTCAAGCGTGCAGGGCAAGACAGAAATGAAATAATATCAGTCTCTGCATGAAATGTATCCAAAAATGCATCAGATCCAATAAAATCAAATTCTGGTATCTCAATGAAATTTTCAAAATCATTTCCTACAAAATTTTCATCCAGAGACTCATCAAAAATAAAGAAGTCAATTTCTGGCACATCAATTGAAATTTCACAATTATTTTTCATCAAGGGTGTATCAAGTAATGTGTCACAACCAATCAAATCAATCTCAGATATTTCCATAAGTTTCTCACATTCAACCTCAGCATATGATATAGCAGAGATTCATCAAAATAAATAACATCCATTTCAGGCACTTCTAAAAAATTTTCACTATCCATATCTACAAAAGATGTATCAAGTGATTCATCATAGCAAACAACATCAATTATGGGTGCCTCTAAAATTATTTCGCTATTCATATTTACAATGGATGTGTCAAGTAATGCATGATGATCAATAAAATCAATGTTTGGTACCTCTGTTGGATTTTCACAAACAATCTCTACACAAGGTATATCAATAAACTCATCAGAATCAATAACATCAGCACTAGGTACCTCACTGCATTTTTCTGAAGAAAGGGGAGAAATACTTACCTGAGCGTGCTGGAGAATACCTGAAGGTTCTATAATAGTAGATGTATCTGTGGTCTCCTCCTGATCAAGTACATGCTCCTCTTCAGCCTCACTCTCTAGTGGACACTCAACTGGAATAGGTGATCCTTGGGTGCTTGCTTCCACCATGCAAGTCCCTACACTTTCTGGTTCGTTCTCTAAGTCTTGTGGTGGTCCCTGGGGCTTAGTGCAATCCCCTACACCTATGGAATCATCTCCTCTGTATGCTTCTCCTGTAATATATGCTCTAGGTGCCCAGACTTTGATGAGTACGTCATCTTCTTCTTCTTCTATCAAATGTGCAAGATTACTTGAAGAAGGACTTGGCCATGCGCTAGGGTCACCTTGAACTGATATAAAACCAACTCCGGGGGATTGTTCTGATTTTTGGGCTTGCCTTTGTTTCTCTTGTTGATGATATAGTAAAACTTGTTGAACTATCTCCTCCAACTTTTGTTGTTGTGCCTCATTCTCAAAGCCTCCTTGACTAGCATAGCTCCTTGACTGATTTTGAAAGGATGAAGTAGGCTGATTAAAGGGCTGATATTCTTGGCATCTATCAGAGGTTATGGAGAACAGATATTCTTGGAAACTTTGCTGGGAATTGTAGCCTTGAAAGTTCTGATTTTGGTGTGGAAAATTTTGATTCGAGGGCTGTGTGGGCTGATATTCTTGGCAACTATCAGAGGTTATGGAGAACAGATATTCTTGGAAATTCTGAAAATTGCTGGAATTTGGCTGAAATTGTTGGAATTGTTGTGGTTGCTCAAATTGTGGTTGTGGTGGCTGAAAAAACTGATTTGGTTGCTGATTGAATGGTTGGTTCTGCTGAAACTGTGGACACGGCTGCTGATAAGTGGATGAAAACATTTTGAACCTGCACCCCTGTCACAAAACAATCAAAATGGCAGCAACCGTATACAAAAGATAAAGCAATCAAGAATAGAATCAAAAGATATAATTATCAAACACCACTACATTCCCCGGCAACGGCGCCAAATTTGATAACCGTTTTTGTCGCGTTACGGTTTCAAATACAATTTAAGTACCGAATTCCTCTAAACTAATGTAGCATAGAGTAACTCGGGTCGTCTCCCAACGAATGTAGTTAATGCATGATAATTCTCAGAATTGAATCTTATTGCTTTTGGGTTTTGGATATGAAACTGGGTTTTGGATTTAAGAGCTAGGACTACGAAAGGAATAACAGAGCAAATAGGAAACCTAATTCTAATTAAGGAAGGGCAATACAAATAAAGAAATCTAAATTAACCAGACTACAATTGCAATAAAGAAAGCACAACTTGAAATAAAGCATCAACGAAGCCTAGACATGAAACAGAACTTAAACCTATAGCGTTAAAGAAATCTAAACTAATCTAACTTAATTGCATTAAACTGAAGATATGAAACCTAAAGCATTGGAAAGAACAACACAAAATCAAAGTAAGCAACTAAAAAAAAACATTACAATTGACAAAAAATCATTCTAGGAGGCATTTAACCAAACACAAGTTGAGCATGTTCTAAATGGCATCAAGTGTGTTCAATGTAAATTGGGGAAAACCCATCAGTTACAAGTATTTAACAATCATCACGTAGCATTCAACAATTAAGAAAAAAAATGAAAATAATCAACAAGCAACACTTAAATTGAAAGGAGGATCTGCTGTGAGGAAGTTGAAACTGCCGAATGCTGCAATTGCTACCAAGAACTGATGAATCTTGCTACTGGATCTGAAGATCTGCTAATGGATCTGATGTGAAGCTGCTGAAAAGAAATGGGAATCGAATTGTGCTACTGCCCGTAGCTGTTGAAGAAGAGGAACTGTGAAGAAAATCTGCTGCTAACTGAATTGCTGAAAAAAATTGCTGATGAAAGAACTGCCGACTACTTGAATTGCTGTGAAGAGAGAAAACAACAAACCACATGAAACCAATTACTGTGAAGAAGAGAACAGATATGCTATGAAGAACTTGTGAAAAATTGGATTCAGAAAAGCTGCTGGGATTGAAAAACTATGAAGATGAAATAGCTGCCGTGAAAATGAAGCTGGAATTTAGTTGCTGTGAAGAAAATCTGCCGAAAACAAAAATGCTGTGAAGGAACGGATCGGCGGTGGAAGAAGGTGGATGTAGATGGCCGACTACGTTCGGCTAGAGCTCGGAACCCCCAAAGCCTTTGCTTGAGGTCGTCGGCTGTGGTGATGGAGAGGAAGTCGCCGGCGGTGAAGGTGGAGTGGCTGGCTGCTCTCCGAACCCCGAAAGAGAAGCCTTTCCTCTCTTCTCTCCGAACCCCGAAAGAGAAGAGGTGGACGTGGATCACCGGCGTTGAAGGTGTTTGATCGAAGGTCGCCAGCTAGGGTTCGAACCCCGCAGCCCTAGCTGTGCAATCCTTGAGAAGAAAAGATGGTAGTGGAGCGGATGAAGTGAATCGGGAACCCCCACGACTCGGTTGATCGGAGCTCCGGCCGGCTAGGGTTCGGAACCCCCTTGCCCTAGCCTTCGGCGGCGATGAAGCGGTGGAGACGAAGAATCGCCGCTGCCTGCGTGTGGAGTCGATGCGTGCCCTAGCTTGCGATCGGCTTCTTTTGTTCTCGTGGCTTCAGCGGTTGGGTTTGGTCAAGCCAGCTTCTGCGCGTGGTTCAACTCAGCTCGAGTTTGGCTCAGCAGATCAGTCCAGTCAAGCCAAAGCTCGCGGTTCAGCCCAACAGTTGGGTTCAAACCAGCCTAATTCTCTGGTTCAGCTCAGCCCTCTGGTTCAGCTCAGTTTGTGCTTGACCCAAACAGACCAAGCAGTTCAGGTTCAATCAAGCCCAGCGGTTCGATTCAATCAACTCGAGTTCAGTCCAGCAATCCGGTTCAGTCAAGATTCAGCCCAGGGTTCAGAAGGTGGTTTGGTCAAACCTGGGTTCGGTCCAGTCAACTCAACTCAACTCAGCCTTGGTTCAGCCACCTTTGGGAAAGAAGAACTTGAATACTTAGTAACGGACGGCTGAGATCAATTCGGCTTCATCCAACGGTCAGATCTCTTCCGATCTGAACCAAACTTCACAGATTCCAATCAATGGTTCTGATCTACCAGTCCCCAGCTCGGATTAACCAGATCAGTGGCGGATGGTCCAGATCTTCTCTTTTATTGAACGGATGGTCTAGAACATCTTAAGCTCGATCCAACGGTCAGATCACTTCCGATTTGGCTGAAATTTTCAGATCTTGGTCTCTGGTCATGATTGATTCTATCTTGGACTCGGATCGACCAAAAGTTGACCGATGGCTCAGATCTAGCCGTTCTCTAGAATGGACGGCTCCTATCAATTCGATGCTTGATCCCTTTGATCTGGATCCAATGCTGACTCAAGTCTGACCCGATTTGATCTAGGTCCATGATCAATTGAAGCCTACAAAATGATATTCAAATTTAGTGCCAAAAATATCCCAAATATACACAGATTTGAATTAAATGCCAAAATGAAGGGAATACATGAAACCTAATACAAATGCAAACTCAAGCATATAAAATGTGGATCAAACATGGATTTTAGAGCCTAAAATAATCAGCAAAAATGGTGGTTATCAAGGATCTCTTTGAATCTTCCATGGAGTTCACTTACCTTTTCATTTTCTCCCATGGTGAGGTTCTGGAGTTGGCTGTGAAGGAGATCCTTCTTGGCTGTCCAGGTGTCTTGGGTTCCTTCATGGAGCTCAAGGAGTTTGTTCCATAGGTCTTTGGCAGAGGTGAAGGGGCCAACCTTGATTAACTGGTCCTTGGACATTCCGCACTGTAGGGTAACCACAGCTTTGGCATTTGCTTCACCCTTTCTAATTTGCTCAGCCGACCAACATGAGAAATCGAGGTCTCTGCCTTCGACATCCCTTGGAGGGATGAAACCTTCTTTGACCGAGAACCACATGCACATGTTGGTCTTCAAATAAAACTCCATTCTTGACTTCCAATATGAAAAATCAGTGCCGTCGAGGAATGGAGGTCGGTTTGTGCTCAAACCTTCTCTTCCAGCCATCTTGCTGTAAGCTCTCGGATGTTAAGCCGTGAACAGAGCCCCAAGCTCTGATACCACTTGTTGGGAACGAGAGGGCTAGAGAGGGGGGGGGTGAATCTAGCTAGACACAATTTCTTGCTTTCTTTCCAAACTTCTGCACTTCAAGGTTAGACAGCGGAAGCAAATGCAGAACAAAAACTAAGCAGAGAAAGAAACGCAAACCAAACAAACGCTAAGACGGAGATGTACAAGGTTCGGGGATAACTTGCCCCTACTCCTTGGCGTGCCCGTAAGGTGGGCGATCCCTTGATCGTCAGCAGATCAAGCCCCGGTGAACACCGGATATCAAGGTCCTCCTTCTCGGTGGAGTAACCTCTCCACAAGCTGTCTCAGTAGATGAATACAAGATTAAGCACACGAGACACTCGAGAAGGGAAGCTCACAAAGCTCTCACAGGAATGCAACAAGATCGCTCAAGAACAAAGCAACAGAGAGCACGAACACAGCCCAGCAACAACTTCCCAAGTTTTCTGTCTGTCTCTTGTTCGCCTCCGCTCCTCTGCCTCAGCTTCGCCACTTAAGCTCTGCTCACCATCACAAGCTTCATCAGCATCCACTGAGCCAGCCTGAACCCACTGACCTCCCTGAGCACTCAGTCCACTGAAGACCTCCTCTCCAGCTGAGCCTCCGTCAGTCGCCAGCTGCGTCAGTTGCCCGTTGAAACCTGAGAATGAGAAACAGCCAAACTTGCTCAACGGAAAGCCTCCCATTGACCCTCCTTGAGTGTTTGAATCACCTGCTATCACCCGCACACTCCAACAGAGGCTTAGCAATGCATATCAAAACATATCAGCAGTGTATCAGAGAATCGGCAGTGAAAACATACGCGATCAGAGCTTCTGACAGCGTATTTGAATTAAAGTTCTGCGCCTGATCGGTCACCAGACCGATCAGGGTGAAGCCTGATCGGTCACCAGACCGATCAGAATGGATCCTGATCGGTCACCCAGACCGATCAGGGCAGATGAACAGTTGTTTTTTAATCAATCCCAAGATCCCTGATCGGTCACCGGACCGATCCAAGACTTTGATCAGTAAGGGAACTCAACTCACCGTTTGCTCCCTGATCGGTCACCAGACCGATCAGGAGCTGTGCAGTGAGTGAAACACACACTCCCTGATCGGTCACCAGACCAATCAGACATCGCTGGATCGGTCACCAGACCGATCCACGAAGGAGCAGCGTGCCAACTCCCAGATCGGTCACCAGACCGATCCAGGGACTCAAACTTAGCCCTCCAAGCTAAGTTTTCATCCACCTTAGCCCTCCAAGCCAAGGATTTTTCCATCTAACTCTCCAAGTTGGGAATTTGCACCTAACCCTCCAAGTTAGGACTTTTCACCTAGCCCTCCAACATAGGACTTTTCGCCCAACCCTTCCGAGTTAGAACTTCACCAACCTAGCCCTCCAAGCTAGGCACCTGACCCTCCAAGCCAGGACTTTTCACCTAACCCTCCAGTTGGGACTTTTCACCTAACCCTCCAAGTTAGGACTTTTCACCTAGCCCTCCAAGCTATGACTTTTCACCCAACCTTCCGAGTTAGGACTTTTCCACACCTGGCTTCACTCACCAGGACCCGGCTTCACTCACCGGGATTTCCAACACCTGGCTTCACTCACCAGGACCCGGCTTCACTCACCGAGATTTCCAACACCTGGCTTCACTCACCAGGACCCGGCTTCACTCACCGGGATTTCAACCTAGCTTCATAAGCTAGGACCTGGCTTCACTCACCAGGGTTTCATGCCCAGTCCCCGACCAGGACTTTAACCCAAATTCGCTCAACCAAACTTAAATCATTGTCAAACACCAAAACAACAACCGGGCCAGACTGCATCAACAATCTCCCCCTTTTTGTTGTTTGACAACCCGATTTAAGTTTAGGTATCAATCAATTGAAATCCATTTAATTCTCATAAGGGAATCATGATCCTCCCCTTATAATAACCATAAACTTAATCATTCATTTTCTCCCCCTTTGTCAAACATCGAAAAGGGTATGGTTATTAAGTTTGAACATACCTCCCCCTCAAAAATGGGTCTCTCCCCAAACTCAAAATAATCAGAGTTAAGTTTTGAATTGCACATGTAAACATATACAAAAATATATCATGGTCAAACATGTATATGTTTCATATGACAAGTAATAATGTAGCTTTATCATATTTATGATTGATACAGAAAAATTTCTGATGTATCTTTGAACAATCAGTTTTCAGAAAAATTTCTGTAATTCTGATTCATTCAAGATCAGACTGCATTAACATTTGGAGTTTCATGTGAAGACATATACAGAAGTATATCATGGTCAAATACGTATATGCTTCATAGGACGAGTAAGGAATGCATCTGTATCTGAAACATAGTCCTGATTGATCTCCGTGACCAACCAGGTCTGTTGATTACATGATACAGAAGTATATCTGATTAGTCCGGGGAGCGATCAGATTTCAGAAAAATTTCAGAAACTCTGATACGTTCCTGATCAGACTACATTAACAATTTGCATTCCATTACCGGGGAGTAGACTCTATTAATATTCGATATTTCAGAAACAATTCCGAAATACGACATTAAGAATAAGAGTTATGACTCAACAAACCCTTTCTTATGAATTTGAACATTCCAACATAGGTTTGTATCAAATCACTATTAAGTACCAGGTTTGTATCACTTAAACAAATTTGTACTCCCTTAGTACCAGGGTTGTACTAATGGATGATCAAATATGTTTCAATTGTAATCGGTTTGTATCAGATTTGTATGTGGTATTATCATTAAACTGATACAATTCGACAAGAAGATATTGGTTTGAGTAGGTTTTGGATCAATTTGGAACGATCTGGGAGTTCCTTGATCAGAGTTGGTCTGATCGGTCACCAGACCGATCAGAAGCACTCCTGATCGGTCGGTGGACCGATCAGGGATGATACAGAATGGTTTTTCAGTTTCAGAAATAAAATTTTAGAAACTATGAAATCAACTTTGTTTCAAATCTCAACCATTCCTAAACCCTAATACAATCATGTGTAATCCATTTATTCCTAAGGGTTCCTTCAATCAAAATAGATTTCTTCAATCAATCATCAATATATGATACTAATACCAAATTCCCAAAACATGATCAACATGATTTGTGTCAAAGCATAGAGGTAATCCATTTGATTCTAAAGGTTCCCTTTAATCAAAATATATATCATGATTTGTGTCATAGCATGATAGTATTTTCTAAGCATGAACTTGAGTATCGAAACATGTTTGTTGTATCAAAGCATGATCATATCAAGAAACCTTAGTTTGATACAAGGGAATCACTAGGTCATATAAGATTAAACAGTGAATTTTAAAACTCATGGTGATGCCTTGTGAGATTTTTATAATGATCAGCCCAAACTATATGTTCATCTTGTTCTTAAACATGCATTCATGTATTATAACACATACAAGATACTCATGGCATACTTGGGCTTGAGATAAGACATAACTTGCATGAAAACACAAATTGCAAAAATAAAACCAATTCTTCTAAGCAATTCATGGCAAGAGCAAATTGTGGGTTAGTCTAAGCCATTCATGTGAATTTGAGGAAATGGTAAGCACATTCCCAACTAGGAATGACTATATGTTTGGAGCACCAATTTATCAACAACCTATGTTGATAGATGCTCCCCCTCAAACCATGCTATACAATTCGAAAAATAGAGGTTTTAGGTGCCCAAATTTTAGGACCTAATGAATCTACAATGAATGACTTTGGCACCCATGCCTTAGTCATTTTCTTTCTACCCTTTTGAACCCTAGAATTATTTTGTGATCTAAAATGGGTTCTAGACATCAATGACATGAAACTTGATTCTTTAGGTTGGTAACCTAAGCCAACCTTGTTGTAAACCGCTTTTTGTGAATTTAGTATCATGTCTAGAGTTTTAGAGCTAGTTGAAAACTTCTCAAGAATATTCTTGAGGTTTTCAACTTTGCTCTTCAAATCCTTATTTTCATCCTCAAGGAATTTGTCATGCAAATCATTAATGTCCTCAACCTTAGAGGATTTCAATTCTTTTACCTCCAACCTTAATGCTTTGACTTTGGCCTTAGATTTCTTTAACAATTTGGTTAAACATGCGATAGCTCTATAACACTTATCTAACTCGGGAGAAATTACCTCTTCATCATCCGAAGATGATGAATGCGCGGTTGAGGAGTCACTTGATTCATCACTCTCCTCCTTTGTCTCTTGTAGTGCCACTAGAGCCACGTGACAGTGGATGTCCTCCTCCTCCTTGTCAATCTTCTTCTTTTTGTTTCCTGCCACAAAAGCAAACCCTTTCTCCTTGGGGCCTTGGTTAGAGATCTCATGTAGCTCCATCTCACAAAATAAGTCCTCTAACTTAACAAAAGATAAGTCCTTGGAAACCTTGTAAGCATCCACCATGGATGACCACAAGGCATTCCTAGGAAATGATTTAAGGACATACCTCACTAGGTCTCGATTTTCTACTTCTCATTGATGGAGTGGAGGCCATTGAGGATCTCTTTGAATCTTCCATGGAGTTCACTTACCTTTTCATTTTCTCCCATGGTGAGGTTCTGGAGTTGGCTGTGAAGGAGATCCTTCTTGGCTGTCCGGGTGTCTTGGGTTCCTTCATGGAGCTCAAGGAGTTTGTTCCATAGGTCTTTGGCAGAGGTGAAGGGGCCAACCTTGATTAACTGGTCCTTGGACATTCCGCACTGTAGGGTAACCACAGCTTTGGCATTTGCTTCACCCTTTCTAATTTGCTCAGCCGACCAACATGAGAAATCGAGGTCTCTGCCTTCGACATCCCTTGGAGGGATGAAACCTTCTTTGACCGAGAACCACATGCACATGTTGGTCTTCAAATAAAACTCCATTCTTGACTTCCAATATGAAAAATCAGTGCCGTCGAGGAATGGAGGTCGGTTTGTGCTCAAACCTTCTCTTCCAGCCATCTTGCTGTAAGCTCTCGGATGTTAAGCCGTGAATAGAGCCCCAAGCTCTGATACCACTTGTTGGGAACGAGAGGGCTAGAGAGGGGGGGGTGAATCTAGCTAGACACAATTTCTTGCTTTCTTTCCAAACTTCTGCACTTCAAGGTTAGACAGCGGAAGCAAATGCAGAACAAAAACTAAGCAGAGAAAGAAACGCAAACCAAACAAACGCTAAGACGGAGATGTACAAGGTTCGGGGATAACTTGCCCCTACTCCTTGGCGTGCCCGTAAGGTGGGCGATCCCTTGATCGTCGGCAGATCAAGCCCCGGTGAACACCGGATATCAAGCGCCTCCTTCTCGGTGGAGTAACCTCTCCACAAGCTGTCTCAGTAGATGAATACAAGATTAAGCACACGAGACACTCGAGAAGGGAAGCTCACAAAGCTCTCACAGGAATGCAACAAGATCGCTCAAGAACAAAGCAACAGAGAGCACGAACACAGCCCAGCAACAACTTCCCAAGTTTTCTGTCTGTCTCTTGTTCGCCTCCGCTCCTCTGCCTCAGCTTCGCCACTTAAGCTCTGCTCACCATCACAAGCTTCATCAGCATCCACTGAGCCAGCCTGAACCCACTGACCTCCCTGAGCACTCAGTCCACTGAAGACCTCCTCTCCAGCTGAGCCTCCGTCAGTCGCCAGCTGCGTCAGTTGCCCGTTGAAACCTGAGAATGAGAAACAGCCAAACTTGCTCAACGGAAAGCCTTCCATTGACCCTCCTTGAGTGTTTGAATCACCTGCTATCACCTGCACACTCCAACAGAGGCTTAGCAATGCATATCAAAACATATCAGCAGTGTATCAGAGAATCGGCAGTGAAAACAGACGCGATCAGAGCTTCTGACAGCGTATTTGAATTAAAGTTCTGCGCCTGATCGGTCACCAGACCGATCAGGGTGAAGCCTAATCGGTCACCAGACCGATCAGAATGGATCCTGACCGGTCACCCAGACCGATCAGGGCAGATGAACAGTTGTTTTTTAATCAATCCCAAGATCCCTGATCGGTCACCGGACCGATCCAAGACTTTGATCATCAAGGGAACTAAACTCACCGTTTGCTCCCTGATCGGTCACCAGACCGATCAGGAGCTGTGCAGTGAGTGAAACACACACTCCCTGATCGGTCACCAGACCGATCAGACATCGCTGGATCGGTCACCATACCGATCCACGAAGGAGCAGCGTGCCAACTCCCTGATCGGTCACCAGACCGATCCAGGGACTCAAACTTAGTCCTCTAAGCTAAGTTTTCATCCACCTTAGCCCTCCAAGCCAAGGATTTTTCCATCTAACTCTCCAAGTTGGGAATTTGCACCTAACCCTCTAAGTTAGGACTTTTCACCTAGCCCTCCAAGCTAGGACTTTTCACCCAACCCTTCCGAGTTAGAACTTCATCCAACCTAGCCCTCTAAGCTAGGCACCTGACCCTCCAAGCCAGGACTTTTCACCTAACCCTCCAGTTGGGACTTTTCACCTAACCCTCCAAGTTAGGACTTTTCACCTAGCCCTCCAAGCTAGGACTTTTCACCCAACCTTCCGAGTTAGGACTTTTCCACACCTGGCTTCACTCACCAGGACCCGGCTTCACTCACCGAGATTTCCAACACCTGGCTTCACTCACCAGGACCCGGCTTCACTCACCGAGATTTCCAACACCTGGCTTCACTCACCAGGACCCGATTTCACTCACCGGGATTTCAACCTAGCTTCACAAGCTAGGACCTGGCTTCAATCACCAGGGTTTCATGCCCAGTCCCCGACCAGGACTTTAACCCAAATTCGCTCAACCAAACTTAAATCATTGTCAAACACCAAAATAACAACCGGGCCAGACTGCATCAACAGCCTTGACAACTTTCTTTTGAGTTTTGGGTGTCCTAGATTGTCTCATGTCAGTTCTAGACATGAGAGACACAAATGAGGGTTCTTTAGGGCGGTAACCAATACCGGCCCTATTGTAGACTGCCCTTTGGGCATTGAGGATCATATCTAGGGTCTTAGAGCTATTTGAGAATTTCCCAAGAATATTCTTGAGCTTCTCAACTTCACTCTTCAATGATTGGTTTTCCTCTACTAACACGTTATCATGAATATCACTGATTTCCTCAACCTTAGAGGATTTCAAGCTTACAATCTCATGTTTCAAAGATTTGATTTCATCTTCTAGTAATTCAACATGCAAGTCATCAATGTTATCATCCCTAGAGGTTTTCAATTGATCAACTTCTAATTGCAATGCTTTAACTTTATTTTTGGATTTCTTAAGCATACTAGTTAAACATGCAATTGCTCTATAGCATTTTTCAAGCTCGGGAGAAGTTACCTCTTCATCATCCGAAGATGATGAAGCCGTGTTTGCGGAGCTTGAAGATTCACCACTGCTCTCCTCTCCAAGAGCCATGAGAGCCACTTGCCTTGTGCTCTTCTCCTCCTTTTCATCATCGGATGAACTAGAGGATGACTCATCCCAAGAAGCCTTCAAAGCTTTCTTCTTCTTCTTGGATCTTTCTTCTTTCCTTTTGGATTTTTCTTCCTTCTTCTTAAGCTTCGGACACTCATTCTTAAAATGCCCTTTCCTACCACATTCAAAACAAGATGCATTATTCTTATCAAGTTTGGATTCACTAGTGTTACCTCTACTTTTGAAACGTCGGTCTCTTCGCATCATCCTCCTCACAAAGTTGGCCATTTCGGATGAAGAAGAGCCGCTGCCATCTTCCTCGGAATTGGATTCGGATTCGGAAGAAGATGAGGATGATGAGACCTCCTTCTCCTTCTTCTTCTTAGTGGTCCGGTCCCCTGCAACTAAGGCAATCCCCTTCTCCTTGGGGCCTTTGTTAGCCATCTCATGCAATTCCATCTCACAAAATAAATCATCTAATTTCACAATAGATAAATCCTTGGATACTTTGTAGGCATCCACCATGGATGACCACAAAGCATTCCTCGGAAATGCTTTCAAGACATACCTCACAAGGTCGCGATTCTCGACCTTTTCATCAATTGAATGAAGTCCATTAAGGACTTCCTTGAACCGGCTATGGAGCTCACTTATCGACTCATTCTCCTTCATGGAGAGATTTTGGAGTTGATTGAGGAACAAGTCCCTCTTGGCAATTCTAGAGTCTCGGGTGCCTTCATGGAGCTCTATGAGTTTGTTCCACAAGTCTTTTGCACTTGTGAAAGGACCAACCTTGATGAGTTGGTCTTTGTTCATGCCACATTGTAGAGTGACAACCGCCTTCGCGTCGGCTTCACTCTTCCTTGTTTGTTCGGCAGTCCACCTCCATGACTCAAGTTCTTTGCCTTCATCATCCTTACGAGGAATGAATCCCTCCTTCACCGCGAACCATGTATGGATATCCATCTTCAAATAGTATTCCATTTTTGATCTCCAATATTGGAAGTCGGCGCCATCAAAGAATGGAGGTCGGGTGGTGGAGAATCCTTCTCTCAAAGCCATCTTGTTGAGAACTCTCGGTTGTTAAGCCGTAAACAGAGCACCTTGCTCTGATACCACTTGTTGGGTACGAGATGGCTAGAGAGGGGGGGGTGAATATAGCCAACACTTTTCCTTTGAAGAGCTTAGCAATATTTCTGCACTCAAACTATCAGCAGCACAGCGGAAGAAGCAAGAAAATAGCAGAGCAATGCAGTAAACAAAAATAGAGATGAAAACTAACAGTCGACAGCTACCAAGATCGCTAACAGGAGGGTTTACAAGGTTCGGGGATAACTTGCCCCTACTCCTTGGCGTGCCCTTAAGGTGGGCGATCCCTTGATCGTCGGCAGATCAAGCCCCGGTGATCACCGGATAAATCAGCAACCTCCTTCTCGGTGGAGAAACCTCTCCACAGCGTTTCAATCAAATATAAGTGTTTAAGCTCAATGAAACTACAAGAAAGATCTTACTCAAACCCTTGACAAGGACAAGAACACAGCAAGCTTCCTTGAGCTCCACCCAGTGGCGATCTCACGCAAGAACCCTTCCCCGTGTCTTCCCACTGTCGGACTCCAAGCTTCTTGTTCCCTCCTTCAAGGCTCAAGTAAAAGATGGTTGCTTCTCAATAGCTTGCTCAGAATGATTGAAGAACTCAAGAACAGCAAGCTTTGATGTCGAGAACGCAGGAACTCAATAGCACAAGGATGAAGCGATTGATCAATCGATTTTCGATACTGAACACTACAACTCTCGTTCCTTTTGTTTCTCCGCTAAGCAACAGATGATTTCATCTCCAGCAGCCTCCAGCTGCCTCACTGCCAACGCGCCAGCTACACTGAACCCTAACTGAACTTCCTGAGCTCCCTCAGCCAAGCTTCAGTCAGCAGCTTCAGTCCTGCATCCAGCCGTTGCAACCTGTGTGGAGAAAGGGACAAACCTGCTCCAAGGAAAGCTCTCTTTGACTTCTCCTTGAGTGTTTGAATCCTCCCCTGTCACCTGAAACTTACTCAGAGCATTAGAGCAGCAAATCAAGCAGCATATCAAATATCAGAGGAAAGTGGCAGCGAATCGGTTGTGTTCAGACGCGATCAGAGCGTCTGACAATGCAATTTGAATTAAAGTGATCGGTCACCGGACCGATCAGAGAGCCTCCTGATCGGTCACCAGACCGATCAGGCTGGTTCCAGACCGATCAGGCTCCGTCCTGATCGATCCCCAACGCTCAATCAGAAATCGCGATTTCCTTGAGATTCTCCTGGACCGATCACCAGACCGATCCCAGGTCGTGGATCGTTCATCGGACCGATCCACCCTTATATTGAGCGATTTCTGAGTCTCGCAGGCTAAGCCTTCTGATCGGTCACCGGACCGATCAGGCAGCCTCCTGATCGGTCACCAGACCGATCAGATTGGCTCCAGACCGATCAGGATCCGTCCTGATCGATCATAGAGAGGAACCTGCGACACTTGATCGTTCTCCGGAACGATCTGCACAGTGATCCTGATCGGTCACCAGACCGATCAGGAGCAGTTCAGCAAGGGAACTCAACCTCACTGCTCGCTCCCTGATCGGTCACCAGACCGATCAGGAGCCAGTCAATGGGTGAAACGCATACTCCCTGATCGGTCACCAGATCGATCAGGAGCAACACAGTAGGTTCCCAACATCACTGTGTGCTCCCTGATCGGTCGCCCGACCGATCAGTCATCGCTGGATCGGTCACCAGACCGATCCACGAAGGAGCAGCGTGCCAAAATCCCTAATCGATCACCAGACTGATCCAGAGACTCAAACTCAGCCCTCCAAGCTAAGTTTCCATCCACCTTAGCCCTCCAAGCTAAGGATTTTCCATCTAACTCTCCAAGTTGGGAATTTGCACCTAACCCTCCAAGTTAGGACTTTTCACCTAGCCCTCCACGCTAGGACTTTTCACCCAACCCTTCCGAGTTAGAACATCATCCAACCTAGCCCTCCAAGCTAGGCACCTGACCCTCCAAGCCAGGACTTTTTCACCTAATTCTCCAGGATGGGAATTTGCACCTAACCCTCCAGGTTAGGACTTTTCACCTAGCCCTCCAAGCTAGGACTTTTCACCCAACCCTTCCGAATTAGGACTTTTCCAACACCTAGCCTCCCATACTAGGACTTTTCCAAACACCTAGCCTCCCAGACTAGGATTTTCAACACCTAACCCTCCAGGTTAGGATTTCCCATCACCTAGCCCTCAAGACTAGGATTTTCCATACCATGCCTGATCCCTGATCAGGACTTAATCATAATCAACATGATCAACCTAAACTAAAATCGATGTCAACACCAAAACAACAATCAGGGCCAGACTGCATCAACACCTTCTTGAACCCACCTTGTTTCTTTGTTGGTGCAAGATGCATCAGTGATGTCCTCCTCTAAGTGTTTCAATGTTTGACAATATGCTTAAGTCAGTGATTCATTGAACAAGGGAAGGGTAAGTCAAGAGAGGAGTACTAAAGTGAACCAAAGTCCTAGTTAAGCTAGGCATGAAGTCCTGATCATGGATTGGGCACTAAGTCCTGGTTCGAGAAATTGGGCACTAAGTCCTGACCAAGGGTTGGGCACGAAGACCTGCTGAGTAAAGCTGGACACGAAGACTTGGTTCGAGGAATTGGGCATGAAGTCCTGGCCGAGGGTTCGGCACCGAAGACCTAGTTCGAGGAATTGGGCACGAAGTCCTGGCCGAGGGTTGGGCACCGAAGTCCTGGACTTAGGGTTTGGGCACGAAGTCTTGGTCCGAGGGATTGAGCAACTTAGCTGAGCGATGACTAAGGATAGAAGTAGAGACAGGTCGAGGTTCGGACGTCTCGAGATCCGAGAGTATCGGAGGCTAAGCAAAAATCCACCCGAATGGACTGGGTGGCAACCGTCTCCTGAGAGGAGTAGGTGAAAGGCGCGTTCCCGGGGGGTGGGAACTTGCGTCGGTTCGACCTAAGGTTTCATGGAAATCCGAAGTCAGAACCAAGTCCTTAAGGTTAAGATTGCGTGTATATTTGCTTTGTATTTATATATCTTTCAGGTACCTAGAATAGAAGATAAAGCAGGCGAACAACACACAACACGGCTGGAAGGCCTTCATTCAGGCGCCCCTATTGAAGGAGGTGCCTCAATCAAAGGAGGCAAAGCCAGGCCTTCATTCAGGCGCCCCCATTGATGGTGGCGCCTCAATCAAAGGAGGTAAATTAGGTCTTCATTCAGGCGCCCCCATCGATACAGGCGCCTTGGTTGAAAGCTGTATCTGCTGCTGCGAGTTCGAAGCAGAGATAAGCTTTGACTGGGTTAATTGAGGCGCCTGGGAGGTCCAGGGCGCCCTGGTCAGAGTTCTTATCTGCTGCGGCGAGTTCGGTGCGGAGATAAAGTTTGACCAAGCCCATTGAGGCGTCCCAGTGATCACAGGCGCCCCAATGAAGCCTATAAAAGGGGCTTCGACCCCAAGGCTCAAGACACAACTTCCAGAATCATTCTGAGCACTCCAAATAGAAGAAATGCGCTAACGACGAAGCTCTGCGACCAAGGAGGCTCCGGGAGGAAGTGCACAGCACTTCGGAGATCCAGTTCGACCGAGTCTTCGATTCTTTTCATTTGGTTTGATTTACTTTCCGTACTTACATTTACTTAATATCTTGATTGTAATTTCTGCACTGTAAGACGGGTTTTTCCGCCTTCGGAAAGTCCGTAAGGAGACCATTAGTGGACGGGCATTCCCGTGCTTAGGCCTTGGATGTACTGACCCTGGGGGGTTGGGAACCAAGTAAATCTCACGTGCGTTGTGTTGTTTGTTTTCTTCGTTCTGTATCTTTTCCGCTGCACTAACTCTGAGTCTAGAACGAAGATTCGAAAGACGATTTTCTTAAAAGATTTTATGGTCGATATTCACCCCCCCTCTATCGACGTCACCGGTCCTACAATTGGTATCAGAGCCAAACCGCTCTTCACCGGACTAACCGCCGACGGAGCAACGACGCTAGGAGTTGAGGGGCAGCCCATGGGTGAATCAGGTATATTTTATTTTAAAATGTATATTTTTAAATTTCATATTACGTGTTTCAAGTGCAGAGAGAGAGGACACTACAAAAATCAGTGTCCTACTCATAAGATTCGAACTACACCACCGGAAGCAAAGGAGGCACTAGTGCCAGGAGTCCGGAGGAACAAGGATCACATCAAATGCTTCAAATGCGAAAGGTACGAATATAACAAAAATAAGTGTCCGGCAAAGGTACGCAAAATTTATGTTCCAAAAATTTTTCAAATTCCTGCACGATCCTATGTAGATAATTTAGATAATTTTTCTGATAAATTAGAATTACTGCATAGTCAAATAGATATCTTGCATGACCAGTTAGAAAAAGTAGATAATGCTAAAATATCAGAAATTAACCTTGTAATCCTTAATATTAATTCGTTAATTTCTGAAATTAATTCTAAAATTAATCCTAATTTTAATTTTGAAAATTCTAATAATATTAATTCCGAAAATTCTGATAATCCTGAAAATCTTGAGGATAATTTAGAAATTAAATCTGATAATCCTGAAGATAATTTAGAAATTAAATCTGAAAATCTTGAGGATAATTTAGAAATTAAATCTGATAATCCTGAAGATAATTTATAAATTAAATATGATAATCTTGAGGATAATTTAGAAATTAAATCGGATAATCTTGAGGATAATTTAGAAATTAAATCTGATAATCTTGAAGATAATTTAGAAATTAAATCTGATAAACCTGAATTCAAATTTGAAAATCTTAAGGATAATTCTGAATTCAAATTTGAAAATCTTAAGGATAATTTTGAATTTAAATTTGAAAATCTTAAGAATAATTCTGAACTTAAATTTGAAAATCTTAAGGATAATTCTAAGTTCAAATTTGAAAATCTTAAAGATAATTCTGAAAATTGTGAGATCAATTCTGAAAATATTGAAGATATTTTTGAAGATAACTTTGAAGATATTGAAAATGAAATTCTTTTAGATGATAATTTAATTGTCAAATCTTTAGATAATATCGAAGAATATTACAAAACATTAACTAGTACCCCAAATTACTCCACCTACTTTGAGGATATTAGAGAATGTGATTTTGAGGATGAGAAGGAGATGAAATTTTTTGAGATCAAGGCTATAATTAATAAAGTTCACAAATATTCAAATAAATCAGAATTATTGGAAAAACTTATAAAAGAAATAGTGGATGAGCCAGAAATTTTCGAAATAATGAAAATTATGAACTTAAACCCACAACTATTAATTAATCATTTCAACCTTAATTATTCAAGTTTTAATTAATTCTTAATTAATTCAAATAATATTTAATTAATTCAAAATTCAAATAATCTTTAATTAATTCAAAATTCAAATAATCTTTAATTAATTCAAAATTCAAAATTCAATTAATCTTTAATTAATTCAAAATTAAATTAATCTTTAATTAATTCAAAATTCAATTAATCCTTAATTAATTCAAAATTCAAATAATCTTTAATTAATTCTTAATTAATTCAAATAATCTTTAATTAATTCAAAGTTCAATTAATCTTTAATTAATTCAAAGTTGAATTAATCTTTAATTAATTCAAATTCATTTAATTTTAATTCAATTAATCCTTAATTAATTTTAATTCAATTAATCCTTAATTAATTTTAATTCAATTAATCTAATTAATCCAACTTCAAGTAATTCTTAATTAATTCAACTTTAATTCTGAATTAAGTCTTAAGTAACTTAAACTCGAATTAAATAAAATCTTACCCAAACTGTACAACAACAACAACAACAACAAAGCCTTATCCCACTAGGTGGGGTCGGCTATATGGATCCTTTTACGCCATTGAGTTCTATCCCCTACTATATCATCATCTAGATTTAAATAAAATTTATCTTGTTTTATTGTTGCCAACCAAGTCTTTTTTGGTCTTCCTCTCCCTCTTTTAATGTGCGTATTTATCATAGTTTCACATCGTCTAACAGGGGCATTTATTGGTCTTCTAAGTACATGTCCGTACCATCTCAAACGTGTCTCCCGAAGTTTTTCTTCAATAGATGCAACTCCGACTTTCTCTCTAATACTCTCATTCCTTATTCTATCCATCCTCGTATGTCCACACATCCACCTTAACATCCTCATCTCTGCAACTTTCATCTTTTGCTCATGTGCTCGAGTCATAGCCCAACATTCAGCACCATATAACATAGCAGGTCTAACTGCCGTTTTGTAGAACTTCCCTTTAAGTTTTAGAGGTACTTTACGATCACATAAGACACCCGATGCTAATCTCCATTTCAACCATCCTGCTTGTATTCTATGTAAGACATCTCTCTCAATTCCTCCATCACTTTGCAAGAACGATCCTAAATACTTAAAGTTCTCGATTTTAGACAACTCATCATCTCCTATCTTAACAATTGTTTCACTACGTCTAGCATTGCTAAACTTAAATTCCATATATTCAGTCTTTACTCTACTAAGCCTAAAACCTTTCATTTCTAGAGTTTCCCGCCAAGATTCTAGTTTAGCATTTACTCCTTCACGTGTCTCATCTATCAAAACAATATCATCTGCAAACAACATGCACCATGGCACTGTATCTTGAATGTGCCTAGTGAGTTCATCCATGATTAGTGTAAAAAGATAGGGACTTAAAGCTGATCCTTGATGTAACCCTATCCTTATTGGAAATGCTTCAGTCAATCCACCTGAAGTCTTCACTCTAGTCGTTACATCTTCATACATATCTTTAATTAGGTCAATATATGTTACGCTAACGCCTCTCTTTTCTAGAATTCTCCATATAATTTCTCTTGGTACCCTATCATAAGCTTTTTCTAAATCAATAAATACCATGTGTAGATCTTTCTTTTGCTCCCGATATTTTTCAATTAATTGCCTAAGAAGATGTATAGCTTCTATTGTCGACCTTCCAGGCATGAACCCAAATTGATTTTCGGTTACCGTGGTCTCCTTCCTCAATCTTTTTTCTATTACTCTTTCCCAAAGTTTCATGGTATGACTCATTAATTTAATACCCCTATAGTTTGCACAATTTTGTATGTCTCCTTTGTTCTTATATAAGGGAACTAGACTACTTACCCTCCATTGATTAGGCATTTTTTTTGTTTTCAATATTAAATTAAATAATTTTGTAAGCCATTCAATACCTTTTTTCCCTAAACATTTCCATACCTCTATTGGGATATCATCCGGTCCCACGGCCTTTCCATTTTGCATCCCTTTCAAAGCTTGTTCTACTTCTGAAGTTTGAATTCTCCGATGAAAATTAAAATTTCTATACTCATTTGAAATACTTAAATTGCCTAAGTCAAGTTGGTCCCCTAAACTTTCATTAAAAAGTTGATGAAAGTAAATCTTCCACCGCTCTTTTATTTCGCTATCATTTACTAGTACTCTATCGCATTCATCTTTAATACATCTTATTTGACTAAGGTCTCTTGTTTTCCTTTCTCTTGCTTTAGCTATTTTATAAATGTCTCTTTCCCCTTCTTTTGTATCTAAATTTTGATATAATCGTTCAAAAGTTTTATTTTTACTTCATTCACTGCTTTCTTAGCCTCTTTCTTGGCTATTGTATATTTTTTTAAGTTTTCCTCGTTCTTACAAATATATAATTCCTTATAAGCCATTCGTTTTTCTTTCACTTTCTCTTGTACTTTCTCATTCCACCACCAAGATTCCTTCCTTGGTGGTGCATGCCCCTTTGACTCACCGAGTACATCCTTAGCTACTATTTTCAACTTTGATACCATCTTATCCCATGTCGTATTAGAGTCGCTATATATTTCATCTAATGCTTGTATTCCTACCTTCTCCTTCAATATGTTTTGCTTCCCATCCTTTAACTTCCACCACTTAATTCTAGGAGTCGTGTATATTTTTCCTCTATTGATATTATAACTAAGGCGTATATCTAACACTACTAATCTATGTTGGGTAGTTAAGCTTTCTCCAGGGATAACCTTACAATCTTTACAAATCTTCCTATCTCTCTTCCTAACCATAAAATAATCAATTTGTGATTTATTATTCCCACTTTTGAATGTGATCAAGTGTTCTTCTTTTTTCTTAAAAAATGTATTAGCTAGTATAAGGTCATATGCTATCGCAAAATCCAATATAGTTTTTCCTTCTTCATTTCTTGTTCCAAACCCATAACCCCCATGTACTCTCTCATATTCTTCATTTTTCGCTCCGACATGTCCATTTAGATCGCCTCCTATTAAAATCATTTCATTTGGCGGAATGTTTTGTAATACCTCATCTAAATCGCTCCAAAATCTTGATTTAGTTTCTTCATCTAATCCTACTTGAGGTGCATATATGCTAATTACGTTCACAACTTCTTTCGCCACTACTATCTTGAGAGCTATAATTCTATCCCCCTTTCTAACTACACCAACAACTTCATCTTTTAAAGAACTATCTACAAAAATACCCACTCCATTTCTTGTTTTACTCTTTCCTGTATACCATAACTTAAAACCCGAGTTCTCTATCATTTTTGCCTTCTCACCTACCCATTTTGTCTCTTGCACACACAAAATACTAATTTTTCTCCTAATCATTGTATCTACTACCTCCATTGTTTTACCAGTGAGAGTTCCTATATTCCATGTTCCAAATCTGAGACTATTACTTTTCTTATAATGTTTATTCTTAGTCCACCTATGGTGTGAGAACTCTTGCCTATTTAACACTACACCCAAGTTCTCATGGAGATGTAGCGGTCCTTGCCGAGACGTTACAGTCGGACCCTGCAACGCGAACCCTTGCATATTTAGCACTACACCCGGGTTCTGGAGATGTAGCGGTCCTTGCCGAGACGTTACAGTCGGACCCTGCAACGCGTTCCTTCCGGGGAACATCCTAGCATTAGCATAATACTTTAATGGATCCATTCATTGAGTATTTGCCATAGTTTTTTACGCTGGCTGGCAACCTAACGCAACCCTCCTCCTTTATCCGGGCTTGGGACCGGCCATGACTAGGTCGTCACAGGCGGAGTTTACCCAAACTGTAACAATTAAAATTAATAACATTAAGTATGTCAAAGTGAGTTGGCATATTCGCAGGTTCACACGACATCTATCAAATCGGGAATTTGATACATCATTAGAAACCTAAGTAAAAGGATTTGAATTGTTTGACTCATGCATAACTGCCATGTCATGCATCTGCTATTTTTTTAATATATGTCATGTCATTCACGTTTTATGCATGACTTAGAATGGTTATAGGAAAAAGAATAATTGAAACTTCATCAACCTAGTATTAGGTGGAGGTGAGATGATAGTACGTTAGGGAAGCCGTTTGGTGGAACTAGCCGAAGCTACCGATCCAAAACCTAAGCTAGTTAAACCAAAATTTTTCAAGAACTAATTTGAAAATGAATTTTCGATAAAAGGCTTTGTCATGGAAAGAGTTGATAATCCAATAAGGCTACGGCCAAAGAAGGCCTTGTGCCTCGCCAAGACCTGGAAGCCAATTACCGAAAATCAAATTCACTTTATTATTTGATAAATTTGAATCTAACACAAGTTTCAATTAAATCTTAGATTTAACAATGAATTAAGAAAAATAATTCAAGCATCTCACAATGCATCCATAAGGCAACCATGCTTGCTGTACCAGGTGTCGGTACCTGGTACAGAAAGCTATCTTCTGAATATCCGAATCCCTAACCCTCAACTGATGATATCCGGACCGCAAATCAATTTTAGAATACACTGAGGTATCCTTCAACTGATCAAACAAATCCTCAATATGAGGTAGGGGATACTTGTTCTTGATGGTCATGACATTCAACTACCTGTAGTCGATGCACAACCTCATGGAACCATCCTTCTTCTTGACGAATAAAACTAGTGAACCCCATGGTGATACACTAGGACGAATAAATCCCCTGTCAAGCAACTCTTGAAGTTAGACCTTTAGCTTGTCCATCTCCTTAGGCGTTATACGATACGGAGCCTTTGATGCCGGCGCAGTCCCCGGAATCAACTCGATCACAAATTCAACTTGCCTTCTGGGAGGCAAACCAGGTTGCTCCTCTGGAAATACGTCTGGAAATTCTTGGACCACTGGAACATCCGAGAGCTGAGGGCTGCTGCTACCATCAGTACTGATAAAAAATAATAGAAAACCCTGACATCCATGCGATATATGCTTCTGAGCTTGAAGTACAGAGATAATAGAAATCCCATCATCTCTGGTGCCAATGAATTCCCATGAGGGTTGGTTCGGAGGTCGAAACGTGACTACCCTCGCTTGACAATCAACAGTGGCATGATAAGCCGCCAACGAATCCATGCCCAGAATAATATCAAACTCTACCATCTCGAGAACTGATAGATCCACAGCGAGGGTATAATTGTCGAAGTCCAACGGACACGCCTTGACTTCCTGTGTGATATCCAATACCTCATCGGATGGTAGAGACACTGATAAACGTTGTGATCTAAGGGTAGACAATCTACTGATTTTTTCCATAAACAGTCGTGATATAAAAAAACTAGAACTACCGGTATCAACAAGTAATTCAGCAGGAAATGTATAAACTGAAATCATACCACGAAAGACCGATCCATCGGCCCGCTGTGCCTCCTCTCTGGTGACTGTATAAACTCAGCCTGTCTCTGTAGCTGACGGTGGTAACCCTAAAATCGGCTGTGGCTGAGAAGATGAAGGTCCAGCTGTTTGATGGGGATGATATCCAGAAGGCCCAACCGACTGCTGAGACTGATAACCCGAAGCTCTAGCCGACGGCTGATGCTGATAAACTACAGGCTGGTATGCTGGACGTGGCTGCTGATAGTATGATCCTGTCCCAGAATATTGAGACCCCATTGGTGAGGAGTACTCATGCCCATGCATACCATACATCCGAACTGGTGGTGGAACTTGGCTCTGATACCAAAAATTGTCACGCCCCCAGAGGCACATGCTTACTCGAAAATCGGGCAACATCTCCCCTGTACGACGGACAAGTTGGAGCATATATACATACATCACCAAATAAAAGATGGCTCAGCCATCATAACTGTAATATAAAAACACAACCACGCAGTTAATATCAACATAAGAGAATAGGTGGCTCAGCCACCTTAAACATGAAAGAAAAACCACAACTCAAAAAGAGAACTCAAATGTCTCTGTAATAATAACAAAATCAGTCCGAATACCTGATAAACAAATACAACGCGAAAACTCACCAAGTACCGAAATAAAAGCAACTAAATCAAATGCGGAAACAACTCAACTCTGGGGACTGGCAACTGGATCCTCTCCTGGCTCCAAGAAACGTAACTACCTGCTACCTGAAACAAAAATGGGAGGTAGCGGTGGTGAGTCCGGGCGGACTCTGCGGGTATATGAGTAGACAATAAGCATGACATAATAAAGGATAACTAAGTAGAGAATCCAACAGGGTACAGTCCATAAGGAATATCGAAACCTAAACATGCATAACATGTATAGAACAACAGGTTATAAAAAACCGAATAACAACTAAACAGGTGTAAAACAACGCAATAACAATAGAACCAAGAAATACATACATGCCAATCAAGTGCAACAACCATAGCTCATATAAATACAACAATCACAGGAAAATGCATAAAACGAAATACGTATGCACATGATGCAATGACATGTGTCACCCCTAACGCCACTCAAGCCGCCAACACATCTCATCTGTGTGACCGAGTGGGTAGGCTGTGACAACTGTACACACTCCAACAACAAATACCATAGAAGCGTGGTTGAGTGGACAGGATGCTGGAGAGTCCACACTCCAGACCCCGGTACATAGGGGGAGCTATCAACAGCTACAATATCCCTCGAAAAAAAAAACAACGCGAGGGTGTCACTGTTTGCCTACAGCTGCAACATGTGTGGCATAACAGGACAGATGCTCGAACTCTAGCAACTACCACAAGAACAAGTGGTTGAGTGAATCAAGCAACAAAATGACTAACGACGGCTTAACCATATGGAAGCCCAATAGTCGTTAGTATGCAACATGCAGATATGGTGCATGCTACAAGATGCACGAACAATCGGAGAAACAACAATGCAACAAAATCCATCAAGTAACAATGATGCATCAATACACAAACCAGAAATCGAAAACCAATGGTTATGCGCCAACACTACTAGGTAGGATATTTCTAACGCCAAATAAACTTATCTGTGTTTAATGAACTTCTAAGTACTCGCGTACAAGCGGCACTTTACAGAGTAGAAACCAATAGAGGACTATACGGATACAAATTTGGAATACTCGAAGATCAATGAAGAATAAGTATCAACGACGATGTTAAAATAACAAACAATAAGAAATAAGGTCAAGCAACCTACTAGACATAATATAGCCATGCTTTAAGGTAAAATGAACTATTCGAGTACAAAGGAGAAGTACCCGCCTTTTATTGAAGAATTTCGCAAACGAAAAGAACCTTCCACGATCAACTGAACAAGTCCAAATCAAATCTCTCGTCCAAGACCTCGTATCAAATCAGGGCCCTATTTCACAGACATAATTTAGCCATTTTATAAAATTAATTAAAATAGCTAAATGATATACTAAACCTAGTTAGGATAAATTCTATTTACAATATTTACTTAATCAATTGTATCAATCTATTACAAATGATTAACCCACTCAAACAACTCCTGAGTAATCTTATCCCAACAATGGCTAACCAACGATGTAAGATAACCTTATGGATGGACATGGTCAACCAACCCTGCTTTACCTTGTGCCATTCACATTGGGTAAGTGGAAATACACAAAGCCAGAATAGAACAGTACACATTCATAAGCATTACCTTGAAAACTATGATTCTAACTGCTACTAGAAGATCTGATTTTAGTTCAATTAAAGCATTTTGTACTAAGACCATCACTGTTATATAGGCACTCTTTTAGCACGTGATTGGAAAATAGGTGAACTCAGAAACCATTCAGAGTTTGCCCACACATTCAACCTAAGGAGTTGAAGGTAGCATCTACAACTTCATTTGGAAACTGATACATAGAAAAATATAACAGTTTTGGGATTTAGTCCTGTACAAAATCATACACTACAAAATTGCAATTGTGCAAGGTTGATATTTAGAGCCACAAGAATTTTATAACTATAGTCAGAAAGCATATATTCTTATGCTTCACGTACAATTGCTAGTTGCCCGAACCAACCCTTCCTCATATTATCACGAACCCTAAAGCATAACTTAACCACCTGCACTTACCTACTTGCTGTCGGTGAGGAAATCTAGGGAATATACTTGGTCGGTAGAACCCGGCGATCAGCGGAGGCAGGGGCGCTTCGGCTTGGGCTCCACGCGAGGCAGCGGCACACGGGCGTATGACGCTCTGTTCTTGCGCGTCGGAGAAGATAGGAGAAGAAGAAGAAAGGAAGGAGAAGAAATCGGAGGGCGCCGGCGCTCGCTCGCTGGGAGAAGCGACGGCGTCGGCGGTCGGCTAGGGCTAAGCGGTGTCGGGCGAAACCGCATGGGTCGGGGAAGAGAAATGGGAAGAAAGGAATCGAGGAGGAAGTTAGGGCTTTTAGGGCTTTTTATATTTGTTTTGGCATTTTGTAAATAAACCCAACAGATTTGGAAAATTGCAACTAGGCCCCTAACTTTAAAAAATTCACCTTTTCAACCCCATAAAATTCTGTATTTAACAGAGACATCTATAATGGGTGAGATGTTAAGGACTAATAAATTGATGAATATTTTTTAAAACTGTTTTCAAAATTCTTAGATTATTTTTCTAAAAATATATTTTCAAAATAGTGCTTTAACATAAATAATATTTTTATGGACTTCATGCTTGTCTGATTGCTAATATATTATATGTCTTCAAAAATTATATCTCTTTGAAAAATTATTTGACTCACACAATTAGACACAAGCCTCCTAGGACAACACTAAAGTTCCTTAAGACACTTAGATAAAGTCAAACGGTGTCGGGTACAGGGGGAGTATTTTTATTCTTTTGAAATGTTTTCCGAAAACTGTACTTTAAAACATCACTATCATTTGAAAATATTTTTTTGAAACTGTGCTTTAAATTACTATCACTTGTGTTTTCGATAAAAAGGGGGTTATGCTTTAAAAAGTTATTCTCATTCCAAGTTGAATTTTCTAAAACCTTATCTTCTTAAAAATTACCATACTTCAAAGTTGTTCTTTTGATTTTGATAAACCCTAAAGACACAGAGGAAGTCTACATAATGATCTACAAGGACTCCGAGGATGTGTCAAATTTAGGGGGAGTCTAAACCAAAAAAAATTATTTCTAACAAGTATTTTTTAACAATGATTTTTTTTAGAATTATTAGATAATTCTTTTAGTCTAAACCAAACCCTAAGGACTCAGAGAAAGAGTACTTGTGGTCAACAAGCTTCCTAAGACTGGGTCAAGTTTAGGGGGAGGTCAAATTAAAAGAATTATTGAATATTTCAAGGTGATATGTTTTCATGCACGGTATTTTCAAATCCTTCTGAAAACATAAGTAATTTTAAATCATTTTTTTAAAAATGATTATTATTTTCAAAAAATTTTCAATTTGAAAAAATATTTTTCTTGAGTGTGGAAAAATTTCCAGGACACTTACGGAAATGTCCTTGTAGTTAACAAGGTTCCTAGGATTGTGTCAGACTGGAAAAGAAACCAAGTCAAGTAAAGTATTATGTTTTCAAAATGAGATTTCCTTAATATAAAATGCATAATATCTTTCAAAAATACTTAGATATTTCAAAAATTGCATAAGTTTTTTCAAAAGTACTTATATTGCATACTTGCATTTTTCAAGCTCAAAATATGTTTCGAAAGTACTAATATTTTCAAGGTACTAATGCTCACAAAATACAAATTTTTTTTCAAGAGTACAAATATCTTTCAAGTATTAACATGTTTCAAAGAACAACATTATCCAATCTTTTCAAAAGTGGAAAAGTGCCGAGTTTTTTTAATTTTTTTCAAGTATTTTTCTAAAAATTGCACAAAATGCTATGCTTATGTTTCAAGTGCACAAAATTTTTTCTGAGTAAAGATATACTTTCAAAAATTATACTAAGCACTTTCAAAAGTTTTTTCATTGTTGGTGCAAGCGTTTTTTGGTGATTTTTTGATGTATGACAAAGGGGGGAGAGGTGCGCTTAAGTGAGAAGGTTTTTTTTTGTCATACACACCCAAAAGATCAAAACTTATTTTCAAAACTTAGATCAGTTTTTCAAGGATTATAATCCCTTCAGCCAATCTAACTTAAGATATTGTCAAACATCAAAAAGGGAGAGATTGTTGGTGCAAGATGCATCGTGATGTCCTCCTCTAAGTGTTTCAATGTTTGACAATATGCTTAAGTCAGTGATATATTGAACAAGGGAAGGGTAAGTCAAGAGAGGAGTACCAAAGTGAACCAAAGTCCTAGTTAAGCTAGGCACGAAGTCCTGATCATGGATTTGGCACTAAGTCCTGATTCGAGAAATTGGGCACTAAGTCCTGACCAAGGGTTGAGCTCGAAGACCTGGTGAGTAAAGCTGGGCACGAAGACCTGGTTCGAGGAATTGGGCACGAAGTCCTGGCCGAGGGTTGGGCACCGAAGACCTGGTTCGAGGAATTGGGCACGAAGTCCTGGCCGAGGGTTGGGCACCGAAGTCCTGGACTTACGGTTTGGGCACGAAGTCATGGTCCGAGGGATTGAGCAACTTAGCTGAGCGATGACTAAGAACAGAAGTAGAGACGGGTCAAGGTTCGGACATCTCGAGATCCGAGAGTATAGGAGGCTAAGGAAAAGTCCACCCGAATGGACTGGGTGGCAACCGTCTCCTGAGAGGAGTAGGAGAAAGGTGCGTTTCGGGGGGTGGGGGTGGGAACTTGCGTCGGTTAGACCTAGGGTTTCGTGGAAATCCGAAGTCAGAACCAAGTCCATAAGGTTAAGATTGTGTGTATATTTGCTTTGTATTTATATATCTTGCAGGTACCTAGAATAGAAGACAAAGCAGGCGAACAACACACAACACGGCTTGAAGGCCTTCATTCAGGCACCCCCATTGAAGGAGGCGCCTCAATCAAAGGAGGAAAAGCCAGGCCTTCATTCAGGCGCCCCCATTGAAGGAGGAACCTCAATCAAAGGAGGTAAATTAGGTCTTCATTCAGGCGCCCCCATCGATACAGGTGCCCTGGTTGAAAGGTGTATCTGCTGCTGCGAGTTCGAAGCAAAGATAAGCATTGACTGGGTTCATTGAGGCGCCTAGGAGGTCCAGGACGCCCTGGTCAGAGGCCTTATCTGCTGCGGCGAGTTCAGCGTGGAGATAAAGTTTGACCAAGCCCATTGAGGCACCCCAGTGATCACAGGCGCCCCAATGAAGCCTATAAAAGGGGCTTCGACCCCAAGGCTCAAGACACAACTTTCAGAATCATTCTGAGCACTCCAAACAGAAGAAACGTGCTAACGATGAAGCTCTACGACCAAGGAGGCTCTGGGAGGAAGTGCGCGGCACTTCAGAGATCCAGTTCGGTCGAGTCTTCGATTCTTTTCATTTGGTTTGATTTACTTTCCGTACTTACATTTACTTAATATTTTGATTGTAATTTCTGCACTGTAAGACGGGTTTCTCCTCCTCCGGAAAGTCCAGAAAGGAGACCATTAGTGGATGGGCGTTCCTGTGCTTAGGCCTTGGATCTATTGACCCTGGGGGGTTGGGAACCAAGTAAATCCCGCGTGCGATGTGTTGTTTATTTTCTTCGTTCTGTATCTTTTCCGCTGCACTAACTCTGAGTCTAGAACGAAGATTCGAAAGATGATTTTCTTAAAAGATTTTACGGTCGATATTCACCCCCCTCTATCGACGTCACCAGACCTACATCTTCTTCTTCCTTCCTTTCGGCATAGAAGTAGAAACCTTCTGAGTAACTAAGGCCTGCAAGTTCTGACGAAAGAGACCCTCTGCCGCCTGGAGTTCTCCTAGCAGTTCACCCAACGTATATTCACGTTTGTTCATATTGTAGTTGAGCCTGAACTGCTCAAAACTCCTAGGCAGAGACTAGAGTACAATATCGACCTGGGTTTCCCCGTCGATCTGCGTTCCCAGTACCCCAATCTCATTGAGGTGAGCCATCATCTTTAGGACATGATCCCTCACGGGTGTCCCTTCGTCCATAGTGGTCGTCATTAAACTCTTCATCGCAACCTGCCTAGCAGCTCGACCTTGGTGCATGCCCGAAGAGCTCCTTGAGGTTCAACATCATGTCACTAGTAGTAGGCATGGCCTGATGATGATATTGCAGCACATTCGACATAGATGCCAGAATGTAGCACCGGGCCATCTCATCTGCTTTGACCCACTTCTTGTAACGCTCCCTCTGCTCTTCAACAGAGTCCTCTCTAGGCCATTCTGGACATTCCTCGAAGAGTACATATTTGTACTCTTCAACAATGAGGACAATGTCTAGGTTTCTTTTCCAGTCTATGTAGTTTGGGCCAGTAAGTTTATTTTCCTTAAGTATTATAGCTAGTGGGTTAAAGGTCATTATGAAAAACCTGAGAATCACAACACACACTACTTTAGAAATCGAAAATAAATTGATTTCTCAAAACAATAAATTTTTGAAATCAACCAACACCCCTATACACCGAGAAATTCGCATGCCACGATGGTGTGGACATATATGAATCCCTACATTCGTAAAAGGAGGTTTTACCTATCAATCTTACTATCTTGTCAACCTAACTTTTTGACAAGTAAGATCAACAGTTGGTTCATTTCGGCTCTGCAAAATAATAGCAGTGACTCTGATGGGGAGGATACTATTATTCGAATCTAAGTGTCCACCATTACACGACACTAAGAAATTATTTCCGATTATGTGCCTTCCGATGGGAAAGTACACACACTCTTTAACAATTTTCTATAATCTTTTCCAACCCAGTGATCTGCAGAACAAGTTCATACGATGGGGAGGAAGGCACTCAAAGCCGACATGCAGACTTGTTCGCATCACTTATCGAATTGTAATGGAAGCCATGGGACCCATAAGGTCCCTCTCCCACTTATTAATTTATTATGAGGAATTTTAACTAACACAACCACACAACAAGCACATAACTAACATATGAAAAATACAGAAAATCCTAGATTTTCCAACTTTCATAGCCTTGGTCTCTAATGCGCTTCCAGTCATGTCGTCACTTCGTCCGCTCCTCCCTTCCTTATGCGCAAGCCACCTTGAGGGATCTTCGAGCCGAAATGACTAGCTAATTATTTATATCATCGATCATATACTCCACAAAGGAGTGTACATGAAAACTAGATCGAAAGTAAAATAAATAGCTCGGCTAATCATGTGTCGTATTTAATTATAAAAATTAAATACCTAGCCTCGTCAACCCCGAGGATTAATTAATTTACAATAAATTGCACAACTATTCATACAACAATTATTTGGCCATGACAAGTTGGAATCTCATGCCTGCAACACAAAGTTAGCCTACACACATCCACAAATCATCCAACTAAATAAAATTTATGAAAATGCAAAAAATTAACCAATCCTTAAACACACAAAGCCGGAAACCTCAGCTCTGATACCAATTGTTGGGTATGATTTGGCGGGTTTCCTTAGCAAAAACTTGGTCGTCCTTGAGAGACCTCTCCATGTTTACGGATTAAAAAATTTAATCCGAATGGAGACCCGTCTCCCAACGACCATCTCGTGCCGTATCGAACGATCCAAATTACAACTCGGCCAATCATAAAGATCGAGCCTTGTAATTTGCTTGACCGTTTGACCACGGAAAAGGCGACGAGTAGATCGCCAGCTTTTGTGTTTATGGTCGGTGTCCAATTAATTAATTATTCACCATGATTCACAATCAAAATAATTAATTATTACACATGAAATGACGAGGCAAATAAACATGGCACAATAAAATATAAGGAGCTTGGGAGGAGATTATACCTTCCCGATTACCTCGCGACCTTCTACCTTATGTCCCTCCCTTCCCGGACTTCGTGTGGGCGACGATCTACCAGGAACCGAGATCACCAAGAGCTCCAAAAGAAACTCTCCTTCTTGCGCCTAGCCAAAATCCTAGCCACTAGGGTTTACACGCCGCCGGCCCTCCTCTCCCTCTAGCTTGCGCCGTCGGCCACCAAGAGCTACCCAAGCCCGCCGGCCACAAGTAGGAATCGGAGAGGAAGATAAAGAAGAAGATGAGGAGGAGAAAACAACTTCTCCTCCACCCAAAACCGGCCAATCACCTCACCTCTTTACCCTAGTGTCGTCGCCTTGCACAGCCGCCCACCGGCCACTCTCGCGCGCCACCCACCAGCCTTCTTCTCCTTGCCGTTCACCACAAAAAGGAGAACAAGATCCTCCCTTTCCCTAGCAGTGATCGACAGCCTAGGAGTAGAAAGGTGGGTTGAGGAGGAAGATGGTTTTCTTCCTCTAGCCGGCGCCCTAGGAGAGAGAAACGAGAGAGAGAAGAGAGGGAGAGGCCTTGGGTGTCAACTTTTGGATTAAGCCTTGGTTTCATGATCTCATAGGGTATTTATAGGGCTAAGGTAGAGACCAAGAGGAGGAGTTGGATCTTGGCTCACTAATGGATCTAAACCCCACTACAAGAAAATTGCCATATGCCCACAGTAAAAAACCATAGGTAAAAGCATGAAAATCGTGAGTATAGACCTCAAAAGCCTATACCCACGGGCGTTCATTTTCGTCATTTTTACCATGCCTTTACCGATGGTTTTTTGCCGGCAGTATAACATATAGTGACGGTATTCATTACCGTTAGAAAATACCTCGACGTATACCTACGTATTTCATTGTATCACTAGAGTGTTGGTGCAGGAAGCACCATATCGAACCTTGTTTTGATATTGGCAAAGGTTCAAAGTTAAGTATTATTGGTGATCTAACAATGTTACTCAAGTGTGCAGGAAAAGTCCTAGCGAAGGGCTGCTAGGCACCTGGCGAAGGACTGCCAGGAAACAAAGTCCTAGCGAAGGACTGCTAGGCAGCGAAACCCTAAGCCCTAGCGAAGGACTGCTGGGCACCTGGCGAAGGACTGCCAGGATACAAAGCCCTAGCGAAGGACTGCTAGGCACCTTACGAAGGAATGCCAGGATACAAAGCCCTAGCAAAGGACTGCTAGGCACCTGGCGAAGGACTGCCAGGATACAAAGCCCTAGCGAAGGAATGCTAGACACTTGGCGAAGGAATGCCAGGATACAAAGACCTAGCGAAGGATTGCTAGGCACCAGGCGAAGGACTGCTTGGTACTGAAGACCTGGCAAAGGACAGCTAGCCACCTGGCGAAGGACTGCTAGGCAAAAGTCCAACCGGAGGAGCCGGTTGGCATCAGGTAAATTCTCCTGAGAGGAGTAGGTGAGGACGCGTTCCCCGTCGAGGGAACAGTAGGCGTCGATTCGACCTAGGGCTCCATTTGGGAGACCCAAAGTCAGAACCAAGACAGCTAAGGCTGTATAAAACTAATACTTGATTGCTTTATGTTGTTTTGGACTAACCCTGGATGCAGGACCGAAGGAATGAGTGTCTGCAGCTCAGAACGCCTCAAAGGAGAGAGGCAACAGATGAGCAAGGCGCCCCCAGTGTCCCGGGCGCCCCAAGGTCAAGGCAAAACAAGTTAAGCAAGAGTACGCTTGGGAAGCTTACTGGGCGGGGTGCCCCCATGCTCCCGGGCGCCCCCGTGCTCCCGTGCGCCCCCAGTGCCCAGGGCGCCCCGGGCTCAAGCCAACGAAGTGGATAAAAGTGATCCAACTGAGAAGCCCGCTGAAACGCTCAACCAGGGCGCCCCCAGCGTCCCGGGCGCCCCCACAGTCAACCCTCAGCCCTATTCGAGTGGGATAAGAGCTGACCGAGACTTGCTCAGATCTGGTGACATGTGGGGGGGGGGGGGGGGGCGCCCCCAACATTCAGGGTGCCCCGGGAGGCTATAAAAAGCCCCTTGACCCCAAGGCTTCAGACAATCAAGTCTTCCAACGCTTTCACGCTCTTCAACTCAAGGCGCTCTGCTACAGAAACCTCCCAACTCGAGATACAAGCGCCGACGACGTCCCTCTGCTCCGAGATACATTCCACACCGGACGTTGGTAACAAAGAGCTGTGTTTTTTTTACTGCACTATCATTGTAATCATCCTTTTGTAAACTGTTTTGCGCGATTATAGTATTGCCCGCAGTAAACAGTCAATGACCGTGGGCCTTGGAGTAGGAGCCGACCGCGACTCCGAACCAAGTAAAATCTTGGTGTTTGCGTTTGTTTGTTTTAATTTTCGCTGTGCATTCTCTATTTCTCAATCCAAACGACTTACGATATTCACCCCCCCTCTATCGTTTTCTCTCGATCCAACAAGTGGTATCAGAACGGGGAAGCTCAAATTTGGTGCAACCACCAATTTGAGAGTTTTTCAGATTTTTACGAAATTTTTAATCTTATTTCTTTTCTTTCTCGTTAATCGAGTTTGGTGCAACACCACTCGATCTTCTTCGCTTTTTTCAAATAAATAATATTTGTGAGTGCAACACCACTCGCCTTTTTCAATTTTTAATTCTCATTTTTTCACCATTCATTGAAATTAATAAAATGATCAATTTTTCAAAATTTGTCATAAATTTTTTTTATTATTATTTTAATATTTTTCCTCGAAATACGTGTAATATTTTTTTTGGCTACTCTCTCCCGCACTACTAATCCAAGACCAAGTCTTGGTACATTTTTTGTTATTCCTTTTTGTGCAAGGATTAATTTAAATGGCGAACCAAGAGTGGAACAGTGTCCGTCCACCGCTATTCTCCGGTGAGAACTTCAATTCCTGAAAAAGTCTAATGGAATCCCACTTGAAGGCCAATCTGGATATATGGTTGATAATCCAAACGGGGTTCATATTCCCCACAGAAGATGGAACATCGATCGCCTGGGATAAATTGGACGAATCAACTCTAAGGAAGATCGAGATTGATGCTAAGACAACAGTAATCTTACAATGTGGCCTGACCAAAGAAGAATTGAAGCGGGTCGGATCCTTCACCTGTGCCAAGGAGATGTGGGAAAAGCTAATCAATCTACACGAGGAGAGCTCCGGTATTGAGATCTTAGAAGAGTCAACACCCGACTTCAAAATTGACTCTGGATCAGAAGATGAGATAAAATCCATACTTGACAGCGAATTCGAGCCAGAGTCAGAAGACAAAGTGACTGAGACAAAAATGGTAATCAATTTTGAATTTTTTCCAGAATTACAATTAAATAATCAGACTGATACTATAATGGTCGAGGAAGGTATAATTTCAAGTGCAGGGAAAACTCCAGAGAAGAAGCTTCAACCTGTCCCGAGTCCGACACAGACTCTGGAGCCAATGAGAGAGATCGACCCAAACTGGTCCGATTAGCTCGTGATCATTACAAGAGTACTGGACAAACAATCGGGAAAGGTAAGTTTTCAATATTTGAAAATGTAATACTTATCTCAAATAACATGATTGATTCATATAAATTAGTTAAGGTTAATATGTTAGAAAACATAATTCACAACCTTGCTAACTTTAAAAACCCAGAGTATTATTTCAATTATGATATAACTTAGATCATTTTTTTTGTCATGTTTGCTTGTTTTTTTGTGAATTAGGATTGGTTAGTATAAGGACTAAATCAATTAATTGAAATTTGAACAACATAGTATTGGGTGGAGGTGAGATGATAGTACGTTAGGGAAGCCTCTTCTAATAAGGTCAAGTATACTCTACTTGGTCTGTTTAGACTGGTGAAACTAGCCGAAGCTACCGATTCAAGACCCAAACTAGTTAGACCAGAATTTGTCAACAAGTAATTTTGAAAATGAAATTTCACTAAAAAGCTTTGTCAAGGAAAGGGTTGATGATCCAATAAGGCTACGGCCAAAGAAGGCCTTGTGCCTCGCCAAGACCTGGAAGCTAATTTTTGAAATTCAAATTCAATTTACTCTTTGTCAAATTCGAATCTAACACAAATTTTCAGTTAATCTTAGATTCAAATATTCTTTTTCAAAATAAATTCAAAACTATTGTTTTCAAAAATTAATTTAACCTTTTAAAATTAACCATGTTTTTTTTCAAACTTAAAATTTTCATTTTTGTTAACGCATCTCACAAAACAGATAAGGATACCTTGTTTTGTCACTTAGAAATGGGTGAGATGCTTAAGACCTAAAAGTTGAGTCCAACCCAATCAACTAAATCAAAATCAAATCTTAATTAATTCAATTAAATCTTAATTAAATAGATTAAATTCAATCAAATCTTAATTAAGTCAATTAAATTCAATTAAATCTTAATTAAATCAATTAAATTCAATTAAATCTTAATTAAATCAATTAAATTCAATCAAATCTTAATTAAATCAATTAAATTTAATTAAATCTTAATTAAATCAATTAAATTTAATTCAATCAAATTCAAATCAATTCAATTAAATCAAATTTAACTTTTTAACTAAGAGTTAATGTTTCAAATCATCGTAATTAAAATCAAGTTTTTTTTGTTCACTAACCTGAAATTTATTTCTTAACATTTATTTCTTTCCTTTACCATTATACAAACATTTCTTTCAAACAATCAATTTTTCTTGAAAAATAAGTATGGCAAAAAGTCACCTTGGGGATTACTTAGGATATTTTTTTCTGCAGTCCGGGCTTAGATATTTATATTTTTTTGACTTAAAAAAAAACTTCTATTTTGGAAATCATTTCTCCTTTTCAGTTCTCTATATTCACTTTTTCAAATAGGAGAATGAAATTATATTTCAAATTATTAAAACAAAATACTTTTTTAAACTTAGTTTTTTTCTCTTTTTGTTTGAATCAAACCCTAAGACTCAGAGGAGGATTAACTTGTGGTCAACCAGCCTCCCAGGACTGTGTCAGGTTTAGGGGGAGTTCAAATTAAAAGAAGAAGTTTAAAAATACTATGTTTTCAAACTATCACTCATGTTTTTCGAAAACTATGCTATCATATGTCTTTCAAAAAATCATTTTTAAAAAATGTTAATACTTCAAAATTCATTTTAAGAATTGTGCTTTTGATTTTGACAAACCCTAAAGATACAGAGGAAGGTCCACTTCATGACCTACAAGGACTCCGAGGATGTATCCAATTTAGGGGGAGTCTAAACCAAAAGAAATTATTTCTAACAAGTATTTTCTTTGGCAATTATTTTTAAAATTATTAAATAATTCTTTTGATCTGAACTGACCCCTAAGGACTCAGAGGAAGAATACTTGTGGTCAACAAGCTTCCAAGGACTATATCAAGTTTAGGGGGAGGTCAAATTAAAAGAGTTATCAAACATTTCTAAATAATATGTTTCCATACACTATATTTTCAAAATTGTGTCGAAAACATAAGTAATTTATCATACAAAATATTATTATTTTATTTTTATGGCTTATAAAATCATTTTTTTTAAATACCTTTTGAAATAATATTTGCTTGAGTCTTGAGAATTTCCAGGACACTTAGGAAAATGTCCTTGCAGCTAACAAGGTTTCCTAGGATTGTGTCAGACTGGAAAAGAAACCTAGTCAAGTAAAATATTATGTTTTCAAAATGCATAATACTTTTCAGAAATTATTTATATTTTTCAAAGTCTAATAGTTTTCAAAAACAATACCTAGACTTTCCAAAAAGGCTCAATTTTTTTTTCAAAAATTGATATTTTTTTTAAAAGTACTCATATTTTTCAAAAATTGCATAATATCTTTCAAAAGTACTGTTTTCAAAAAGTACTAATACTTTTCTAAGGCAATAGTATTCTAAGTACGTGAATTTTCTAAAAACTTACCTACAAATACAAAATATTTTTTTTAATTTACAATACTTTTCAAAGTGGAGTTTTCATTGGTACAATTTAAGCTACTTGCTATACTTTCAAAATTATAACAAGTATTTTTATTTTCAAAGCTCATAAACTCTGATACACACATTTCTTTCTTAAATCTTCTTTCAAAACCTCCTTATTGATATATGGCCAAGGGGGAGAGAAATAGAAAAGAGAGAGAAATTTTTTATCTCGTTTTCACAAAAAGCTAAGTATTTCTAAGTGCTTTAAAATTGGTCTAAGAATTTTTTTAAAGTACTTTAAAAATTTCTAAGTACTTCAAATTGTTTTTAAGTGCCAAGTGCTGTTAAAATTTCAAACTACTTCAAATGCTTTCAAGTATTTCTAGTGCTTCAAAATTTTTTTAAGTATGTCTAAATGTTTCAAATATTTTTAAGTACATGTTTTTTTCTAAGTAAAATTTTTCTTAGTAAATTTGTCTGAGCAAAAACTTTTTGAAAATTTTGACAAATGGTTCTAAGTAAAGTTTTTTTTAAAAACTTGTCTAGAATTTTTTTTAAAGATTTTGTTTTTCAAAATACACAAAGTATTTCCAAACAAAGTCTTTTAAAACAAATTTTCTCCCAATTCTCAAAGTTGAACCATTTGTTAGGGAAATTTGGCTTCAAAATTTTGCCTAAGTAAAATTCTTTTTGCAAATCCAAGTAAAAGTTTTGTAACAAAATTTAGGTTTGTAAAAACTTTTTTACTTTACCTTGTTCAACCATGTTTGTTTTTGATATATGTCAAAGGGGGAGGAAGGGTCAAAGTTAAGTGTTAAGTTAAGTATTTTATAACACAATGATTCTGGGGGAGTATGAGAAAAATTTTTTCTGTTCAAATTATAATGGTTTTAGACTGTTCAGAATTGCTATGTTTTATTGGTTTAATCTTCTTGCTTAAACTGTTGTAAAAAAAATTTTTCTGTTCAAATTACAATGGTTTTAGACTGTTCAGAATTGCTATGTTTTATTGGTCTTAACCTTCTTGCTTAAACTGTTGTAATTTTTACTTAACTTTGAATCGTGTTACCATAAATCAAAAAGGAGGAGATTGTTGGTGTAGGAAGCACCATATCGAACCTTGTTTTGATATGGGCAAAAGGTTCAAAGTTAAGTATTATTGGTGATCTAACAATGTTACTCAAGTGTGCAGGAAAAGCCTTGCGAAGGGCTGCTAGGCACCTAGCGAAGGACTGCCAGGAAACAAAATCCTAGCGAAGGACTGTTAGGCACCTAGAGAAGGACTGCTAGGCAGCGAAACCCTAAGCCCTAGCGAAGGACTGCTAGGCACCTGGCGAAGGACTGCCAGGATACAAAGCCCTAGCGAAGGACTGCTAGGCACCTGGCGAAGGAATGCCAGGATACAAAGCCCTAGTGAAGGACTGCTAGGCACCTAGCGAAGGACTGCCAGGATACAAAGCCCTAGCGAAGGAATGCTAGGCACCGGGCGAAGGAATGCCAGGATACAAAGACCTAGCGAAGGAATGCTAGGCACCAGGCGAAGGACTGCTTGGTACTGAAGATCTGGCGAAGGACAGCTAGGCACCTGGTGAAGGACTGCTGGGCAAAAGTCCAACCGGAGGAGCCGGTTCGCATCAGGTAAATTCTCCTGAGAGGAGTAGGTGAGGACGCGTTCCCCGTCGGGGGAACAGTAGGCGTCGGTTCGACCTAGGGCTCCATTTGGGAGACTCAAAGTCAGAACCAAGACAGCTAAGGCTGTATAAAACTAATACTTGATTGCTTTATGTTGTTTTGGACTAACCCTGGATGTAGGACCGAAGGAATGAGTGTCTGCAGCTCAGAACGCCTCAAAGGAGAGAGGCAACAGCTGAGCAGGGCGCCCCTAGTGTCCCGGGCGCCCCCAAGGTCAAGGCAAAACAAGTTAAGCAAGAGTACGCTTCGGAAGCTTACTGGGCGGGGCGCCCCCATGCTCTCGGGCGCCCCCGTGCTCCCGTGTGCCCCCAGTGCCCAGGGCGCCCCGGGCTCAAGCCAACGAAGTGGATAAAAGTGATCCAGCCGAGAAGCCCGCTGAAAGGGTCAACCAGGGGGCCCCCAGCGTCCCGGGTGCCCCCACAGTCAACCCTCAGCCCTATTCGAGTGGGATAAGAGCTGACTGAGACTTGCTCGGATCGGGAGACACATGGGGGGGGGGGGGGGGGTGCCCCCAACGTTCAGGGCGCCCCGGGAGGCTATAAAAAGCCCCTCGACCCCAAGGCTTCGGACAATCAAGTCTTCCAACGCTTTCACGCTCTTCTACTCGAGGCGCTCTGCTACAGAAACCTCCCAACTCGAGATACAAGCGCCGACGACGTCCCTCTGCTCCGAGATACATTCCATACCGGACGTCGGTAACAAAGAGCTGTGTTTTTTTTACTGCACTATCATTGTAATCATCCTTTTGTAAACTGTTTTGCGCGATTATAGTATTGTCCGCAGTAAACGGTCAACGACCGTGGGCCTTGGAGTAGGAGCCGACCGCGACTCCGAACCAAGTAAAATCTTGGTGTTTGCGTTTGTTTGTTTTAATTTCCGCTGTGCATTCTCTATTTCTCAATCCGAACGACTTACGATATTCACCCCCCCTCTATCATTTTCTCTCGATCCAACATAGAGGTTTTAGTGACAACTAAAAACCGTCATAAATAATCACCAAGTAATTACCCACGGAAATAATTCTATCACTATATACTTTAGTGCAAAAGTCTTTTTTCCGTGGGTATAGCTTATAGCGATATGATTTTTAATTTTCTGTGGGTATAGATTATAGCCACTCTTTTGTTAAATTTAAATTTTCCGTGGGTATATCATATAATGATTTTTTATTATAGGTACAAAAAATTAAAATTTGGAATTTAATTTATATATATAAGAATAACAATCATATTAAAAAAAAGGCTTCAATTATATTAAAAGTAAAACAAGTTCTAAAGTAATAGCTAGGTATCAATATTACAAATAAACGGAATCAAGAAAATCTAGTAGAAGTGCATGTTATGCTCCCATAGCCGGTAAAATACAATTCTAAAACATGATAGGCATGAATCACCAACGATTAATAAAGATGAGCACCTTCACTTCAAGTTATCACCTGTAAATTAAATTACAATAAAACATTAATATTAGTGTATGTATTTAGCAAAATTAAATCAATCTTAATGAAAATTAATAAAATTAAGTACATACTATATACATGATCTTCATCATTGACACTTTGAGATCTTGAATTGCTTTGATCATTTGATTTACTTGAAGCATCCGGAACCTATAAAAAAATATGCAAATTTTAAATATGTGTGATAGCATAAAATAGTATGTGTCACAAAGTTAGTACCAATAAATAGACTTTCACAATAACAATATAGCACCAAAAAAATCCATCATTAAAAAAACTCCATAGCTTTTGTCAAAAAAAACTAAATTCCTAGTACATTTTAAACACACAATTATAGGTCTTAACATACCTGTTCAGTTGCAAGTTGTAAGATATTTTGCACATCTTCTTCTGGCAAACGACTTTGTATTAATTTTATCACATTTGTCAACAACCCCTTAATCTGCTTAACTTCTTCACGCAAATCTGCGTCTGTAGATGATGAAATTTTTGACTTTTTAGCTGGTGGAATCTTGCCCAAATAACGCACACGTCCTCTCTTTTCATTTTCAGGTCCTTGTACTTTTGAAAGTAAGTCATCCTTCCAAAATGTGCAACCTTGTTTGCTTTGAGATGGTAAATTATGAGTGTGGGTATATATTATTTAGAGCAATGATAGGGAGAGTGAAAATGGGAGAGTGAAAGCAAAGTGAATGACGTGACACTTTATATGCACACGTCCGATTATCGCTTGGACACCATCGGCGGCCTTCGGCCGCCGCCTCGAATCAAACTATACCCTGGGGGGCACAGTGAACTCGTCGGAGATCGTTGCATGCAAAGTGTCACGTCATTTACTTTGCCTTTCACTCTCCCATTTTCACTCTCCCTATCATTTTTCTATTATTTATATCTATAGAAAAAAAAGGTTATAGTGACAGTAAATTATAAGTGTAGGTATACGCTACTTATACCCACAGTAAAAAAAATTATAGTGACAGCAAAATATAAGTGTAGGTATAGATATCCAATACCTACAATATTGATATCTGTCCCTATAACTTATAGTGACGATTTCATATATCTGTGGCTATATGTTATCTATACCAACAGTTTGTATATGTGTAGCTAAAGCTTACCGTGGGTATATGACAATTTTCTTGTAGTGCTCGATCCATTAATTAAGATCCATTCCACTAAAGGATCTTAATTGAACTTCCTCACCAACCCTCATATTTTCATATGGGCTCCACATATTATGAGTCATTCATCCCCTCGTGTTTAATATATCGAATGCCCGTTAATTAATTTAAATTACTGACAATTCAAATTAATTAACTTCTAGATCCTTGATTAGTACCACTCAATCTTATCATCATGCCGGATCAAATTCACCTGCAAGGTTTAGCATGATGAACCTTTTGAGCTCATCAAGGGGGCATCATCATCCCAACTCACCAAGACACGGATTCCGTCAATAATCAACGACACATCATATTATTAATATTATCTCCAACTTACCGGGCCTATTGATCTAACATAATAGATCTCGCCCATTGGTAAATCAAAGAAATAATAATTAATAATATATGCTCGTTTTATATCGGGATTAAGGGATCGTACTCCATAATAAAATCTGAGGTCCTATCCAATTATAAAGCCAGTACAAATTGGATAACCTCTGGTTTTGGTCCTGCTCAATGTACTCAAAGCACACTAATATAATTCTATGGTCAATACCAACCACACCTAATTACACTACAACTATCCCGATGGTTTTTTCAATTCCATCTTGGTTGTGAGCCTCTATTTATACTAGGCAAGGAACTGATAACATGATCCTCCGTGTGACACCACACACCATGTTATCTACAATGCAAAGTAATGGACTTTTATGCATGTACTAATATAAACAAGCACCTAGTGTAGTTGTGATTCTCTTTTCAAAATGAAGATGTTCATATATAAAAGAAGCATGTCTTTTAGTATACACATCTTACACGCTTGTGGTGGGCGGTCCAGAAGTCCAACATCCCACAATTGTGCACTCTATTTGGAGGAAAAATTTCTACAAATTCGCCATAGCTAGGGATCGAACCGCGAGTGCTTGGTGTTGATGCAGTCTGACCTTGATTATTATTTTGGTGTTGACATCGATTTTAGTTTAGGTTGATTATGATGATTATGATTAAGTCCTGGTCGGGGATCAGACATGGTATGGAAAATCCTAGGTTGGAGGGCTAGGTGTTGGAAAATCCTAACCTGGAGAGTTAGGTGTTGAAAATCCTAGCTTGGAGGGCTAGGTGTGTGAAAAGTCCTAATTCGGAAGAGGTGGGTGAAAAGTCCTAGCTTGGAGGGCTAGGTGAAAAGTCCTAACTTGGAGGGTTAGGTGAAAATTCCCATCTTGGAGAGTTAGGTGAAAAAGTCCTGGCTTGGAGGGTCAGGCCCTAGCTTGGAGGGCTAGGTTTGGAAAGTCCTAATCCGGAAGAGTTGGGTGAAAAGTCCTAGCTTGGAGGGCTAGGTGAAAAGTCCTAACTTGGAGGGTTAGGTGCAAATTCCCAACTTGGAGGGTTAGGTGAAAAATCCTTAGCTTGGAGGGCTAAGGTGGATGAAACCCTAGCTTGGAGGGCTAGGTTGGAGCCCCTGGATCGGTCTGGTGACCGATCAGGGAGTTGGCACGGTTCTCCTTCGTGGATCGGTCTGGTGACCGATCCAGCGATGACTGATCGGTCTGGTGACCGATCAAGGAGTATGCGTTTCACCCATTGCTTTGCTCCTGATCGGTCTGGTGATCGATCAGGGAGCAAACAGTGAGGTTGAGTTCCCTTGCTGAACTGCTCCTGATCGGTCTGGTGACCGATCAGGATCACTGTGCAGATCGTTCTGGAGAACGATCCAGCATCGCAGGTTCCTCTCTATGATCGATCAAGACGGAGCTTGATCGGTCTGGTCACGACCTGATCGGTCTGGTGACCGATCAGGAGGTTTCCTGATTGGTCCGGTGATCGATCAGGAGGTCTGGATTGCGAAGCTCAGAAATTGTCCGATAAAGGGGTGGATCGGTCGGGTGATTGATCCACAACCTGGGATCGGTCTGGTGATCGATCCAGGAGAGTCCCAAAGAAATCGCGATTTCTAATTGAGCGTTGGGGACCGATCAGGACGGAGCCTGATCGGTCTGGACCCAGCCTGATCGGTCTAGTGACCGATCAGGAGGCTCTCTGATCGATCCGGTGACCGATCACTTTAATTCAAAATGCACTGTCAGACTCTCTGATCGCGTCTGAACGTATCCGATTCTCTGCGCTTAACTTCTAATTCTTGATTTACTGAGTGATATGCTGTTCTAATACTCTGATCAAGCTGCAGGTGATAGGGAAGGATTCAAACACTCAAGGAGAAGTCAATGGAGGCTTTCCTTGGAGCAGGTTTGTCTGTTTTCCATCTTAGGTTGCAACGGCTGGAGCTGCAGACTGGAGCTGCTGACTGGAGCTTGGCTGAGGGGAGCTCAGGAAGTCCAGGGAGGGCTCAGTGGTAGCTGGCGTTGGTAGGGAAGCAGCTGGAGGGTGCAGGAGATGCTGTCACCTGGTGCTGAGTGGAGAAACAAAAGGGCGGAAGAAGGCTTCGTTGAAGCAGAGTTCTAGAGTTCGCGAACTGAGTTCTTGCTGCGCCTTTGTGTTCTCCACATCTTGCTTGCGTGTTCTGAAGTTCCATCATCTTGTGCAAGCAACTACAATCTGTGAAGCAACCATTCATTACTTGAGCGCTTGAAGGAGGGAACAAGAAGCTCCGAGTCCAACAGCGAGAAGACACGAGGAGAGGGTTCTTGCGTGAGATCGTCGCTGGGTGGAGCTCTGAGGGATTTTGCTGTGTTCTTGTCTTTGCTAAGTGCTAAGTAAGATCTTTCTTGTTGTTTCATTGTGCTTAAACATATATCTGTGATTGAAACGCTGTGGAGAGGTTTCTCCACCGAGAAGGAGGTTGCTTTCTATCCGGTGATAACCGGGGCTTGATCTGCCGACGATCAAGGGATCGCCCACCTTAAGGGCATGCCAAGGAGTAGGGGCAAGTTATCCCCGAACCTTGTAAACCCTCCTTGTTAGCGATCTTGTTAGTTGTGTTTGTTTGCGTTCGTTTTCTGTTTTTGTTTTCTGCACTGCTTTGTTTCCATTGTTTCTTCCGCTGTGCTACTGATAAGGTTGAGTGCAGAAATTTGATAAGTGTCAAAGGTCAAAGTGTTTGTCTATATTCACCCCCCCTCTCTAGCCATCCGGGTTCCAACACTTGGAAGACAACTAGTTGCCCTTCCGTTACACCATAGCCCTGGGGCTATAAAATAATTAATTAACCAAGTTGGGTAACATTGAACCTATGGCAACCGGTTTGACCTATATAGAAGTTTTCCACTGACCGCTAGGGTAAATTGAGAAGCGCTTGCAGTGGGTGGTCCAAATGCCTAACATCTCACGGTTGCGCGTTCCATTTGGAAGAAACATTCTTGCTAAATTTGTCGTAGCTGGGGATCGAACCGCGGTTACTTCGGAGATAACTAATCGTCATTCCATTGCATCATAGCCCCGGGACATCCACAACTCTAATACTAGGTGCTATAAAAGTGCACTTCAATGAATCTAATTGAAGCATCACTCAAGGTAAGACCCTTACATACTCTTTTCAGTGCCTCCATAGGATGAACTGATAGCTAGCGCTTACGGTATTACCACCATGAGATCTGGGGGTCAGAATCTGGTAAAGCCAATGTGTCCACCCTCCCTACGAGCTAGTCATAATATCTGAGCTAGTAGCCCCATAATTTATCTCCTTCGTATTAACCCTGAAATGAATTGATAAGGGTTCTGACATAAGTGAATCGTCTTATCACACATTTACACACCCTTTCCATTATATTTTCAATATATATTTTTATCATCTGCCCGTATTTCATGTGCATTTGATTGTTTATCTTTTATTATTTGTTCTTCTCTCACAATCTGGCAGAGATACTGACAGCATGCAGGTAGTTGGGCCGATGACTCGAAGTGTGGGTTACACTAGTCGATATATCAAACTAATTGATTTATACGTGAACTCGAGTCAAGCTAACGTACTGACTCATGCCTAAAGTCGGGTTGAGTCAATCGGCTCCTGGACGAGCTCAACCGAGTAAGTAAGTCATATTTAAGGTAAGCCTAACTTATCAGAATTCAAGGGACACAACAATTACAAAAAGACTTGAGTTATAAAAGGTGCATGTTACATGAAGGTGTCGCCAATTAGGGAAAGAAGCGCACAGTATTGTACTTGAGATTTTGATGACCTGAATTGAACTTAAAAAAGAAAAGGCTCATTACAATTTCTTACTGTAATTTTAGCTAAAAATCATCCACGCTTCAAAATATGGTCCTCCTTTCGATGTGTGATCAAAATTTTTTAGCGAATCTATAAAATGTATATAAAATAAAGAGTTAATAACATGAATATTTTGAAATATAATAAAAATAAATATTACCAGTAATACAATATGACTTATTTCGATTTTAGCTAAAAAATATAATATATATTATTATCGATTTTAGCTCGCCTATAACATGCAAAGTAAAATATGAAGTTAAATAACATTTAATATTATAAAATATAATCAATTAATAAAAAAAGATAAATATTATTAATAATCATTTAAATCTATCTTGTTATTTTGGCTTAAAAAATTTCAATTAAGCTTGAATAATCAAGATGTTCAACTATTTTTTTTAATAGATAACATCTCCAATTCATTTAATTTTTTTGTGACGTAATTGATCGAAGATATGCTTTAATCAACTTCAACTTGGAAAAGCTCATTTCTATAGATGTTACTGTAACTGGTATAGTTAACAAAATTTTATAGCAGTATTTAAATAATAGTCATCTATATTTTTCAAATAATTTATAACATCTAAGACTCCTTTTGCTTCTAACAGTAAAGATTGCTTTAATATTGATAACTTCGTATACAGATTATCTCTATCCATTTCTGACTTGTCGTTATATGTCAAAGCTTCTTTGAGATTTTTATAAGATTTCATTAGATTATTATCATTAACAAACTTCAATCTCTCTCAATTGAACAAAAATAAGAAGAAGAATAGAGCGAAGGGAAGAAAGAAGAAAATAAAGGGAGAAGGAAAAAGGAGAAGGCGACATCGTGAGACGATGGGTTGTTGTGTGAGGAGAGAAAAAGAGGAAAGATAATTTTCTCAAAAATATCCTAATTCATTTTAAATCGACTGAACTGATTTAACTTATGAACTGGTTCAGTTATACCTTAGTCAAATTAAGTTCAAATCAACCATAGTTTGAACCAATGTAATCCTTATTCCATACCTATTCAATGGATTTAGACCGAACCCAACCTAATTTTAATTCTACATTTGCATTTCGAGTATGATGATTCAATTCATTTATTTAATTTATAATCTAATATTTAACAAAGTCTATAACAAATTGAGAATTCTAAACCTATTTAATTTTCAGGCCCTTCTAGAAAGTGGGTCTGAAGCGAGCGCCTCCTGGGCTTCACCTCAGGTCCGGGCCTAGAATCACACTTGTTACATAGGTGCGTCCTTTGGGAGTTTACCTCTTTGCCTCTATATAAGGTAATGGTGACAACTTTAAGAGGAATGTTAGGACATTAAGGGGGCGCTTGGTATACATTCGGCAATACAAATGGTAATGGATTTTGATTGAGGGGTTTATGGGTTTAGTGATAACTTAGTGAGGGTTGGGTTATAAAATCAGAGATATCATATCCATATTTTGATTCTGATTCCAGTATACCAAGCATCATAAATGGGAATGAAATAGATTTCATTCCCATTCCCGCCTTTTAAACCCACTTACCAAGCGTCTCCTAAGTTTTACTATTCCTCTTTTCATTATTGTCTGTTTTCTAACTCTCCTGTCAAATTTAACTGAGTATCGGAGGAGCAGAGCCAGCCCCAGGGTGGTCAACCTGGGGCTGGTGCACAAGGCCCCACCTGAGGTGGGGCCCCCTTCTTTTAAATTTTTAAATATTTTTTAGTAGCAAGTGAATATGTATTTATCGGAACCAGAACCAAATTAATTAAAACGATAAGATCCTCTTTTATATATATATATATATATAAACAAGATTATATCAAAAATTAAATTAAAAAAATATAAATATAAATTTTAAAACAGTATGTATTTTTTAAAAAAATTATCCAAAAAATACTCAAGAGGATATTTTCTTCCTCCTTCACCAACTTATGTTAATGAAATTTTTTTATGACATCATTTTATTTTTTATACAAATATAAGGATTTTTTTTTAACTGGGCCCTTCAAAACCTAGGACCGGCCCTACGGAGGAGTATCGTCAAGGTATGCTTTGGTCTCCCATCTAATCTTTTCTGAGTCTTTTCAACCTTCATCGCTCAGAGAACATCATCCAAGTCTCAATAATATTCTATCACCCGAAGCTGATTTGAAATATATAAGCCGACCCAATAGAAGTCGACTTAACATAAGCCAACATGACAAAAGCTGACTACACAGAAACTGACCTAATGTGTATCCGACCTACTGAAAGAGCTTGATTCCCAATACATTCAAAGTTGACTCATTCTTTGATCTCAGATTGGATCATCTCATAATTAAAATGATGTCTAATGTCAATATAATACTTTGTTATTTTTTAGTTGACACCAGGTATTCAAGTTTGCAGTCTGACTAATCCTAAGTTGACTGTTCGACCCCATAAAAGTTTCTTATCAGCTGTAAATCGAGAAAGCGCACGTGGAGCTCATCTTAAAAGTCAACATTCTCAGATTCGTTACCTATTGAGAAGAAAATTTACCTTAATAGATCTCAATTGAGTTTCGAATTGTAGATGTCTAATCTGTCATTGAAGGCCTAACTATGAGAAACTACCCGGTGCGATACTTTGTTATTAAAACATCGTCTATCACAAATTCAATCCCTTAACCTGAAAATTAGTGAATCATGCTACTTGAATTATTGCATCAGAAAAAATCAGTTTAATCATATTTTATGAGAATTTATAAGAAAAAAATAAATCATGTGAAATGATACAGCTATAGATTCTTTCGCTTTTCAGTTTTAAAAACACTGATTATGAGTTATGATGGCTATTCATTTGATGACATTCAAAGAAAGAAAGAAAGAATGAATGAAAGAAGGAAAAAAAAAAGGACATCATCATACCACCCGTTTGATCCTTTAAGAGAGAACAGGGCTATTTGATTATAATAATTAATTTTTGATATTTATATTGAAATCTTTAGGGATTAATTTTCGATGAACATTTTATGAGAAAAAATTTCTTTTCATCTTTTAGTCATTTGATTTGATGATTAATTATAAATTAATCTCATAGTTTATCTTTATTTTATATAATTTGAAGACGATTATAAAAGGTTTGAAATGATAGTAAATATTTTTTTACTACCAAAGAGAGAACGACGTTTGAAATGATCGTAAATACTTTTTTACTACCAAAGAGAGAACAGAGCTATCATTATTTATGACAAAATAGGGAAGAACAAAATTCAAAAGAATGTATATATCATTGCATTTATTCTTTTAATTCTATATTTTAAAATTCATGAATTGCTATGCTTAAGCCTTTTAATAAAATTTAAGGTATTATTGGAGTTTTTTTAAAACAACAATGAATAAAAGATGCATTTACAATTACAAAATTTTAAAAGACCCATCTAACTTTTACTTTTTTTAAAAAGATTAATTTTTTTAAAAAAAAATTTTCGTCAATCATTATAGTGTTGTATTAAAAAAATAGTATAGTAATGAATTTCAAAAGACAATATTAATGTCGTGTTTGATTTCAAAGAATATTATTGAGATATTGATTTTTAAAAGTTAACATCGTGCACAATTGTGTTGATTTTAAAATTTATATACACCAAAATAATATTATTTTTGAAATACAATATCATTATGGTGTTATATTTGAAAACGAATATTATTGTGGTATTATTTTTTGAAATATAATATCATATTGACGCTGTTTTCTAAAATCTAATATCACAATGATTTTATTTTTAAATGTAACATCATACTGGGATAAAATAAAAAATATTTAAAAAATTAAAAAGTAATTAAGTACTTTTTCAAAATTTTTATAATTTTAAATGTGTCCTTTAAAAGCAGAAGATGTTTAAAGGAAAGAGATTTTGAGGAGGCATTGACCTTTTGGATCATTTGGCCCTTTAATTTACAGGCGAGCTATGATTCATGTCATTGATGGCAACCTAGAAATTGATGAAGTGTTTCAGATCCCCACTGCAATCAAAGGGTTCTCCCTCAAATAATTCGACGCCTTTATTTTGAGATTAAAAATAAAATTATGAAATTTCCATAGACGTCAATGATGACGCCGCATCATGCCTTCCTAGATTTTGTACGGTGTTTTTGTTGAATACCGAAAAGTTAAGAGGTTAAATGGAAAAATTTGAAATATAAGGGTCTTATTAGGATAAACCAAATTGAAGGGTGTTTTGCAAAAAGTCACTAATAAAATCCTACAATTCCTCTCTTTAATCTATTTCCTGTATTTCTGCCTGGACGCCGCCCCGCACACAGCGAGCCGCTCGCCCGCTCAAAACCGTGACACCTCCCCTTCGCCGCCTTCTTCTTCTTCTTCTTCTTCTTCTTCTGCCGTCTTCTCCGGTGCACACGAACAGGGTGTACCCTAGCCGACGCCGCCGCAGCTTCTCCTCGCACGAGACCCTAGCCGACGCACAACCGTCACGAGTTGAGGAAGCGGCGCCTTGTGTTTCTTCCTGTCCTTGGGTTCCCTCCATCCATAGGTAGGTGAGAGGCTGATTTCTCTTCGGTTTGTGCCTTTCCTCCCGATCGCGGCAAGTAATCATCCTCTGTTGATGTGCCCTAATCGATCCATTAGTGCAGCTCGTCCTTTGGTTTCCCGCAAAGAGAGTTCTCTCGGAGCTTCAAGGGCAGGACTAGGAGCCGTGCTTAATTGGTGCTACCTTCTTAACTGTGGCTGAATCTTGCCGCAACTGATCACAGGAGAGGAGGCTTGTGGGCGTGGGAGTATCTCAGGTAAGGATTTGTAGTTTAGGATTTTATTTTGAATGGGTTTGATGTTAATTTTGTTTTGGATAAGTAGTTTATTGATGCTTGGATTGGATTAACTATGTTCTGTGATTTTAAATCTGTTCTTGATGTTGTGCCGTGAGTTTCTCCTGAGGTGTGGGTTTTGCTATCTTTGCCGTGGGCTATGGTGTGTTAGGAGGTAGTTTGATATTGTATTGGGTATTTGGATGAATGGATGATACTAAGTATTAGGTTTGGATTATGGTGTTCAAAGGGTAATCATGTGTTGAATTGAGTTGTTGCTTTGGGTTAGATTGTGGATTTGCATATTTGCATTCGATCTCAGTTTATGTTGTAACATTTCTGTTACTAGATTAGGTGTTTGGTTAGTATTGATCCAAGCTATATACCTCAGTGAACGGATTTATCAAGGTAAACTTGTTTAATCTTGATTACTTCGATATACCTCAGTGTTTAGTTAGATGAGTTGGTTCATGTAGGGAACAAGCACCGTATGGATTTGGGATTTAAACTAATAACCTAATTTTTGATGAATTGGGTTAAGAAGGGACCAGCTGTTATTTGTGAAATAATTAAATTGGTATTATAGTTAGGATCTATCCTAATCATGTTTAGTATTTTATTTGGCTAATTTGTTAATTGTATAAATAGCTAAACTTTCACATTGACATAGGACCTTAATTTGAATTCGTTTGGTTAATCGTGGAAGACCCTCATCGTTTACGATCTTCTATAATAAAAGACGAGTACTTATCCTTTGTATTCTTGTAGTTCTTTTATTTTAATGCATGACTTGTTATGTCTAAATAGGTCTGCTTGACCTTATTCCTTATTGTTGTTATTTTATATCGCCTGTTGATACCTTTCTTGTTTGACCTTCGAGTTTAAATCGAAAATTTATATCCGTACAATCTCTCATTGATTTTTCATTCTGTAAAGTATCGCTCGTACGCGAGTACTTAAATGTGTTGGTGCCCCGGTTAGTTTTGATGTGATCCACCAAGTTAGTTGGGTCCTGTTGTTGTTTTAATCCCTCTGCTAAGTGTGCAGGAACTTAGGTACGGAGGAAGTCGAGCGTAAGACGCAGTGGACGAGAAGGATTGCGCGGGAAAGCGAGCCGACGGGCTCGGTGCAATCCGAGGGACGCGGAAGCTGTGGAAGAGTACGCCGGTGGAGCGAGAAGGACGTGCGCGACGTCCGAGGGACGAGAAGCCGGGAGGAAGCACGCTCGAGGGACGAAAGACCGGAGTCGGGTTCGGGTGAGCCTAACTCCGGTTGACCGGAAATCACCCAATCGACGGTTTGACAAAAAGTCAACTAAGTTGACTTTTAGCAAGTCAACATTTGACTTGCAATTAAAATAATGTTTTAATTATATTAAAACTTTATTTAAAATTTCAATTTAATTAAAGTTGTTTAAAATTTTATTTAAGCTTTTAATTTAATTAAAGCTTCTTTTTTTAATTCTTGTACGTGGATGCACAGGGCGTGGATGCAAGTAATCGGCAAAGCTATCCGTTTTCGGTCAAAGGCTATGCAATTAATCCCATGCTCGGTCAAAGGGCGTGGATGCAATTAATCGGCGTGAATGCAAATTAATCGGCAAAGCTATCCGTTTTCGGTCAAAGGCTATGCAATTAATCTCATGCTCGGTCAAAGGGCGTGGATGCAATTAATCGGCGTGAATGCAAATTAATCGGCAAAGGCTATCCGTTTTCTCGGCAACAGTAATTAATCAACAGCTAATTAGAGTAATCTTAGATCTACGATCAAGATGAAACTCAATCTTGTATCAACGATCAAGATCGTATTACTCAGTTTATAAATAGACTTAGAGTTTAGAAGTAGAATATTACTTTTCAGTTGTAAACTCTCTCTCTTTCTCTAAGTCTCTGTGCTCTCAGTTGTAAGGCTTCTCCGCCATAAGGAGTTTTGTTTGTTGATGTTAACTTGGAAGCACGATCTGTTGCACCAAGTTTTTTTAGAGACGTGTGTCCTTCCACTGCTTAATTCTAACCGTCTATTCACCCCCTCTAGCCGTCAACCGATCCTACAAATGTTCATTAAACATCACTAGGATGGTTGGCGTTAGAGACACCCTACCTAATATATTAATTGCATATTCGTTACTTTCTGGTTATTTTTCTGGTTTGTTGTTTTTGTTGTTGCATCGTTGCTATTCGGTTGTTTGTGCGTATTAGTATCATGCACCATACCTGCACCATTGCATACTGACGACTGTTGGGCTTTCATATGGTTAAGTCGTCGTCAGTCATCTAGTTGCTTTGCTACTCAACCACTTATTATGGTAATTTCTAGAATAGGAGCAACCGTCCTGTTACGTCACACTCGACCACTCATGTACAGTGGATGTTGGAGTTATAGGCAAACAGTTGACACCCTCACCGTTGTTTCCGAGGGATGTCAGAGTTGTTGATAGCTCCCCCTATATATCGGGGCTTTGGAGTAGTTGGCTCCTCAACATCCTGTCCACTCAACCACATATATTTGTGGTATTTGTTAAAGTGCGTACAATTATCACAGCCCTACCCACTCGGCCACACAGATGTGATGTGTTGGCGGCTTGACTAACGTCAGGGGTGACATATGTCATTGTATCATATGCATTTATTGCATTTATGTATTTTCTTGTGTTTGTTGTATTTATATGAGCTATGGTTGCTGCATTTGGTTGACATGTATGTTTATTGATACTATGTTATCTTAGGTGTTTTTACGTTGTGTTATACATGCTTTGGTGTCCTCTATTTCCTAGAGACTGTACATCGTTGCTATCTACTGTTACATATATTTTTATGATGCCATGCTATTGTCTATTTGTATACCCGCAGAGTTCGCCCGGACTCACCACCCCTGCTTCCTATTTTTGTTTCAGGTAGCAGGTAGATGTACTACTTGGAGCCAGGAGAGGATCCAGTTGTCAGTCCCACATTATTGAGTCAGTTTGGAGATTATGTTCTTCCCGTGTTTATCTACTAGTCTAGTGTTTATTATTATTTATTCGGTATCATTGTAGCAGAATTTTATTTATAACTTGTTGGTCTGGTTTGTTCGTTTCTGTTGGTATTCGGACTCTCTACTATTTTAAATTTGCCTAAAGTTATTAGTTGCATGATTATGGGTTTGCTTACTATTGTGATGTCAGTCGTGTGTGACTGAGTTATATTTATGTGGAGTGTATGTATATTTGTCCCAATTTATCCGTCGTACAGGGGAGTTGTTGCCCGATTTTCGAGCAAGAATGAGCCTCTGGGGGCGTGACAGTTTGGATGGGTGTATTCTCACGAGATTGACTGATAATTATTAGAATATGAATATTATTATCTTGAAGTTTGAGGATTAAAATTTGACAAAATCAGTATATCCATTTTTTCCACGTACTAGTCATAGTATCTAGACCAGTAATCTCCGTAATTTATTTTTTTAATGTTGACTCTGGAACGAATTGACGAGGACGTTAAGAATGAACGAATCATCTTTTCTACTTATATTTTGACGGGTTCCCTCCTCCTCCGACGTTGCTAAAATTGTGAAGGGTTGAAATGTAAATATCAAAAATTAATTATTACTATTATTAATTTTAAAAAATAAGTTTAGATAATTAAAATATTAAAATAAGACGATATATACCTAAAATAAACATCTTCTAATTACAAATGAAATTAATATTCTCGAGGTGGATTTTTAAATAGGTATAAATTGTGTTTTAAATTTACCCTATAAATAAATGATGTGGGTTTCTTATATAATTTTTAATATTATTTTACATGTATTTTATTTCGAGCATATTTGGTATATTTTCATATCTTTTTCATTTTTTTATTTTTTTAGTTTGGTGAATTATTTTTTATATTTTTTTCATCGACAACATATAAAATCGAAATTTTATTGGAGTAAAAAGGCTTTGAACAGAGAGTCTACAACAAGGAAGATGCTCTGACCGTATTCCATGATACGAGCATGTTCCTTTAGGCGAGTTTAGGGACGGTTGGTTTGCTTCATTTTTTATTTTTATTTTTTAAAAAATCATATTTTTTTATTTTTTAGAAAATGACTTTCTTTTGTTCTCTAATTTTTCATAAAAACGCTATATCTTTTTCTAAAAAATAAGACTGAAAAATATAAACCAAACATGTTTTTCAAAAAAATCATATTTTCTATAAAAAATAAAAAAAAATTAAGCCTACCAAATACCCCTTAATATTTTAGGTGAACTATATGAGATGACATTCCATGCGGAGAGGAAATGGATGAGCCTGTCATGAAATTTGGATGCTAAAGGAAACGAAAAATCCCCCAGTAATTATAGCTTCCATTTTTTTTTTTCGTATGTCAGAATCTGCATACCGCACTTAAGCTTGACGACCCAATGCATGTACTCGATCGTTCTAAATTGTTGTTTTTTTTAAAGAGAGAGAGCACAGCAAAACCCGCTGGAAAGCATCCGAGGAGGGAGCACTGCAGGCAAGAGCGACCTCCTCGTTCCTCTCGACATTAAAAGGTGGCTTTTGCTTCCTCTTCCCACGCTCGTCCCTTTCTTCTTTCATTTTAATTTGAGAGACGATGAGTTCCTTCCTTTGTTTGGCCTCTTTCTTCTTCGCCTCTTGCTCTCCCCTGTTCGTCTTTGGCAAAGCGTCCGCCGCCGCTCTGCAGAGACTCCCGGTGCTCTCTTTCGAGGAAGGTTACACGCAGCTATTCGGAGGCGGCAACCTCATCTTGCTCCGCGACGGGAAGAGAGTTCACATCTCCCTTGATGAGCGAACAGGTTCGGTACCTCTCCTACTTCTTCAAAATCCTACCTTTTGATCTAGCTTTTCCATCACTTAAATGGACGTACGATTTCTGAATGCTTCAGGGGCCGGATTCTCCTCCCAGGACCTCTATTTTCACGGCTTCTTCAGCGCCTCCATCAAGCTTCCTTCCGATTACACCGCCGGCGTCGTCGTCGCGTTCTATGTATGGTTCAGCATCATCTTCAACTTTCCCATCTCTTTGTTCTTGACACTGCATGTATTTCCTTTGTTTTCAAATCTCATTTCGTAGATGTCAAATGGAGATTTGTTCACAAAGACCCATGATGAATTGGACTTTGAGTTCTTGGGGAACATTAGAGGGAGGGAATGGAGAGTTCAGACCAATGTTTATGGAAATGGAAGCACAGCGGTCGGAAGAGAAGAGAGATATGACCTCTGGTTTGATCCAACAGACGACTTCCACCTCTACTCCATCCTATGGAATCATGAAAGAATCATGTAAGCCGTAGAATCAGGAGAATACTTGATCATCTCATTCTAATTCAACCTCTTCTCTCCTTAATGATTTAACCAGTTGTTTGTAGTATAATTGTTGTTGTTAAACTTCCTTCTTGAAAGTTTGATGGTGAAAAATTCTTCACATCTAGTGTTTTAGTTATTTTGGCACACTTCCTCTCATCTTTTTGTTTGGAGTTGGAATGATTTAGTTTGTTTACACTTGATGATAGCTAGAAAATAGCCTCTTGCAACATGTAAGTCAAGACTGCATATAATAAATTCAATGTGATTCTATCATTCCCCGAGATTTCGCACTAGTGGGAGTTTCATGCACCAGACAGTTGATGATAGCTAACCTACTCCTTCATTTTACATCCGATTTGACCATTGTTCATCTATTTTGGTTTCCTCTTGAATCTATTGTTGTAAAGTATCATGGTTAAAAGAAAAAATAGATAAAAGCTCTTATTATGAATCATCTTGTATATGTCTTCTATTGTGCAGATTCTACATAGATAACATCCCAATTAGGGAGGTACTAAAGGCTGAGGCCATTGGAGGATACTTCCCCTCCAAGCCAATGTCTCTCTATTCCACCATTTGGGATGGTTCTAGTTGGGCTACTTTGGGCGGTCGATACAAGGTCAACTACAGATACGCACCGTATGTTGCTGAGTTTGAAAACCTTGTCATCCATGGTTGCGTAGTAAATCCCATGGATCATTCTTTAGCTTGCCAAAGGCCTGACTCAGCCTTGTATGACTCAATGGGTATGACATCCGAGCAAAGAGATCAAATGAATTGGTTCAGGAAGAAACATATGGCCTATTATTATTGCTATGACCGTAGTCGATACCAAGTGCCTCCCCCTGAGTGTATCATTAATCGAATGGAAGCGAGGCAGTCATATGGAGTGGCTGGTGTGAAAATTCGCAATCATCGAAGGCAACAAAGAAGAGTTTAGCGGGATCATAGGCCAGTGACCGGATCAGAGATTTCATTATGAGCTTATTGCTTATTTGGATAGCTGGATTTGTGTTGTATAATGAGTAAGAGAGGATGGTGCATGATATATGTTGATGCACTTAGTTCAGTAATGCTCATTCTACTTCCATGTTGGTTTGTAACCTTGGGTCATTTTCTTTCTATTAGATCTGTTTCATCATATTTGCATGTTGGTTAAACGCTAAGGCTTCGTTCACCTGAATTAATTGATCACGCACTCAGAGAAGACTGAAGTGGCATTAGACACTTTCTGTAATTCTCAGTCTTTAAAAGTTCATACGTTCCTTTCACTAGTTGCAATAGTAGTGTAATTAGATAACTTGAGCAAATAAATAAGAGGATCAAAATTCGAGTTACAATAGGAATGAATATTTTGAAGGGATGAATATTTTGAATGTCGACCTTTAAATCTGCGTAAGTTTTACATTTACATTCTGTAAGGAAATGGCCACTATTAATGATAGATGAAAATAGGATGCTATTTATAAATTAATTTCAAGTGATAAAAATTTATAACGTTACCATTATAATCATAATTTTATTATTTTCTATAATTATTGAAATTAAATATCATATTCACTATTACTATATTTGTCATAATATTTTTATATATCATTAGAAAAATTGCATAAATGTAACCAGAATAAATCAATGAAGGAATTATTTTAACTTAACTTTCTTTTTTTTTATATTCCTTCTTTCTATGTTTTATGTTTCTATATGGTATTAAAGCCATGTTCCTCATTTGTATGATCACTTTTACTTTTTAATATTATTGATGCGGCAAAATTTGAAGCTTCAGTTGAGGTTGTTGATGATACTTTTTTTTTCTCGTGACATAATTGACTCTGTGAGAATAATATGCATCAAAGGGTTCGCTAAAGTTGTTCCGGTGAGTCCCCCTCTAATACCTAAATCATCATGGGTGCTCAAGGAAAAAAATAAAAAATGTAGAAGATGAAAAGAATTTAGGGTTTGTATAGACATACCTCTCTTTACTATTACCTATGCTATTTATATAGCTTTATGCTTCCAAACCCTAACGGGTTAATAGGTTTTGAGTTGCGGTTTGCGGGTGCTAGAGAGGTGATATTATTGGGAGAAAATGAGAACCCCCACCAAGTTGAGTCAAGGAGTTTTGCGAATGAAACTCGATTTAGAGTTTGAAGCATAGGCATAACCTAGGAACCTTGGGGGCCGAGTATATTTTAGAATACAAACCTATTTGGACAAAAATGATGATTATGTTTAAAAAATAAATTAAAGATAATTGAACCTGATGTAGGAAAATCGATGAAATTTGGATCTCTAGTGTCGATCGGGGATTTGGAGAATAAGAATCTTGCTAGGCTAAGGACCCGGGGGGTTCGAGCATAGAAACCTAGGGATTTAGGTGTGCGAACTCGGAAAATGATAATGTCACCATGCACAAGAACTCAAGGGGTCTCAGGCGCAGGGCTTGGATGATGATAATGCTACTGAGCATAGAGACTTAGGGGTCTTGGTCACAAGGCCCGGATGATGGTAACGCCGTCGAACACAAGGACTTGAGGGTCTCGAGTGTAGGGGCTCGAATGATGATAATGTGGTCAAGCATAGGGACTCGGGGTTCTCGGGTGTAGGGCCCAAATGATGGCAACATCATTGAGCACTGAGAGACCGGGGGGGGGGGGGGGGGGGGTCTCAGGCGTAGGGCCTAGATGCACCGCCGAGCACCGGGACTCGGTGGTCTCGATTGTAGGGCTAGAATGATGATAACATTGTCGAGCACAGAGACTCGGTGGTCTAGGGCATAGGGCTCAAATGATGGTAACACTGCCGCTCAAAGGGACTTAGGGGTCTCAGGCGCAGGGCCCAGGGACTCGAGGATTTTGGGTGTAGGAACTTAGAAAATGATAATGTCGCTGGGTGATATGTGTATTTCATGTATGATTTTTAGTATTATTTTGCATGCATTTAATTTGTTTCATCACATGAGCATATCTTAATTACTTACATCTTTTTATTGTTTTCAGTCTTTTTATTCTGATATACTCTTTATTCTTTTAATTGACTGAATGTGAAATTGGAGCTAATCAAAGTCTAAAAGCCTTAGAACATAGATTTAAAGCAAGGAACATGCTCTAGTCATATCCCATGACATGGACTATTCCTTCAATCGAAGATAGAGAAAGAATAGAGAAAAATCAAAGACTTCAACACTTGACAGGGCTAGCCGTGCCTTCTGGCATGACCGCCCCCCATATTGCTGCAAGAGAAAGGTGTTAAAGCCTGGCATGCCCTGGTTACGCCTCCTAGCACAACCGTGTTCTTCTCCGTAGAGTTCGACATTCCCTGGTCGTGCCTCTTAGCACTATCATATTTTTCTTCACAACACTAGACATGGTTTAGTCGTGCTAGCTGGCACGGTTGTGTTCAGCCCCGACTTCAACTGCATGCAGTGGCATGGCCCGACTGTGCAATCTTCAACTGGGTGCTCTATAGTCCCGCATATCCCACAATTTACTACGATTGCATTCACTGAATAGACATGTTTATTCTCCAATGTCTTTGTCAAGGCATCCAGTTTGGCTGAAAGTAGATCAATAACTCCGACCTCATGTTTCTCGGGGGTTCTGACTAGGTTATAACTCCTCTCGGATACTCATTGGTGGTGATTGAGGGCTATACTTTCAATAATATTTTTAGTTTTGTCCATGCCTTTGTTCATAAGTGCTCCGCCTACTGCAGAGTCCAGCGATACGTTGGTATGATAATTGATTCTATTGTAGAAAGTGTGGATTATCAGCCACCTTTCTAATCCATGGTGAGGGCACATCTACAGCATTCCTTTGAATCTATCCCAAGCCTTATAAAGGGATTCTGAATCATTCTACCTAAAACTTGCCATAAGATTTCTCATATAAGCAATTTACTGGGTGGGATTTCCAGGAAAACTTACTCATATTGTCCCCAAGAAGAGATGTTGTTGGGAGGGAGGGAGTTCAGCCAGGCCTTTACTCTCTCTAAAGAAAACCCAAATAGTAGAAGCTTGATGGCGTCAAAAGGTGTTGAGGCAATCGACCCTTAAATGATTGGAAGATCATGATTTTGATGTGTGGGTGAATAGGTTTAAGGTTAGAGTGTTATGTTGTATTTGATGTGTGTGATTGAGTTTGCAGGACTTGGAGAATCACACATGGTGGACATATCCAAGGGACGAGAGCCGAGGGAGGAGAGCTCCAAGGGCAAGCCGGGAAGTGGACTTCAAGGGCACACGTGAAGGGTGGCATGGAGGCAAGCCAAGGGAAGGCTTGCGTGCGCATCTGAGGGACGATAGCCAGAGGAAGAGGACTTCAAGGGGCGAGCCAAGCGAGCAGACCTGAAGGCACACGCGAAGGAGAAGGTTTGGAGTGGCTGGAACTAAGCTGGGAGGCAGGGCAGTCGACTGGCCTGGAGGCAGTCGACTGCCAAAACCCACAGAAAGTTTGTGGCCTCGGACCAGTCGACTGGCCTTGGGGCAGTCGACTGGTATACCCTGAAACTAGCTGTTGGCTAGCTGTTGGCTAGCCGTTGGCCAGCAATTAATGCTGGGCCAGTCGACTGCCCTTGGGGCAGTCGACTGGTGCGGGGCTGGACGGACTGCGAGTCTATCCTTTTCACCTATAAAAGGAGTACCTTTTTGCATGTGTACGGTACGGTTCCGTACAGTAACGAGGTGCTGCCTAACCGAAAAGTGTTCTTGCTTCCTCTCACTCAATTTACTTCATTTTGTAAAGAGGAAGATCGCCGTTGTAAAGGTTTCTCCACCTGAAGGAGATTTTCATAGTGAAAGTTGTGCTCGCGGCATGGATCCTTGGATTAGTCACCCATCTGGGTAGATACCAAAGATCGAAACGATCCGAAAAAGTACATTCACCCCCCCCTCTGCACGCCTTAGACGATCCTTCAGTTGGTATCAGAGCCGGTGCGTTTTGGAAGATCTAACAGTCAACCAGAACAATTGTGATGGCGTTTCAAGAGGGATACTCAACCGCACGACCTCCGTTCTTCGATGGGAACGACTTCGCCTATTGGAAAGGTAGGATGCAATACTATCTCATGAATGATATCGAAACTTGGATAAGTGTTGCAGATGGCTTCGAGGCGCCCGTCGATGAAAGAGGAGACCCAACACCTATGAGATCATGGTCAAAGGAGGTGATGAAGAGGGCGCAATCAAATGCCAAGGCCACCACCACATTACAATGCGGGCTCTTGAAGGAGCAACTGAACAAGGTGGGGCCGTTCAAGAGCGCCAAGGAACTATGGGACAAGCTGGTTGAACTGAACCAGGGGTCAAACGAGTCTAGAAGAGCCAAGAAGGACTTGCTAGTGGTCCAACTGCAATCCCTTTCCATGAAGAGCAATGAAACCGTCAGCCATCTACATGGAAGGGTAAAAGAAGTGATAAACGAGCTCCATGTGATTGGAGAGAAGATAGAGAACCGGGACATCATCAGGTACGTTCTACAAGCATTCCCAAGAACCACCTTTTGGGCATCCATGGTTGATGCTTACAAGGTATCAAGGGACTTATCTTTAGTTAAATTAGACGATTTGTTTTGTGAATTTGAACTGCACGAGCAAGCTAACATTTCGGCCAAAGAGAAAGGTATTGCTTTTGTTGCAGAAAAGGAGAAGAAGAGGAGGAAGGAGAAGAAGAAGGTGGTCTACTCATCTTCATCAGACTCAGAGGAATCAAGCACCTCCATGGACAGTGAGCAAGAGGCCTTCATGGTAAGAAAATTTCGTAGAGCATTTAAAAGTTTATCTAACAAATCCTATGCTAGGAAAGGGGCCAAAGGTTAGGGTAAGACCAAGGAAATAATCTGCTACAATTGCCACCAAGAGGGACATATGAAGAACGAGTGTCCCCAATTGAAGAAAAGGGATGACAAGAAAGAAGAAAAGAAGAAGAGTGACAAGAAGAAATCAAAGGGAAAGGAGAAGGGTGCCACCAACCTCAAGGCAACTTGGGATGATCCCTCATCCTCAGAGGAAGAAGAAGAGCAAGTCTCCCACTTTGCTCTCATGGCACAAGATCACTCAGACTCATCAGATGATGAACGAAGCTCAAGCAGTGAAGATGAGAGCTCCTCCACCTCATCATCAGAGTCAGAAGCTTCGGTAAGTGACGTATAGCACTTACCCTCCTTTACTTTAGTGAAGATAATTTCTAGCACGAACATGGACTTAGCTAAGGCTAGAAGTAAAGTTAAGGATCTAAAAGAACAAATTGCCATGCTTAGAGTAGAATCTACTAGACTTAAGGATTTGCATGCTAGTTCTACCTCTTCACATGTTTCACACCTTGAAAATGAAAATAAGGAATTAAGGAAACAAGTAGATGACCTCACAAAGGCCCTTAGGAAATTCCAAGTGGGATCTAGTAACTTAGATATGATCATCAACAGTCAAAGGGCTGTGTACAACAAAGCCGGGTTGGGTTATAGGCCTAAGATAAAGGAGGTAGCTTTTGTCTCACTTACCGGTAGGATTGGTACATCTAGGAGACTAGGGGCTAGGGGAACCACAAAGAAGGCATGGGTACCTAAGAGATTTCTAAATGATGCTTATGGATCAAAGATATGGGTACCAAAAGAGTATGTTTTCCATGTTGTTTAGGTAAAGGTGAAGGAGGCCCCAACAATGTGGATAGTAGATAGTGGATGCTCAAGACACATGACCGGGGATGTGAGCAAGTTCACCACTATAAGCTACCTAAGAGAAGGGACGGTCTCCTTTGGAAATAGTGGAAAGTTGAGGATTATTAGTAGGGGTATAATTGAGGTATCTCCCACTATTTCGATTCATAGGGTACTTTTAATCAAAGATATGAAGTTTAATTTATTAAGTGTAAGCCAATTATGTGATGCCAGTTTTAAAGTTGAATTTTATGCTAGAAAATGCATCATTAGACATAATGAATCAAGTGATACCATATTAGAAGGATTTAGAGAGGCGAATTTATACTATCTTGATCTATCTTATGCTACTAACAATGTTGTTAAGTGTCTCATGTCTAAAGAAGAAGAAGGGTGGTTGTGGCACCGGAGACTTGGACATGTCAACATGAGGAGTATTGCAAGAGTGGCCAAGGAAGAGTTGGTGAAGGGGCTCCCAATGATCAAATATGAGAAGAACAAGTTGTGTGATGCATGCCAAGAAGGTAAGCAATCAAAAGCATCACACAAAGGTAAAACTCTAATCACCACCTCCTTACCTTTAGAACTTTTGCATATAGATTTATTTGATTGTCATAGTACTCCCTCACTTGTAGGGAGTAAGTATTGCCTAGTAATAGTAGATGATTTTTCTAGGTTTACATGGGTCTATTTCTTGAAACATAAGGATGATACCCTAGAGATCTTCATAGGATTTAGTAAAAGGGTAGAAAACGAAAAGAACATCAAAATAAATCGAATTAGGAGTGACCATGGTGGGGAGTTCCAAAATGCTAGTTTCTCACAATTTTGTGTTGAAAATGGGTACAAGTATGAGTTTTCATGCCTAAGGACTCCTCAACAAAATGGGGTAGTTGAGAGGAGAAACTGAGCCCTACAAGAAGTTGCTAGGACTATGCTTAATGCATATTCCCTTCCTAGCTATTTCTGGGCCGAAGCGGTTAACACCGCTTGCTATATCCAAAACCGGGTCTTGGTACATAGGTTTTTAGGAAAAACACCTTTTGAAATTTGGAATGGAAGGGTACAACAAGTCCACTATTTTAGAGTCTGTGGATGTAAATTCTACATCTTAAATACCAAAGATGACCTAAGAAAATTTGAGTCAAAAACTGATGAAGGGATTCTAGTAGGGTACTCATCAAATAATAGAGGTTATAGAGTGTATAACAAGAGGACAAAGGTGATTGAGGAGTCCTCAAATGTTAAATTTGATGAAACAAGTAGTACCTACCCTAGGAAGGCCTCAATTGATAAGGATATAAAAGAGGTCCAACCCCTTGCCCAAAGAATCCAAGACCTACATTTGGAGGGAAATGATTAAGGGGGAGTAAGAAGTACCCTAGAGGATGAGGAACATGTTGGGACCGGGTGCATGTCGACAAGGATACGAGTTCGTAAAATTCAAAATTTTTACGTGCAGCGGAAGAGTTTGCATAAAATAATTTCCTAAATTATTTTAACTTCGTATCTAGCATGCAACCTTACATTGTGTTGACATAATCATAAAATAAAACTTTGCGGAAAAGTAAACAAATTTACAAAGTACCTCTCGTAACTCGAAGTAAGGGACGAGATCCAACCGTAGCGTCCCTTGGAAGCTCCGCCTCTATTCGCTTCCACGCCGAGTTCTCTTCGGGATGACTTCGCAAAGTCACGAGTTTTGTGCCGACGAGAACTACTAGATTCTCGGAAGGCACAACTAGATGAACAAGAGAGGAAAGATAGGAAACTAACCAACGAAGTAACGGAATCGAATTCCGAGAAGAGAGGAGTCACTATCCGCTTCTTCTTCTTCGTATTCGGGTTCTCCTTCTTCTTCTTGAAGCTCACGACCTCCAAAGGTTGGAGGTGCGCGGGCCCTAGCTCTCAAGTAGGGCGTCGGCCCTAGGATGCCCTAAGGGGGGGGGGGGGGGGCGCACGCCCTAAGGGGGAAGAGAGAAGAGAGAATAAGAGAGAGAGGGAGAGAAATAAATCTCTTGATAGCTCTATTGATTGGAATTCAAGGCTTGCCTTTGGTTCCTTTATATAGTAGCCTCTCCCTTGCCAAGTCTCTCTTTTAACGGAATTAGTTTTCATAAAAAATTTATCTTATAAAGTTTCTTATGAATAATTCCGTTATGCCTAGTTTTATTATAACTAACTTTATAATAAAACAAATACTTCTCTCCCTTAATTATGGAATAAATTTTACAAGAAATTTATAAACTTTCTTATTATGGAAAAATCAATTCATAATTGATTTTATAAAATTAAAAGAAACCATTCCATGGATCATTTTAATTTCCATAAAAAGAATAAATTTCTATAAATTTATTTATATAAATTTTATAAGAAATTTATAAACTTTCTTATTATGAAAAAATCAATTCATAATTGATTTTATAAAATCAAAATAAACCATTCCATGGATCATTTTAATTTTCATAAAAAGAATAAATTTCTATAAATTTATTTATATAAATTTCTTTATACAAATTTATTTATCCATAATTTATAAAACAAATCGCGCTAGATTTATTTTATTAATTAAACCAAATAAATTGGTTTCTCCCCCATTATGTGGCCGGCCAAACCGAGCCGAACCGATCGCGAATTAAACTCATTTAGTTCGCCCAATAAGCCTTCAAAAGACTTAGCCATTTTAAGTTTCCGTTGCGCCTCTGATTAACTCAGATTCGACTTATTTCTCTTGATTGGAAAATCCAATTTTCAACTCGTTTTAAATCCCTCGGATTACTCGTAGTGCGTGTGACTAAATAGACTTTCGATTTATGTTGGCCGTCTATAATCAACTAATTATAGAACGATCATGAGTGGCACCTAGTAGTACATCATGACCCCCAATTAATCGAAAGATCAACGGTTTGACCTTAGAAGTAATTCTAAAACCCTTCAGCAGCTCTAATGAATCGTGCCTCATTCCCTTCACCATCTTATACCCACTTGGTTCAGGACACGGTCTATGTGTGTCAGTCCCCACTAGGCTGACTACGTCACACCTAGCCCAAGTAGTGTCTTTCTCGTCCTTTGGATTTCTAATTACTCTCATGTATTTAAGAGACTCACACTCTAAACATGATATGCTCTGGCCAGAGGCTTTGAGTAACAATCTGACGATAGGCCTGGGTATACATCTCCTCGCAAGGAGTGGTGAATCCTTTGTAGGCTGTCCAAACATCTTCGGGCACTTCGGCTTATACCCAATCATCCTGGGTCCACACCTCCTTGGAGATGCTTGCTTAAGATGTTAAAGTATAAGTATCCATGACCAAGATGACTTGAACACCGCAAGTCAAAGGAACATCGCACTTAAGCTGCAGTAAGAACTTCATTGACAAATCTATATAGATTACCATATGAAGTTTTACAGCTAGTCACTCCAATGAACTAGTTCCCTTAACTAGCATCCATGTTTATCTCCGGACATCCCAATGTCACCAGCCAGTGAGAATCAGCTGATTAGAGAATAACCCATGCTAGTCTCAACAGAATTGATAGTGTCCGTATTTATCAATTCATCGACTAGGGATATTTTCAATACTTCACAATTGCACATTTAGAGATAATCACTAGTTGTGATCCCATCACAAATTCTCTTATGCTGTGAATTGTATTGCGGACATTCAGTAGATGAGTTTAAGATCCCAATCAAATACACAAACATGTATACTCAAATAGTGAATATTCATTTATTATAATAAATGTTTACAATCATAAGGCGATTGCCTTAGGACACTTCTCTCATATCACTAACAGAACAAGGAGTAAATGAACCTACAACCTCTAGGCCCTTGAGACATCACCATGATCACCCTATTGACCAAATAGTAGGTGATGTAACTCAAGGAGTAAGGACAAGGTCTTACTTTAGAGATCAAACTAGTCAAATAGCTCTAATCTCCCAATTGGAACCCAAGTCCATTGATGAAGCATTGGGAGATGTTGATTGGGTTTTAGCCATGCAAGAAGAGCTAAATCAATTTGAGAGGAGTGAAGTTTGGGAGTTAGTTCCTAGGCCCAATGATTGTACTATTGTAACCACTAGATGGGTGTTTAGGAACAAACTAGATGACCAAGGTAAAATCACTAGGAACAAGGCTAGATTGGTAGCTAGGGGGTTTAACCAAGTTGAGGGACTAGATTATGATGAAACTTATGCCCCCGTAGCTAGGTTAGAATCAATTAGAATTCTACTAGCCTATGTCGCTCACATGAGTTTCACACTCCACCAAATGGATGTGAAGTCGGCATTCCTTAATGGGATCATTAAGGAAGAGGTCTATGTAGAACAACCCCCCGGGTTTGAGGACCCTAACTATCCAAGACACGTATATAAATTAAGAAAAACCTTATATGGATTGAAATAAGCTCCCTGGGCTTGGTATATATGAAAGACTTTCTTCATTTCTAGTGTCTAAGGGGTTTTCTCAATTTGTATATCATTCCTACTTATAATATCTCTGATCAGATGATAGCGGCGAAGCACATGTTTGGATCGTTGATGAGACCTTGGTTCCTTTGCTTGTGCAATAGCTCCATTGTTGTCGCAGTAAACCGGCACTCCTTCATCAATGGTTGGAACCTCATCAAGTTTCGAGACAAACTTCTTGATCCAAACTGCTTCCGTGGTATAATCTGCTACGGTGTCTTGTTTGGAACTTTTCCAACTTACTGCGCCTCTATTCAAAGTAAATATGTATCCAGACTGAGATTTGGAGTCATCCTTATCTGTCTGGAAATTGGCATCTGTATACCCACGCATTACCATATCTCCTTCTCCATATATTAGGAACACATCCTTAGTTCTTCTTAAGTACTTAAGGATTGTCTTGACAGCCGCCCAATGATCCATTCCTGGATCCGACTGGTATCTGCTTGTGACGCTCAATGCATACGATACATCGGGCCTAGTACATAACATAGCATGCATGATAGATCCTATCGCGGATGCATAGGGAATCATATTCATGCAAATCCTCTCGTCTTCTGTGCGCGGACACATAGACTTTGAAAGGTTGATCCCATGCCTGATGGGAAGGTAACCTTTCTTGGATTCCGACATGCTAAACCCTTTTAGCACTCGGTCTATATATGTAGACTGCGAAAGACCAAGCAACCGTTTTGATCTATCTCTATAGATTCTAATCCCTAGGATATAGGTTGCTTCTCCCAGGTCTTTCATGGAGAAAGTTTTGGACAACCATATTTTAACTGTCTGTAAGACTGATATATCGTTTCCTATAAGTAATATGTCATCGACATATAATACTAGGAATACGACTGCACTCCCACTAACCTTCTTGTACACACAAGGTTCGTCAGGATTTTGTGAGAAATCAAACTTTTTGATTGTCTCATCAAAACGGATGTTCCAGCTCCTAGATGCTTGCTTCAGTCCATATATGGATCGTCGAAGCTTGCATACTTTGGTTTTATCAACCGATGTGAAACCTTCAGGTTGTATCATGTATACATCCTCAAGCAGGTTTCCGTTAAGGAAAGCTGTTTTCACATCCATTTGCCATATCTCATAATCATAATGAGCTGCTATGGCTAGGAGCATCCGAATGGATTTAAGCATAGCTACTGGCGAATAGGTTTCGTCATAATCAATTCCTTGTTTTTGACGATATCCTTTTGCCACTAATCTAGCTTTAAAGGTAACTACATTACCTTCCATGTCAGTTTTCTTCTTGAAAACCCACTTGCACCCTATGGGTTTAATCCCTTCAGGTGGGTTAACCAAGTCCCATACTTGATTTTCGTACATGGAATCCATTTCCGACTTCATGGCCTCAAGCCATTTGTCCCTTTCTGAACTTTTCAGAACATCTTCATAACTGATAGGTTCATCATCACTTATGAGTAACACGTCGTTCGATTCTCTTACGAGAAATCCGTATCTCTCTGGAATATTGCGTGTCCTATCAGACCTACGAAGAGGTGGTGTTGTTTTAGGTTCAACTGATAGCTCATCACTATGAGTTATCGGTTGTGGGTCTAGACTAGGTGTCTCTGTAATGTCTATTGGAGTTTCTTGAACTTCATCAAGTTCAATGCCACTCCCACTGTTTTCTTGTAAAAGAAATTCTTTTTCTAGAAATACAGCATGCCTTGAAACAAACACCTTTTGCTCCAAGGGATGATAGAATTGGTAACCCTTCGTTTCCTTAGGGTATTGATAAGTACCATTTTTGTTGATTATTTTAGATGTTAAAATCCATGTTTGACTCATATTTTTATTGATTAATTGTGAAATTGCCCTAGGTTTTAGAACTTACCTTTATTTTGGACTTAATTGCAAATTTGCATTAAATTGGATTAATTGGCCACTAAATTTTGGATCTATTTTTTGTAGGCACCAAAGGTTCAAGGACTTAGGGCATACTGGGTCAAACTTGAGTCGGATGTGAACCGGATCGAATTATCAAGCCTAAAATTAATCCGGGCCCTCCGATTCAAGAGCGGCTAGATCTGAGCCATCCGGGACGATCTGAAGCAATCCGAGCTAGGGTTAGGGTTGATCAAGCTCTATGATCAAGATCTGAAGGTTTCATCCCAATCGGAGCTAAATCAACCGTTGGATCAAGCAAGGAGGGCTCTAGAGCGTCCATTCACAGATTGAGTTGATCTGGACCATCCGTTGCATATCTGGAGGATCCGAGCTACCACAAGGCAGATCCTGACCCCAGATCAACATCCTCAAAGTTTGGGTCAGATCAGATGAAGATCAACCGTTGGATTTCTCAAATTAATCACAACCGTCCATTGATAGCTATTTAATCAGATTTTCCCAGCAGCTTCTCCTCGTCGCGTCTCCGCCGCTGTTCATCATCTTCTTCATTTCTTCACTGTTTTAGCTCGTTTTTCTTCATCAAAGGAGGCGCGTCCACTCAATCTCCACCTTGGATCGAGTTCTGAGTCTTTGGAGATCGATTCTTTGAAGAATTCTGCTCATTTGCGCTGGAACAGAGAATTTCTTGGGGGTTCCGGCAGTTCTCAGTCCGATCATCTTTCTCTCGACCACAAGCCATTTCACAGCTTCTGAACTACTTGTAGGGGTTCTCAGGTGAGCTCAGAAGTTTCCCACACCATCATCGCAGCTCCTCCAATCGAGATGAAGTGAATCGGATGGAAAATTCCATCAAGCGCAGATTTGAGGCAGAACCCACTTCAGAAATGGATTTCCACTGATTTGCTAAGCCTAGGGGTTCGAAGCCGGCTCTTGATTGACGACCAAGAAGATCTTGAGCTTAGGGAAGATTGAGGAGTAGTTAATTAGCTTATTTCATTGTGTTTGTAGCTTAAATTTCATTCTGCCGAATCTGTGTTGTTCTGAATTTTCATATCAGCTACTTAGTTTCCATTTCCGAATTTGTTTTCTGCTTAATTAGCTTTAGCTCAGCAAGTAAATGTAGCTAGGGATCTTATTCAGTGATCAATTGAAGTTAATTTAGTTTAATTGCTGTTTAGTTCATGCGTATCAGTTTTTCCCCTGTTCTGCGTATCAGATTCATTCAGCCACCTAGTTTCAGTTTCTGAATTAGTTTTATGCCCTTAATTAGGTTTTATTCAGTAGTTAGTTAGCGAGTGAGTGTGTTTAGTGATAATAGTCTCAATTTCAGTTTAGTTTGTGAGTTAGTTTCTTGTGTATCAGTTTTGAGTTTGCGTGCCAATTGTATTTCTTCATCTCCACTTTGTTCTGCATTCTTCAATTGAATTTCTTCAGTAACGATTTCAGCACATCAAAAGGGTTTTATTTGGGTAAACCATTGCATCATATTCAACTGAAACTTTTAGTTTCTGCATTCAGCTGCTGTATTTCTGCAATAGCTTCAATTTCTGAATGCTGCTTCTTCTCTGCAATTCTGATCAGCTTGCGTGCCAGATTTCCTCCTTGCGTATTAAGCCCATGCCTGCAAGTTAATTCATTTTCCTGCCATTCTCAGTTGTAGTTCCGAAGTTTGTATCAGTGAAGCTTAGGGAATGGACTGCCATTGCATTCAAATCAGTGATTGTTTGTCTTTGCATCCAAGTGTAGTCTAAACTGCCATTTCTGCATCTGTTTTCAGGTTTTCTTGTGTTCAGGTTGTCCTGATTTCGATTCCTGATGTGGACAAGTACTCTTGTGCTTGATTTCTGAGCATTTGTTTTAGTGTATCAATGAATGGTTGCTGAACTTGTGTCCCTGCATCCAGAATTTCTGCATCCATATCATTTCTGCGTTTCTGCACATTCCACATTGCATTGAGTTTGTCTTGCAATTGCTGCCTTCTTTGCTGATTTCTTAACCCATTCTTGTACAGCACTTCAGTATTAGACTTGTCTTTCAGTTGAATTGATCTGTGCCATTCGGCATTGACAGTTTATAGCTTTGCATCTAGAGTAGGTTTTCAGCACATAAGCTTCTTTGCTTTGTATCAACTTGTCTCATGTTCTCCACTTTGTATCAAGTTCATGTTTAGGCAGTGATTAGCACCAAGTGATAAGGTAGTTTTAGTGTGCTATGGTCATTGAAATTAGCTAGAGTTACATTCGGCCATTACTGAATTTTTCTGCAATTGTTGGCTTTAGGAAGTGGTAGCTAGTAGTGTTGAATTGTTTGAATGTGTGGTTATTAAATTTCGTGGCTAGCATTGGTGTTAAGTGTTGTTTCGAAATTGCCATCACTGCCTCTATTTCCTTGATTGGCATTTGTTTTGCATTTGAATCAGAATTGGCCCAAAATTGATTGAGTGCTTTAGTTGATTCAGTTTCCATTGGTTGAGTCATTACTTGCCATCACATTGGTTGGATTATTAGTTTGTCTACCTTCATTTTCATTGCCATTTTATTTCTGAATTGAAAACAAAACCCAATTACTTATTTGAAACCCAAAAACGACACCTAAATACAAGCGCGAATCAAACAACGTCAACTAGCCCCGAGAAAAATACGACCTGTGGCCCCTATATTACATTTCCATATTTTTGATTGTAAAAGGGTTTCCAGCAGCATTCATTTATAAATTCTAAATTTGATGAGCCCATAAATTTCGTGACAAAGTAATTAGTATCTGTGGGCTCGTCAGGTATCCAATAAATAGACATTTATCAGACTTAGCATCCAATTTGTCTGATATAGTCCGCTTCACATAAGCAGGACAACCCCATATCTTAAGGTGAGTTAAGTGAGGTTTCTTACTATTCCAAATCTCATATGGAGTAGTAGAGACTACCTTGGTCGGGACTCTGTTTAACAAGTAAACAGCTGTCTTAAGTGCATAACCCCAAAAGGATTTTGGAAGAGTTGCACGATTCATCATAGACCTAACCATGTCCATCAAGGTTCGGTTACGCCTCTCAGATACACCATTATGCTGTGGTGTATATGGCGGAGTCCATTGGGACAATATCCCATTGCCCCTAAGATAATCTTGAAACTCTTGACTTAAGTATTCACCACCCCGATCGGATCGAAGTATTTTAATACTTTTGCCAAGTTGTTTCTCTACTTCATTTCTGAACTCTTTGAATTTCTCAAAGGCTTCAGATTTGTGTTTCATCAAGAACACATAACCGAATCGTGAGTGATCATCGATAAAGGTGATGAAGTAGCTATAGCCTCCTTATGCAAGAGTTGACATTGGTCCACATACATCAGTATGTATTAGACCAAGCAATTCTCCCACTGGATTACCTTTTCCGGAAAAGGGTAATTTGGTCATCTTGCCTTTTAAGCATGATTCGCATGTATCAAATGAACCAGGTTCAAATGATTCCAAAATTCCACATCGGTGTAATTCGGTCATGCGTTTCTTACTTACATGGTCAAGACGGCAATGCCAAGTGTAGGAGTCTATTCGATTATCTATTCGTGCACGTTTGTTGCTAACTTCGATATTGAAAATGTCACTGGATAAATCTAACGTGTAGATGGCATTGCACAAAGTTCCATTCCTATAAAGAACGCCATTTAAAGTTATGTAACAATAATTGTTACTAAAAGTTAAATGATAACCCTTTTCATTCAAACATGAAATAGATACAATGTTCTTTATTAACGAAAGAACGAAATAACAATTATCCAATTCTAAGACACGTCCAGTGGGGAGCTTTAGCAAATATGTTCCGCTGGCAACAGCAACAATCTTTGCTCCATTCCCAACTCGCAAATCTGCTTCTCCTTTGACGAGTCTTCTTCTATTCCTTAACCCATGTATGTCATTACATATATGTGAGCTACACCCAGTATCATGTACCCAGGTATTTGAGGAAATAGAGTGACATTCAATAATGAAGATACCTGAAGAGGATGGGGCATCGGATGCCTTCTTCTTCAAGGACTCAAGATAAACCTTGCAGTTTCTTCGCAAGTGACCCTCCTTGTCACAGTGATGGCAAGTGCCTTTTAGGGTATTTTCAGTCTTTTTGGCCTTTTTCTTCTTTCCCTTATTCTATTCTTTGGCCTTCCTCTTAGAACCTTTCTTCAAGGAACCAACTAACAGTACCGTCTTTTGATCCTGCTTTACAGAAGGCTCCACAGTCTTCAGCAGGTTGAGCAACTCAGGAAACTGGTCTGGAGTTGCATTTTCGGGAGGACGGTTGAGAAGTTGATCTTCAAGGACATAAGCAAGTTTCTCCGCCTTGAGGACTATCCTTAGGTTTCGAAGCCAGTCCATGAAGTTTGGCCCAGTCAGTTTATTGGTGTCCAAAATGGAACGCAAGTTTAGGGAAGACATGATCGAGTGATTATCCTAGAAATACAAATTGAGATTATGTGAGAAGAATGATTAAAGAATGTATCATCATACATAAATTAAATCCTATTTATTTTACGAATTGAGTCACCCTTATTATCAATTCGGGAGATCATAGGAACATCTCCAAATAGGTTGATATCCAACCATAGATAAGAACAACCATGACTGTGGCCATCAAGTTTTTCTTAGCTATGAAGGTAGGTAATTATACCGATTAAACATCACATATATGTAACTATCACTTTATGCTATCAACTAATTGAATGTTTGCATAAATCATTGGGTTGTTAACTCATTAACAAGTATGCAACATTATACATAGCACCCAACTGCACCTCTCTTTACATCGACTTTGGCTGTGGCACAACAAATCGATATCTTTACCAAGCCTCTTCCGGAATCGGAGTTCACATCCTTAAGAAGAGGCCTTGGAATGTGTTTTGTGGAAGTATAGGATGAACTTGGAGACATTAGCTTTGAATAAGGGTGCTTGATCCATTAGGGTGATACATTTGGCTCACTTGTGCTTGTGGCATATTGTTGAACCATTAAAAGTATCAATATATGAAAACTAGACCAACTATGGGGAAGGCAAGAGTTTAATCAATGGACACTTTGCCCAAAGATCATAGTTGGACATTTTAAACTTTTAAAAACCATTTTATGTCCTACATACCTTGCCATGCGTTTAGAATTCATATGATTGCAAAATTGGTTTCAAAGTTTGATACAAAATGTAGTGGTTTTCAAAGATTTTGGATTTTTGTCAAAAGTCATGCATGTTTAAAATTTTATATGGTTTAATATTTTTCCCTGATAAAGTATAACATTTCAAACATGTATGCAAAATTTTAGAATTTTTGGAATTTTCTGAAATTTTCTGGAAGTTTCTGAAATTCGGCAGAAAAGCTGAAAAATCAGACTGATGGAGTATCAGTCGACTGCCCGATGGGCAGTCGACTGGCACGCCTATTTTCAATCACTGTGAGAAATTTCAGAAATTCTATATTCTCACATTTGATGTCATAGGGTTTGGTTGCTTGAGGCAATCATTTTGATGGTGTCAAAGGGGGAGAATGAGTGGTTTAAGTTAGAATTTTGACTTAAAATGGATGATTTTAAGTATTTTATCTAACTTAGAACTTGAATGCTTGAATGTTTAAAATGGAGAAGACATGGATTAAGGAGGAGGTACCTCTTAGGTTCTGATATGTCTTATATTTTTAACATATTATTATTGTTAAGTGAAAACTTAACTTGGATTATGAGTAGAATTGAAAATGGGAAGAAGATATAGATTAAGGGGGAGGTTACCTCTTAGGGATGTCTTAATTTTTCAATTGTTATGTTTTGCTATTGCTATTGTGGTTGTTGTTTATCTCTAACTTAAACGTATTACCATACATCAAAAAGGGGGAGATTGTTGAGGCAATCGACCCTTAAATGATTGGAAGATCATGGTTTTGATGTGTGGGCGAATAGGTTTAAGGTTAGAGTGTTATGTTGTATTTGATGTGTGTGATTGAGTTTGCAGGACTTGAAGAATCACACATGGTGGATATATCCGAGGGACGAGAGCCGAGGGAGGAGAGCTCCAAGGGCAAGCCGAGAAGTGGACTTCAAGGGCACACGTGAAGGGTGGCATGGAGGCAAGCCAAGGGAAGGCTTGCGTGCGCATCCGAGGGATAATAGCCAGAGGAAGAGGACTTCAAGGGGCGAGCCAAGGGAGCAGACCTGAAGGCACACGCGAAGGAGAAGGTCCGGAGTGGCTGGAACTAAGATGGGAGGCAGGGCAATCGACTGGCCTGGAGGCAGTCGACTGCCAAAACCCATAGAAAGTTTGCGGCCTCGGACCAGTCGACTGGCCTTGGGGTAGTCGACTGGTATACCCCGAAACTAGCTGTTGGCTAGCCGTTGGCCAGCAATTAATGCTGGGCCAGTCGACTGCCCTTGCGGGCTGGATAGACTGCGAGTCTGTCCTTTTTACCTATAAAAGGAGCACCTTTTTGCACGTGTACGGTACGGTTCCGTACAGTAACGAGGTGCTGCCCAACCGAAAAGTGTTCTTGCTTCCTCTCACTCAATTTACTTCATTCTGTAAAGAGGAAGATCGCAGTTGTAATGGTTTCTCCACCTGAAGGAGATTTTCATAGTGAAAGTTGTGCTCACGGCGTGAATCCTTGGATTAGTCACCCATCTGGGTGGATACCAAAGATCGAAACGATCCGAAATAGTGCATTCACCCCCCCTCTGCACGCCTTAGACGATCCTTCAAAAGGTACCTCGTTCATTTTCATTGTCCTACATATCTCATAGAACGTTTCTAGATACCGATGAGGGTCTTCTCAGGGCCCACCCCCAAATTGATCTTGTTGGATCATAGATATGAAGGCAGGTTTGATTTCAAAATTATTGGCCTCAACAATAGGCCTAGAAATCCTTGAACTGAAACCCGTTGCATATGGTGCTGCATAATCCTTTAATGACTTATTATTCTTGTTTTCGTTAGCCATGACGCTTTGGTTTGCCTCTGAATCAAATTGTGCTGTTTGCTCTCTTCTTCTGCATCTAAGGTATGATCTATCTCAGGATCAAAAGGCAATAAGGTACCTGCAGAAGGCAATCTATGCATGTACAACAAATAGAATCCGCACGAATAAGAACAGATATTTCTCAAAAGAAGCAAGAATCAAGAAAACAAGTATAGACAACTATAATTTTTGTGTTTTCAAAGTATGTGTAAAAAGAAAAGCAACTATGTTTTTGTATTTTGTATAGGTATGAAAAGAAATCGCAGCTATGTTTTTGTATTTTGTATAGTTATAAAAAGAAATTATAACTATGTTTTTTAATCTTTTTTTCCTATGTAAGAACAGTAAATCTCTATAAGGGAAATGTAAACCAATATATAAAATAAGCAAAAGAAATGCCTAGTCTAACTCTGAATGCTAATCACCTAATGTTGTCCTACTCAGTCTCCAACAACGGTGCCAACAACTTGAAGTGAACTTCACAAGTGCACAGTATATTGTCGAGTAATAAAAAGATATCGTATCTATAGAGATTGATGAGACAAGCACTAGAGAAGTAGCACTAATGAGCTAGCTAAGCAAGTCGAAAAGGGGAGAAGGTGACACTGAACTTGCTTGCTAGAGAGAGAGAAAGAGAGTAGAGAGTAGAGAGGGGAAGGGAGGAGATCTAGGCTCTTAGAGTTGGAAGACTATGTGGGAGGAATGTCGTAGGGCGTAAGATTCCATGTGATGATCCTTGAAGTTCATGGATTGGTAAAGCCTTGGTCTCTATGATTTAGGATCATAGGTAGTCTAACTAGATTATCAATGTGAGTAGCTAATTCACATTGGAGTGTTTCCCCCATGGGTCATCTGATGCCATTAGATAGGCCAGGTAATTTAGGATGTCCGGTTAAAGGTCGACCTTTGTCACAGACTCCCCCGGTCATATGATCCTACATTACACAAGTCATCTCATACACAGGATTGGGGGGAACCCATTGAGTGGGGATTAGATCTATCATTGTGTGGATACAATGTCTAAGTTAAGAGAATGCTCAAGATTGTCTGGTTGAAATAATACCCTTGTCAAAGAGGGCTTCTCTGGCATACAACCTTGAGCATCTCCCCTTTTGACCATAGATCCATACAATCCATTCAACACATCAATCATGCCTACACACAAGCAAATAAGCATAAAATATTCATTGAAGTATTTGATCAAACAAGATATGTTCCAAAGCATGTCATTAATCCAAGGAGATTACACAAACTATGGAGTTTACTTCAAAAATATATCACATCTACTCCCTAGCCCTAGATCATAGAAAGATCTACTCATTAGACATGAAGATGAGAACTAAGACACAAGATTTAAGCTTTTTGAACAAAAGGGAGAGAGAGAGAGAGAGAGAGAGAGAGAGGAAGAAGCTTATCCGTCGTGATATGCAATCTTGAGATCCAATCCAAGCCTTTGTGATGATGGAAAAGCGTCAGAGAAGGTGTGGAGTCGTCAGAGGTCATCAGAATGGAGTGTTGGAGCCTAAGGATGGTCCCCCTTGGTGGGAAAACTTCCTCCTCGTGGAAAGGGGAGAACCCCCCCTTTTATAGGCGAGCTCCACCGACCTGACATGACCCACACGACACGGGTTGTGTGGCGTGGCACAGTCTAGCCGTGCCATGCACGGTGGAACTGGCATGGCCAAAGCAAGCTCGTGCCTGGCTAGCATTGCCTGGATGAGCCACATTCGGCAGAATTGGCACGACCAACGCAAGGCCATGTTGGATGACAATACTTGAGCGAGGAAATGGGGCATGACTTGAATGTACCCATGCCTGCTTGACACAGCTAAGTTGATTCCTAAGGCACGAGTCATGCCATGGGGCCTTCTATTCGTCGTGCACACGACCATACCGGATGGCACGACCTTAGATGGGGTGCTGCACATGTCGTGGAGCACGGCCAGGGCGTGTAGGTTGTTGGTGGGGGGGGGGGGGGGGGGGGGGGAGATGCATGTCTCTTGACCAACACCTCATCTTGATGGTCTCCGGCTCCGATTTGCTCCTTTTCTTATTTGTTTGGTTCCAAAACATTCCCTAAAAGTGAAAATAGAGAAAGAGCAGATCTCCGAATAAAAATAGGGAATATGCTTATAAAAGCTAGAAAAGGACATAACAACGTAAATATGAATCAAGCAAATCAAGTGAATGAGCATGAAAATAAGGATAAAAAGTATCAAATCTACGCGCATCACACTTGTAGACTTAAACTTTTGCTTGTTCTCAAGTAAATACTGTGCACGTACTTACCAGTCGCAATGCCTCATAATCCCTAGTGACGTAACCTATATCTATCAAACACTTTCACTGATGAGCATGCTAATGAAAATCAATTCAAGAATGGCCTAAGTAGGACTTCTCTGTGCTCAATGCAATAAGTGGTCATATTTTATCAAGTTTTCGATCCTAATGCCAAGTGAAGTCGTCATCTAACTAGTTTCCTTGCGGTCCCGGCGATAGACACTTACCTACCACATGCTTGGCTCCTCTCATTCAAACTGCCCATGGTCTCAAAGACATGCTCGAATCAAGAGAAGCCTAGCATTCATTTACCAGTAGTCTAACACGGTCTCAAAGGGGCAAATTTCTAGTTTCCACTCACAAAACTATTTTTTAACCCTTTTTTTTTAGTGCTTCAAGAGTGTCGCATTCACCTAAATTTCACATCAAATTGTATAAGCTTGGATTTGATTTTTCTGAGTGAGCTTTAATGAGCTGAGCAACATCTAGTAACCAAAATACAGTTTAAAAGATCATCATGGGATATAAGTACTAGTAAATTCGATGAATCATGACTTTTTATCAAGTTATCAACTCTTCAAAATAGGCAAGGTGAAAAGAGATCCTAAAACTAGATCAAGCTCAAATAGCTGAATAGAATAATGCTCAATTCATACTAATGAAGATAGAGGCAGACATGTACTCGACATACTAGCAAAAGCAAGTGATATTATAAATGAGAAATTGAAATATAGAAGTATCTACTCAAAAACAAGACAAGCAACACTAATATGTATCAAATAACTCCCAAAATGAATCAACTAAAAATGAAATTGACTCAAGCCATGGTGAAACGAAATGCAAGCAACTAAAAATAACTATGTAGATATGTACATACCCCCCAAACTTGGACCACACAATGGCCCACTATGGTTAGAAAGGAGGAGGGGAGGGTGACAAGTCGGTAGTTTGAATGATGGTGGAGGGTAAGGGTCAGGGGGTATCTGGTCATGAGAAGACCCGCGACGTTTCGGAGGGAATCTAGGGGCTCCCTCCATATTTTCAATCTACTCATGGTACCCATAGAGGGAGTAAATATGCTATTGAGTAATATAAATACTATTCCTAAACTCCCTCATGTGTTGCTCATGGTTCTATGAGGTTATGCATCGACTACAGGTAGTTGAATGTAGTGACCATCAAGAACATCCTACGTCACGTATTGAGGATTTGTTTGATCAGCTGAAGGATACATCATTTTATTCCAAGATAGATTTGCAGTCAGGTTATCATTGTTGAGGCAATCTATGGTCCGGAGTGACCATGTGTTTTGATGTTTGGGCAAAGGGTTAAGTTAGGTTCATCCTTATGTTTGATGTGTGTATTTGAGTGTGCAGGTTTGCAGGATACATATGGACTTAGCTGGACGACTTCGGGACCAGTGAAGGATGGCATGGGGAGACGAGTCGTGGGCTTGCATGCATCCGAGGGACAGTGGATAAAGCAAGGACGATGAGCCGAGGGAAGCGAACTTCGAGGCATACATGAAGGATGACATGGGGAGACGAGCCGCGGGCTTGCATGCATCCGAGAGACGAGAGCCAAAGTCGAAGAAGACTTGAAGGCAACAGGTTGAGGCTGCTGGATGAACAGTTAGCTAAGTCGTGAGGGTTCGAATGCTGAGAGAAGTGTACTCGGGAAGGGAAACCCTAGGTTTAGGATTGGATCAGTCGACTGATGCTTGGATCAGTCGACTGATGAAGTGCACAGAAAGATCAGTCGACTAATCTATGATCAGTTGACTGATGACGGCTAGAAATCGAACGTTGGGCTGTAATGTTCGAATCCAAGTTGGATCAGTCGACTGGTGCTTGGACCAGTTGACTGGTAACGATCATTTCAGCAAAGAGCTCTATTTAAGAGAGCTCGGTTTTAGCTGAGAGTTCTTAGCGAAACAAGCTTGGGTAAAGCCTGTTAGTAGCCTAAATGTGCTTAGAGGTTGTCAAGGGATTGCGACGAAGTTTCTCCACCCACAAGGAACGACAAGAGCTAGCCGGAGGTCTTCCGAGGAGTCATCCACCGACGGATCGAGATCATCCACCTTATGGATAGCCGTGGAGTAGGAGTGTCGTCTCCGAACCACGTAAAGGTTTGGTGTTAGCATTGTTTTAGGTTGTTTGTTTTAGTTTTCCGCTTACGCTTGCTAACACGTGTAGGAAGAAAATTGAAAAGTGGCTATTCACCCCCCCTCTAGCTAAACGACAAGGTCTCAACAAGTGGTATCAGAGCCGGGGTCGCCCGTCTACGGACTAACCGCCGGGAGAGCAAAAAGCTAGAGGAAGATGGACTCGGAAGGTCCGCTAGGATGGGATACTCGGATTCCACCTCCATACGACCGAGATGACTTCGAGTATTGGAGGAAGCAATTGGAGACGTGGTTCCAAATGGATTGGGACCATTGGACCATATTGAAGGTTCCATTTGAAGCTCCAACGGACAAGAAGGAATAACACCTTCGACCTCGGTATTGGACCAAGGATCAAACGGAGGAAGCGGAGGCGGATAAGGAGGTAACTAAAATTGTATTAAATTTATTACCTCCATATATTGTGTCAAATGTAGGAGAATACAATGTTGGGACCGGGTGCATGTCGACAAGGATACGAGTTCGTAAAATTTAAAATTTTTACGTGCAGCGGAAGAGTTTGCATAAAATAATTTCCTAAATTATTTTAACTTCGTATCTAGCATGCAATCTTATGGTGTGTTGACATAATCATAAAATAAAACATTGCGGAATAGTAAACAAATTTACTAAGTACCTCTCGTAACTCGAAGTAAGGGACGAGATCCAACCGTAGCGTCCCTTGGAAGCTCCGCCTCTATTCGCGTCCACGCCGAGTTCTCTTCGGGATGACTTCACAAAGTCACGAGTTTTGTGCCGACGAGAACTACTAGATTCTCGGAAGGCACAACTAGAAGGACAAGAGAAAAATTAGGAAAACTAACCAACGAAGTAACGGAATCGAATTCCGAGAAGAGAGGAGTCGCTATCCGCTTCTTCTTCTTCGTGTTCGGGTTCTCCTTCTCCTTGAAAGCTCACGCCAACTCCCTTGGATGATGGTTGTGTGCGCCGGCCCTAATCCACAAGGATGGGGCGCCGGCCCTAATGTGAAGGAGAAGAAGATGAGGAGAGAAGAGAATAAAGAGAGAGAGGGAGAGCTCTAATTAATCTCTTGATTAATTGATTGATCTAAAGGGCTAGCCTTTGGTTCCTTTATATAGTAGCAACTCTTTGCTAAGTCTCTCTCTAAACAGAATTAGTTATAAGAAATTTATCCTATAAATTTTCTTAACTAATTATTCCGTTTAAACCAAGTCTTTATTATAAACTAATTTATAATAAAACTTATTCTTTTCTCTCTTTAAATTATGGAATAAATTTTTATAAGAATTTATAAACTTTCTTATTATGATAAAATCAATTCATAATTGATTTTATAAAATTAAAATAAACCAATTCATGGATTATTTTAACTTCCATAAAAAGAATAAATTTCTACAAATTTATTTATATAAATTTTCTTTATACAAATTTATTTATCCATAATTTATAAAATAAACCGCGCTAGATTTATTTTATTAATTAAACCAATTAAATTGGTTTAATCTCCTTTAATGGCCGGCCACCACAAGGAGGGTTAGCACCTCCTTTGGCCGGCCAAACCAACCCGAACCGGTCGCGAATTAAACTCATTTAATTCGCCCAAAAAGCCTTCAAAAGACTTAGCCATTTTTAGCTTCCATTGCGCCTCTGATTAACTCAGATTCGACTCGTTTCTCTTGATCGGAAAATCCAATTTTCAACTCGTTTTAAATCCCTCGGATTACTCGTATTGCGTGTGACTAAATAGGCTTTCGATTTATGTTGGCCGTCTATAATTAACCCATTAATTATAGATCGATCATGAGTGGCACCTAGTAGTACATCATGATCCCCAATTAATCGAAAGATCAACGGTTTGACCCCAGAAGAAATTATTCTGAAACCCTTCAGCAGCTCTAATGAATCGTGCCTCATTCCCTTCACCACCTTATACCCACTTGGTTCAGGACACGGTCTATGGTGTCAGTCCCCACTAGGCTGACTACGTCACACCTAGCCCAAGTAGTGTCTTCCTCGTCCTTTGGATTTCTAATTACTCTCATGTATTTAAGAGACTCGCACTCTTAACATGATATGCTCTGGCCAGAGGCTTTGAGTAACAATCCGACGATAGGCCTGGGTATACATCTCCTCGCAAGGAGTGGTGAATCCTTTGTAGGCTGTTCAAACATCTTCGGGCACTTCGGCTTATACCCAATCATCCTGGGTCCACACCTCCTTGGAGATGCTTGCTTAAGATGTCAAAGTATAAGTCTCCATGACCAAGATGACTTGAACACCGCAAGTCAAAGGAACATCGCACTTAAGCCGCAGTAAGATCTTCATTGACATATCTACATGTAGATTCCCATATGAAGTCTCACAGCTAGTCACTCCAATGAACTAGTTCCCTTAACTAGCATCCATGTTTATCTCCGGACATCCCAATGTCACCAGCCAGTGAGAATCAGCTGATTAGAGAATAACCCATGCTAGTCTCAACAGAATTGATAGTGTCCGTTTTTATCAATTCATCGACTAGGGATAATTTCAATACTTCACAATTGCACATTAGAGATAATCACTAGTTGTGATCTCATCACAAATTCTCTTATGCTGTGAGTTGTGTTGCGGACATTCAGTAGATGAGTTTAAGATCCCAATCAAATACACAAACATGTACACTCAAATAGTGAATTATCATTTATTAAAATAAATGTTTACAATCATAAGGCGATTGCCTTAGGACACTTCTCTCATATCACTAACATACAAGAATGCATATGAGCTATGGAGAAAGGTGATAGCTTTACATGAAAATTCGATACAAAGACAAGGAGAGGAGCAGCCCAAAGAAAAGGGGTCATTGGTCCAAGAGAAGGAGAAGGACAAATTGGAGATTGAATCAAGTTCAACATCCGAAGAGGAGGATAAAAGGGAATCATCCACATCCTCAAGTGAGGAAGAAATAGGAGGAGTCTCCACGTCAAGGATTGAGGGGGAGGAAAGACCATCCTCAATGTCGGAGCAAGAAGAAGTCTCAACCTCCATTAAAGCAAAATCAAAGGATCACATAACTTGCATTGGGTGCAATCAAAAGGGGCACTACAAGGACAAGTGTCCATTGGATAGGAAAAAGGAGGTAAACCTTAAACCCAAGTCAATTTTTTTGAAATCTAACATGGGTTGTAGGGAAAAGAAGGAGAAGATGCTCATAAGGTGCTTCACATATGGTGAGCTAGGTCATTACCACACCAAAAGTTTAAGGAAAGGAGAATTCAAGAAATTAGAGCATTTGAGGAAATGGGAGAAGAAGGAGGAGAAGAAAAGCTCACATCAAGGGGGAGCTACAAGGGTAAGGGAGGTAATTCCTAACTTTAAGTTTAAATGTAATTCAAATTTAAATTCCTCCATGCATATTAGAAATAATGAAAATTATTTACCCATGCATAGTTTTGGTTTTAGATATCATGATAAAAATAGGGTTAATGTTGCATATCAAAACCCTAGGAAATTCATGCATCATGACAAACCTAGAACCTCTAGACCTAAGGATCAAGGCATTAATCCCAAGAAGGGGAAACACATGCCTAGGCAAATGGGTATGTCTAGGAATGTTCAAGGTGGATATGTTGATTCTAGGTTTAAAAACCTAAAAAGGAAAAGTCAAGCCTTAAGGGTAAAACTTGATAAATTAGAGAAACCCTAGATAGATTCACTATTGGATCTAAGGGTTTAGGTAGAGTGTGGGGTGGTCAAAAACCCAACAATGATAGATCGGGTTTAGGATACCGATCTAAGTTCTCCGATGCCAATGAAAAGAAATATGCTAGGGTAGAATATAACTATGGGAAGGAGGAGAAGCCCAAGAATGTCAAGGGAGTGTCATTTAAGGGTAAAAAAAGTACTTAACCAAGGACAAGATGTCCCAAGTTAAGAAAGTTAAGGTTGCAGGCCAAGAGCCACCGGAGGTACACCGGTGTGGCCTAGTGTTTGTTGAGTCATCTAGGGAGGTGGCTAAGGCTAAGAGCTCAATGGGAAGCTCTAGGAGTCAAGTTGGGACCCATGGTCTATGGATCTCGGGAGGATTTCTCTCGGAAGTCTAGATGGGTCATGCAGTGTGCCAAAGGATATGGAGACAGATTTGGAGTCTCAATCCTAGGGATTTGACACATTGGGTTTGAGTTTCATGCATGAAAATATGACATTGGAGTTACATAGCATGGAAATTGATTTTTGATGTGTAGATGTCATATAAACAAATGTTAGGGATGCATTGTGGTTTGGTATGGGCAGAGACATCAAGAGGAGGCCAAAACTAATACTTTAGGTCAAGGTTCAATTGAACCATTTAGCTAGTTTTGAATTTTGTGTCAATCTTGGGACTGGTGATAGATACATTTTTTAATATATTTTTCCCAAGTAAATATGGGGCGCATAAATTTCTTCACAAAATTTAGAAATTTTTTGAGATTTATGAAATTTCTGGTGCATTTCTGAAATTGAGTCAGAAATGTTGAAAATGGGATATTCAGGGTACCAGTCGACTGGTTCAGGGGGCAGTCAACTGGTAACAGTGCTATCGGAGAGAGACTAGCTACTGTATGATTTTTGATGGGGATCAGTCGACTGGTAACTATCGCAGTCGATTGATATATGCTGAAATTATTTTTCAGCAATCGAAAAGTGTCGTAATGATGTAAAACAAGTGTATAATCTTATGGGGGGTTAATACACTTTGTTTATTATCATTAGAGGTTAAAGGATCTAATAAGAGGGTAAGTGTTGGAATTTTTTTGATGTGTGCCAAAGGGGGAGAAGTGTTGGGTTTAAGTGGGAAACCAACTACGTCTTTGTAAGAAATCCTAGGTTAAGGGGGAGCTTAGGTAAACGGGGAGCATTGTTGCTCATTTGGTGGCAAAGGAGGAACCTTGGGAAGGTTCTTAAAAAGCCTTTGTAAGTCCAATATAGGGGAGACTTGGAGAGGTTTTAAAAAAGCCCGATTTGGTAGAAGTCCTAAACTCTTTGGTGAGGTTAGGTGTGGGGATGCCTTGTGATAGGATCCATGCATGTTTGCATTGCATACGCATTGGCGGTATAAGTCCAAGGTGAAGCCTTGGCAACATAAGTCTAAATAGTTATTAGCATTGTATTTGCTATTTATTTTCTCTAACTTAAACACATTACCAAATATCAAAAAGAGGGAGATTGTTGGGGTAATCTATGGTCCGGAGTGACCATGTGTTTTGATTTTTTGAGCAAAGGGTTTAAGTTAGGTTCACCCTTGTGTTTGATGTGTGTATTTGAGTGTGCAGATTTGCAGGATACACATGGACTTAGTGGACGGCTTCGGGACCGGTGAAGGATGGCATGGGGAGACGAGCCATGGGCTTGCATGCATCCGAGGGACCGTGGACAAAATAGGAACGATGAGCCGAGGGAAGCGAACTTCGAGGCATACGCGAAGGATGACATGGGGGGATGAGCTGCGGACTTGCATGCATCCGAGGGACGAGAGCCAAAGTCGAAGAAGGCTTGAAGGCAACAGGTCGAGACTGCTAGATGAAGAGTCAGCTAAGTCGTGAGGGATCGAGTGCTGAGAGAAGTATACTCGAGAAGGAAAATCCTAGGTTTAGGGGTGGACCAGTCGACTGATACTTGGATCAGTCGACTGATGAAGTGCACAGAAAGATCAGTCGACTAATGGCGGCTGGAATTCGAACGTTAGGTTGTAACGTTCGGATCCAAGTTGGACTAATCGACTGGTGCTTGGACCAGTCGACTGGTAACGGTCATTTTAGCAAAGATCTTTATTTAAGAGAGCTCGGTTTTGGCTGAGAGTTCTTGGCGAAACAAGCTTGGGTAAAGCCAGTTAGTAGCCTAAACGTGCTCAGAGGTTGTCAAGGGATTGTGGTGAGGTTTCTCCACCCACAAAGAGCGACAAGAGCTAGTCGGAGGTCTTCCGGGGAGTCATCTACCGATGGATCGGTATCGTCTATCTTACGAACAGCCATGGAGTAGGAGTATCGTCTCCGAACCACGTAAAGGTTTGGTGTTAGCATTGTTTTAGGTTGTTTGTTTTAGTTTTCCGCTTGCACTTGCTAACACGTGTAGGAAGAAAATCGAAAAGTGGTTATTCACCCCCCTCTAGCTAAACGACAAGGTCCCAACAATCATCAGCTGAGAGTCAGAGATCCAAAAGATAGTTTTTTGCACTCGGTATGGACATTATGAGTTTTTGGTAATGTCATTTGGGATTATCAATGCTCATGCAATGTTCATAGATCTCATGAACCGGGTATTTCTAGAGTATTTGGATCAGTTTGTTATCGTTTTTATTGATGACATCCTGATCTACTCTCGTTCTAAGGAGGAGCGCGTATGTCATCTTTGTATCATCCTTGAGATGCTGCAACGGAAGCACTTGTATGTGATATTCAACAAATGTGCTTTTTCGATGCCTTCTGTGGTTTTTCTCGGACATGTGATTTCCATCCGAGGCATCTCTATAGACCCTCAGAAGATCGAGGCTATCACCTTTTGGGAACAACCGAAGTCAGTCTAGGAGATGCGTAGTTTTTTGGGCTTGGCGGGATACTATTGATGCTTTTTTGAGGGATTTTCCAGTATTGCCACCCGCTGACATGCCCGACTAGGAAAGGTGTGAAGTTTGTATGAATCGAGCCTTGTGAGACCAACTCTTAGGAGCTGAAGTGGAGGCTAGTATTTGCACTAGTTCTAGTATTGCCCTCAGGAGAAGACGACTTTGTACTCTACATCGAAGCATCCTATTAGGGTTTGGGTGCGGTATTGATACAGCATGGTCGGATAGTCTTTCATGCTTCTCGTTAGCAGAAGGAGCATGAGAAAAATTATCCAATACATGATCTTGAGCTTGCCGCCATTATCTTGCACTTGAGATTTGGAGATACCATCTGTCTGGTATTACTTTTGAGAATTTTATGAATCATAAAAGTTTCAAATATTTCTTCACTTAGAAGGAGCTCAATCTCTGACAGAGGAGATGGATAAAGTTCTTGAAGGATTACGATTGTACTATTAGCTACCATCCAAGAAAAGCTAATGTGGTGGCAAACACATTGAGCAAGAAGTTTAGAGGGGTTTTATCTTGTCACAGAGTGATAGTCACAATGCTAGTTTATGGTTTCTCAGAGTTGAGCCTAAAGGAGCAGGGATAAACTGAGAGGGGTATTCTTGTGACTATGGTTGCTCAGGCACTGATCAGGATGCGAATCAAAGAGGCTTAGGTAAGTAATCAACATCTGTAGTTTCTCGGCTGTCGAATAGCCTCTGGGTAGCAAACCGAGATTACCAGAGATGCTAAGGTGTCTTGTACTTCCGAGGGAGATTATGCTTACCTGAGTCACATCCAATCATGGAAGAGTTATTCGAGAAGGCTCATCACTTTCGATTCGCTATTTATCCTGGTGGAACCTGTTGGGGCAATCTATGGTCTGGAGTGACCATGTGTTTTGATGTTTGGGCAAATGGTTTAAGTTAGGTTCACCCTTGTGTTTTGATATGTGTATTTTGTTAGGATCTGGGATGGCTAGAGAGGGGGAGGGTGTGAATAGCCACCCACTAAAAACTTTGGCTTCTTTCATTTCTGCACTCAGGTTAGCAGCGGAAAAACAAAACAAACAGAAAGAAACAAAACAGAAATGAACACCAGGATTTACAAGGTTCGGGGATAACTTGCCCCTACTCCTTGGCGTGCTCGTGAGGTGGGCGATCCCTTGATCGTCGGCAGATCTGCCCCGGAGTGAATCCGGCTAAAGAACTTCTCCTTCTCGGTGGAGTAACCTCTCCACAAGCGTATTAGAAGAATATCAGTTAAGCATAAGAGACAACGAGAAGGAAGACAACAATAAGCAGCAAGGAACAACATAAAACTCAAGCAAGAAGCAAGAACACAGAGAGCACAGCAACACCACAGCAAAACCCTTTGCTTCGATCTCTGGTCGTTGTCTCCTCTGCTTCGCCAGCTTCTTCTTAAGCCTTTCTTCTACATACCAGGCTGCACACACACAGGCCACACACACAGACGTCATCACCTACTCTGACCTCTTCTAAGCTCTCTGTACACTGAAGTCATCTCTTCAGCTGAAGCTTCAGATCAGATGCCTAGATGCCAGACGTCGTTGAAACCTGCAAACATATACCAAACAAAATGGCCGCAGCGAAGTCTCCATTGACCCTCCTTCTTGCTCCTTAATTTGAATATCACAGCTTTGTATCATCTGTACACTCACAGATTTATTAGCGAAGCAAATCAGAAACAAATCAGAAATCTGACAACCATTTGAATTAAAGTTCTGTGGTGTTGATCGGTCACCTTGACCAATCAGGCACCTTCCTGACCAAGCAGACTCTATTCTGATTGGTCTCACTGATCAATCAGAGACTAGGGATCGATCACCAGACCGATCCCTTATCTTACTGAGATTTCAAGACAAACTACCCTGATTGGTCTTGCTGACCGATCAGGGGTAGTCCTGATCGGTCAAACTGACCGATCAGCCAGATGGCCGACCGATCAAGCTTCAACTTGATCAGTCCAGCCTGGTCCTGATCGGTCACACTGACTGATCAGATAACTCTCTGTGACCTCACAGAATCTTTTCTGATCGGTCACCAGATCATTCAGAAAGCCTTCTGTTTCCTCAGAAGCTTTCTGGATCGATCATCAGACCGATCAGACATCCTGGATCGGTCCTGTGACCGATCTACTATCGAGAGAGTTCGTACCAACTCCCTGATCGGACTGCAGACCGATCCAGCCACTCATTTGGCCCCTGAGTCCAGAGAACAGGCTCCCTTGCCCTTTCTGACTCAGTCTCCCTTGCCCTTTCTGACTCAGTCTGGTCCGGAGAACGAGCTCCCGAGCCCTCTCTGACCATAGTCCAGAGAACGAGCTACCGAGCCCTCTCTGACTCATCCCAGTCCAGAGAACGAGCTACCGAGCCCTCTCTGACCTAAGTCCGGAGAACGAGCTACCGAGCCCTCTCCGACTCATCCCGGTCCAGAGAACGAGCTACCGAGCCTCTTTGACCTAAGTCCGGAGTGTTGGTGCAGAAAGCACCATATCGAACCTTGTTTTGATATTGGCAAAGGATTCAAAGTTAAGTACTATTTGTGATCTAACGTTGTTCACTGAGTGTGCAGAAAAAGCCCTAGCGAAGGACTGCTAGGCACCTGGCGAAGGAATGCCAGGATACAAAGCCCTAGCGAAGGACTGCTAGGCAACTAGCGAAGGGCTGCTAGTCACCAAGTCCTAGCGAAGGGACTGCTAGGCAACTAGCGAAGGGCTGCTAGTCATCAAGTCCTAGCGAAGGACTGCTAGGCAACTAGTGAAGGGCTGCTAGTCATCAAAGTCCCTAGCGAAGGACTGCTAGGGCAAAGCTAGGCGAAGGATGCTGCATAGACAGCTCATCTAAGACCTGGCAAAGGACCGCCAGGCAAAAGTCCAACCAAAGGAGCGGTTGGCATCAGGTATATTCTCCCGAGAGGAGTAGGTGAGGACGCGTTCCCCGTCGAGGGAACAGTAGGCGTCGGTTCGACCTAGGGTTCCATTTTGGAGACCCAAAGTCAGAACCAAGACAGCTAAGGCTGTATAAACTAATATTTTATTATTTTATTGTGTTTTGGACTAACCCTGGATGCAGGACCGAAGGAACGTGTGTCTGCAGCTCAGACAGCCGCAATGGAGTGAGGCAGCAGCTGAGTAGGGCGCCCTGAGTGTCCAGGGCACCCCCAAGGTAAAGATGAAACAAATAAAGCAAAAAGGAGCCTCGGCTGAATACTGGCCGGGGCGCCCCCAGCAGCCAGGGCGCCCCCAGCAACCAGGGCGCCCTCAGCGCCCAGGGCGCCCTCAGCGCCCAGGGCGCCCTCAGCACCCAGGGCACCCCCAGCAGCCAAGGCGCCCCGCGCCTAAGCCAGCGAAGCCAATCACCCTTATCCAGCCGAGACGCCCGCACGGAAGGAGTCAAGCAGGGCGCCCCCAGCGTCTAGGGCGCCCCCAGTGTCAAACCTCATCCCTATTCGAGTGGGATAGAGGTTAACCGAGTGAATCTCGAATCACGTGACACGTGGGGGGGCGCCCCCGACGTCCAGGGCGCCCCGAGGTGCTATAAATAGCACCCAACGCCCAGGCTTCCTACAACACTTCCAACACAACGCTTCTACGCTCTTCTGCTCTCACGCCTTGCTCCGGAAACTGCCCAACTCGAGCCGACGACGTCCCGCTGCTCCGGAAAAGGTCAACCCACAATCGGACGTCGGTAAAAGAAGAGTCTTTTTAATTATTTAGTTTACTGTGCTAAATTTGTATATCAATCCTTGTAAACTATTATTGCGCCTTATATAGAATTGCCCAAAGTAAACGGTCAACGACCGTGGGCCTTGGAGTAGGAGTCGACCCAGGCTCCGAACCAAGTAAAATCGATAGTGTCTCTGTGTGATTTTGTTTTCTTAATTTCCGCTGCGTACTTGCTCTAAGTTTTTCCGAAATACGATTTCCGATATTCACCCCCCCCCTCTATCGGTTCTCTCGATCCAACAAGTGGTATCAGAGCGGGGAAGCTCAAATTTGGTGCAACACCAATTTGGGAGTTTTTCGGATTTACGAATTTTTTTTTCATTTTATTTTTTTTCTTTTTTAATTAACACCACTCGATCTTTTCCGCCCATTTATTTTAAAATAAAAAATATGTGTAGAGAATTGTTAAAATAATCAATTTTTGAAAATTTGTCATAATTTTTTTTTTATTATTTTAATATTTTTCTCAAAATTCGTGCTACTTTAATTCGAGCAAATTTTTTTTCAAAGATTAAATTCTTACTTTGTCATTATTAATCAAAATTGACAAAATCAACATTTTCAAAAATTTATCATAAATTATTTTTATTATTTTATTATTATTCTGACTCGAAAGTCGTGTAATATTTTTTTTGGCTATTTTTTTTTCTTTCTCCCGCACTACTAATCCAAGACCAAGTCTTGGTACATTTCTGTTATTTCTTTTGTGTGCAAGGATTATTTTTAATGACCAATCAAGAATGGAATAACATTCGTCCACCGCTCTTCTCTGGTGAAAATTTCAACTCCTGGAGAAGTCAAATGGAATCCCACCTGAAGGCTAATATGTATTTATGGTCGATAATCCAAACGGGGTTCAGAATCCCCACGGAAGATGGAACATCGATCACTTGGGACAAATTGGATGAACCAACTCTGAGGAAGATCGAGACTGATGCTAAGGCAACAGTGATCATACAATGTGGTTTAACCAACGAACAACTCAAGCTAGTCGGTTCATTTGGATGTGCTAAAGAGATGTGGGAGAAGCTACTCAGCCTACACGAAAAGAGCTCCGATATTGAGGTCTTTGAAGGAGAGATGTTCGAATCATCGGACGAATCAAATGAAGAAGAAGATTACCAAAGTTATCTTGCAGTCTCGGTCCAAGCACAGACAGCCGAGTCAGACTCAACACCCGACGTTGAAATCGAACCTGAGTCAGACGACGAGTTGACTGAGACAAAAATGGTAAGCAATTTCAAATCTTCTTTTAAATTAAGGTTAGATAATCAAGTTGATATTGCAATGGTCGAGGAAGGTATAGTTTTTATTGCAGGGAAAACTCCAAGAGAACCACCAAAGAAGAAGGTTCAACCTATACCTGAGTCCGACTCAGACTCAGAATTTGACGACGAAGAAGGGGATCATCGGAAGAAGGTCCGGATGGCTCACGACCACTACAAGATGCCGAAAGAACAATCAAACAAAAGAAAGATGGCTAGAATCATGGGGGAGATTCCCAACCGGGAATCAAAAGGTAAATTTATAGTATTTAAAAATCCATTATTTACCATAAATAATATGATTGAATCTTATAAATTAATTAAGGCTAATGGGTTAGAAAATTTAATTCATAATATTGCTGTTTTTGATAATCCAGAATATTATTACGATTATGATGTAACTTAGATCATGTTTTTTGCTTAATTGTATGTTTCTTTTTATTTTATTTTTATTTTTTTTGTTAAAATTAGGATTGATTAGTTTAAGGACAAAACAATTTAACTAAAATTTGAAAAATATAGTATTGGGTGGCGGTGAGATGATAGTACGTTAGGGAAGCTATCTTGGCGGAACTAGCCGAAGCTACCGATCCAAGACCCAAACTAGTTAGACCAGAAGTTTTCAAAAAGTAATTTTGAAAATGAAATTTCACTAAAAGGCTTTGTCTAGGAAAGGGTTGATGATCCAATAAGGCTACGACCAAAGAAGGCCCTATGCCTCGCCAAGACCTGGAAGCCAATTTTTGAAATTCAAATTCAATTTACTCTTTGTCAAATTCGAATCTAACACAAATTTTCAGTTAATCTTAGATTTAAATATTCTTTTTCAAAATAAATTCAAAACTAATTATTTTCAAATTTAAGTTAACTAATTAAAATATTTGTCTCATAAAACCCATAAGGTTAACATGCTTGATCACGTAGAACTGGGTGAGACATCTAGGACGTAAAAGCATAATTCACCATCCTTTTAAATAAAATTTCATGTTAAATATCTCAATAGACTCGGTTTAAATATAATCTAGGGCCTGTTTGATTTAGTCCAACATTGTCAACATAGTCAAACCTGCTCAACACTGAAGTTCCTTAAGGAACTTAGATAAAAATCAGACTGGGTCAGATACAGGGGAGTTTCTTTTAATACTTTTCAAAAATTTTAAATTGTTTTTCAAAAACCTTATGCTCTAAATCTTATTATCATCTCGATAAGGTTTTCAAAAATTAGTTCAAAAACCTTGGTATATTACTATCTCTTTGAAGAATTATCATCATTTCAAAATATTTTTCGAAAACTGTGTTACCATTTCAAGTTATGTTTTCAAAAATGTATCTCCTTGAAAGTTATCATACTCAGAAGGTTATTCAAAATTATTCTTTTGATTTTAATAAACCCTAAAGACACAGAGGAAGGTCCACTTCATGATCCACAAGGACTCTTAGGATGTGTCAAATTTAGGGGGAGTTTGAGTCAAAAGAAGAATTTCTGAAAAAAAAATTTTTTGGTAATTATTTGTTTTGAAATTGTTAGATAAATTCCTTTGATCTGAACTGAACCCTAAAGACTTAGAGGAAGAATACTTGTGGTCAACAAGCTTCCGAGGACTATATCAAATTTAGGGGGAGGTTAAATTAAATGAATTATTGAACATTTCAAAATAATATGTTTTAATACATTAAGTTTTCAAAATTCTTTTGAAAATACAAGTAATTTGCCTTTAAAAATATGGTTTAGTAAATCATTTTTGAAATACCTTTAGAAGTAATATTTGCTTGAATCTTGAGAATTTCCAGGACACTTAGGAAAATATCCTTGTAGTTAACAAGGGTTCCTAGGATTGTGTCAGACTGGAAAAGAAACCTAGTCAAGTAAAATATTATGTTTTCAAAATGCATAACATTCTTCTCATAACATTTTGTTTCAAAAGTACTAATACTTTTCAAAACAATAATGTTTTAAGCACATGAATCTTCTCAAAGACTTGCCTACAAATATTTTTATATTTTTCAAAACTCATAGGCTCTGATACACAAACTTTTTCCTTAAAACTTACTTCAAAATATATTCCAGGAGAAGAGCAAGAAAGAGAGAAAGGAATTTTTTTCTTCATTTAAACTTTTATCTCTTTTTCAAAAAGTAAAGCAAAATTTTTACGTACTTCAAATTGTTTTTAAACGCTAAGTGCTGTTAAAATTTCAAACTACTTAAAGTGCTTTCAAGTATTTCTAGTGCTTCAAATTTTTTAAGTATGTCTAAATCTTTCAAACATTTTTAAATACATGTTTTTTTCTAAGTAAAATTTTTTTTCTTAGTAAATTTGTCTGAGCAAAAAACTTTTTGAAAATGTTGACAAATGTCTCTAAGTAAAGATTTTTTTTGAAAAACTATGTTGCAAGTTTTTGCAAGCTTTCTCTAAAATACAAGGAGAAGAGTTGTAACATTAAGGGGGAGCTTCATGTATTTTCAAAACATCTATTACTTTGAACATCAATTTTTTATTATGAAATCCATTACTTAAAGTTTTCTTGAAAACTATGTTTTTAAACTCCTTTACTTAAATTTATTTTGGTAAAACTCAAAACTCTCTATTAGATACCTTGTTCGCCCATGTATGTTTTTGATATATGTCAAAGGGGGAGGAAAGGTCAGTCAAAGTTAAGTATGTTAATAAGTTAAAGTTAAGTATGTTAATAAGTTAAAGTTAAGTATGTTAATAAAATTTTTTCTGAATTTCTTAGGTCAAAACTACATTGGTTGTTTACTCTGCTCAAATTGATTAATTTTAACTGTCGTGCTTAAATATTATAAGTTTTTACTTAACTTTGAATTGTGTTGCCATAAATCAAAAAGGGGGAGATTGTTGGTGCAGAAAGCACCATATTGAACCTTGTTTTGATATTGGCAAAGGATTCAAAGTTAAGTACTATTTGTGATCTAACGTTGTTCACTGAGTGTGCAGAAAAAGCCCTAGCGAAGGACTGCTAGGCACCTGGCGAAGGAATGCCAGGACACAAAGCCCTAGCGAAGGGCTGCTAGTCACCAAGTCCTAGCGAAGGACTGCTAGGCAACTAGCGAAGGGCTGCTAGTCATCAAGTCCTAGCGAAGGACTGCTAGGCAACTAGCGAAGGGCTGCTAGTCATCAAAGACCTGGCGAAGGGCTGCTGGGCACCTAGCGAAGGGCTGCTAGGATACAAAGCCCTAGCGAAGGACTGCTAGGCACCAGGCGAAGGACAGCTTGGGACTGAAGACCTGGCGAAGGAATGCTAGGCACCAGGCGAAGGACAGCTTGGGACTGAAGACCTGGCGAAGGAATGCTAGGCACCGGGCGAAGGACAGCTCGGCATCTAAGACCTGGCAAAGGACCGCCAGGCAAAAGTCCAACCAAAGGAGCGGTTGGCATCAGGTATATTCTCCCGAGAGGAGTAGGTGAGGACGCGTTCCCCGTCGAGGGAACAGTAGGCGTCGGTTCGACCTAGGGTTCCATTTTGGAGACCCAAAGTCAGAACCAAGACAGCTAAGGCTGTATAAACTAATATTTTATTGTTTTATTGTGTTTTGGACTAACCCTGGATGCAGGACCGAAGGAACGTATGTCTGCAGCTCAGACAACCTCAATGGAGTGAGGCAGCAGCTGAGTAGGGCGCCCTGAGTGTCCAGGGTGCCCCCAAGGTAAAGATGAAACAAATAAAGCAAAAAGGAGCATCGGCTGAATACTGGCCGGGGCGCCCCCAGCAGCCAGGGCGCCCCCAGCAACCAGGGCACCCTCAGCGCCCAGGGCGCCCCCAGCAGCCAAGGCGCCCCGCGCCTAAGCCAGCGAAGCCAATCACCCTTATCCAGCCGAGACGCCCGCGCGGAAGGAGTCATGCAGGGCGCCCCCAGTGTCAAACCTCATCCCTATTCGAGTGGGATAGAGGTTGACCGAGTGAATCTCGGATCACGTGACACGTGGGGGGGCGCCCCCGACGTCCAGGGCGCCCCGAGGTGCTATAAATAGCACCCAACGCCCAGGCATCTTACAACACTTCCAACACAATGCTTCTACGCTCTTCTGCTCTCACACCTTGCTCCGGAAACTGCCCAACTCGAGCCGACGATGTCCCGCTGCTCCGGAAAAGGTCAACCCACAATCGGACGTCGATAAAAGAAGAGTCTTTTTAATTATTTAGTTTACTGTACTGAATTTGTAAATCAATCCTTGTAAACTATTATTGCGCCTCATATAGAATTGCCCAAAGTAAACGGTCAACGACCGTGGGCCTTGGAGTAGGAGTCGACCCAGGCTCTGAACCAAGTAAAATCGATAGTGTCTCTGTGTGATTTTATTTTCTTAATTTCCGCTGCATACTTGCTCTAAGTTTTTCCGAAAAATGATTTCCGATATTCACTCCCCTCTATCGGTTCTCTCGATCCAACAAGATTGACTACCAGAAGGAACACTATGATAGTATAACCGGAAGGACGACCAATAATTTTGACACGGGAGGAACTAGACCACCTAATCACCAACGCCGTTCGAGGGGCGCTGGAGCAATTCCAAATTGAGCAAGCTGCCTCTCAATGGGCGGTGTTAGTACATCCAGACGTCCAAAGATTATTAGCCTCATATGTTCGGAATCAAAGATCCATATTGCCTCCAACGGTGCCTGTTGAATGCGACCCTGGGGCATCGACGGGAATCCATTAAAGAGATGGAGAAAGCACATACGACCACTTCCAGCGTTTTGCGTCAAGAAGAAGGACAAGGAAAGAGTGAACCTGCAAAGATTCTCCCGAAGCATACATCTTCGCCATTTGTTCGGGACATTGTGGATGATCCTATGCCCAAGCAATTCTAAGGTCCCGGGATTGCTGATTATGATGGAAAAACAGATCCCTAGGATCATATTTGCAAGTTTGAGAACGCGACTATGTTGCAACAATATACAGATGGTGTAAAGTGTCAGGTGTTCTTGAACACGTTGTCGGGAGAACCGCAGATTCAATGCAAAAGTAAGAAGGGATGCTAGGCTAAGGTTGTACCTTCAGGAGAGACTCATATAGCCAGGCTACCACCCTAGCTGAGCTCACCTCCCTATGAGAAGTCACGCACGCCTCGGTGCGCTCTTTGATCGCCTCCCGACTTCGGGGGGAGGGGATCCCCAAGATGTCTTTGGAGGATCGAACGAGGAGGGGGAGGTATACTCAGAGAGTATCCTCGACAGGTATGAAGGATGACCCCGTGAAACTGTCATCCGTACTCGAGGAAGTCTCTTCTGGGGTCTGAATCCCCTGGGGTTGCTCCTTGATCTGCAAACTCAAGGGTCCAATCTTAGTCGCCTTTTCAACAGCTTGGACTTTCCTGGGAAGGCGATCACTAATGAACTCTGGCTGCGAAGGCCTGCTCGGGCTAGGGTTCCCGATACCCCCTCGGAAGAAGTGTACCTGGGGCCAGCTCGGGTACTGTGAGTTTCTGAGCTCAACTCGGAGAGCGGAGCCCGTGACTAACTCGGGAGAGAAAGGATGGATGAGGAGAGGTTTATCGTTAACGACGATAATGACACGCTTAATACAGGTGGCGACAGTTTCAAGCGTCTCCTCCCTGAATAGGAATATTAGCCGACAATTATGGCCCACAACACATGGTTTAATGTGCGCGACAACCGTTACCAGTAACCCCCAGGGAATGACACCTGGTAGGCAACCACGAATTATGAGGTGTGAGAACAGGGGAGACTGTTACAATAATGTGGGAGCACTCAAAGGAGGAGAGTAGCGATTATATAAGGTGCTTCGACCTCTAGGTAAGAGGGGTCTTGGCATCTCTAGCAATTTATTCATCCTACTCCTCTCTATCTTGAAGGGATTCCTGACTTGAATATTGGAGAGGGCTATTTCGAAATTCTTTTCGGTATATCCCTTTAACGCTCATATTAATTTCACAAACGTAGATGCCCTCCTTTGTCATTGCTCAAGGATATGTCACGGTGATCTATCGTCCACGTCATTCACTAATGACAGTTGCCAAATTTTGAATTATTTGAGCCAACTTTTCCACTCGATCAGCACAATAAAAATTATCACCCTTAATCACAATTATATTGCACATCCAATCAATCTGATTTTATCTTAAATATTTAATTTTTAAGATCTACCGAATTTTGTAGTACAGATTCAATTACGGTGGCAAAAAGCCTGCTTGTTCTCAACGTTCGCAATCAATTCCAAAATTAATACAGAAAAAAATTTATAAGATTACTATTTTGAATAATATGACTAACACGTTGAGGGGACACATTCGATAATCGTCAAGTCAATCCACCTCACAGAGTGCACATCCCATTACGATCTTATCAGACGGTCGTCACAAATAATATCGATCGACGGACGGCCAACGTAATTCGAACTCGTGGCAACAGGTATTTTCGTTTATATATATATGCGGAGTGTTTCATGAACCATTGTGTTGGTGACTCGCATGAAGCAGCGATGCCTCTCGCTTCTCCAATCCTGCTCCTCCATGGCGCAGCTCCGCCAAATCCACTCCCGGCTCCTCTCCTCCGGGCTCTCCACCGACCGTTTCCTCGCCAGCGAGCTACTCCGCTTCTGTGCCCTCTCCCCCCTCGGTGACCTCTCCTACGCCCGCTCCCTCCTTCTCTCCCTCCCCGATCCTTCTTCCTCCTCCTGGAACCACGTCATCCGCGCCTTCACTGACCGCGACATCCCCTACGAATCCATCCTCCTCTTCCTCCTCATGCGCCGCCGCCGCGGCGCCACCCCTAACGAGCTAACCTTCCCCTTTGTCCTCAAATCCTGCGCTCGCCTCGCTGCTCTCCGACTTGGCATCCAAACCCACGCGGACGCCGCGAAGCGCGGCGTCGACGCCGTTGTCTACGTACAGAATGCCCTTGTCAGCCTTTACGGTTCCTGCAGCCGGATCAACGAGGCGCGGCATTTGTTCGAGGAAATGCCGCTCAAGACGGTGGTCTCGTGGAACGCCATTCTTACAGCCTGCGCCGAGAACTCCCTGGCGGAGGAATGCGCCGGCATCTTCGATCGGATGAGGCGATCTGGGTTCGAGGCGGATCGGACCACCTACGTCATCTTGCTCTCCGCCGCGGCGGATCTTGGGAGCTTGAGCTATGGGAGATGGCTCCACGGCCGCATCGCTGGGAGCAGATTAGATACTAATGTTCAGCTGGGGACCGCCATCGTAAACATGTACGCCAAATGTGGAGCTCTGAAATACGCCGGCCAAGTGTTCGACAGAATGCCGCTGAGGAATGTTTGGACTTGGAGTGCCATGATCCTGGGGCTAGCCCAGCACGGTTTGGCTCGCAACGCCATCGAGCTGTTCGACGAAATGAAGCATGCTTTCGTCGAGCCCAACTACGTCACATTTCTAGGAGTGATCGCTGCTTGCAGCCATGCCGGCTTAGTCGATGTCGGCCTCAGGTTCTTCCACGAGATGGCCGAGCAGCACGGTATCAAACCAAGGATGTCGCATTGCAGTGCCGTGGTCGACTTGCTGGGCCGCAACGGCCACCTACAGGAGGCTTACAACTTCGTACAGCGAATGCCCATCGAGCCTGATGCTGTAGTTTGGAGGACACTGCTGAGTACTTGCCAATTGCATCCAGAGAAAGATGAAACCGGCATCGGTCAAGAGGCGAAGCGAAGATTACTGGAGTTGGAGCCTAGGAGAGTTGGGAACTACATAATGGCGGCGAATATGTACTCGGACGAGGGGTTGTGGGATGAGGCGGCGAAGGTGAGGAGGAGGATGAGGGAGGAAGGTTTGAGGAAGGCGCCCGGGGAGAGCTGCATTGAAGTGGGAGGAGGGATGCATAGATTCATCTCAGGAGACAATTATTGTAGTAATGGTTACGAGAGTATTTCGATCATACTGAATGCACTAAAGTTGAACATGAAAGAGCGATATGAAGTCTCTTTGGATTCGACTTGAGGAAATAAAGGCTGCCCGTCCAGGGAGAAGCAATCTATGACCTTTCGCAGCTACGATGCCTCGGTGGGGCCGCCGACGGCGGCGGTGGACGGAGTAGGAACGGCGAGACCATTGCGAGGAGATGAGAAAGGCGACGAAAGGGAGGCAAGGAGAGAAAGCAAGAAGAGAGTGGGATGGAATGAGGCCACGTGTTGGGTGATGGATGGACAGATCAGTAACTTATTTACAATTAATAAAAGTAAATTTGTATTTGTCTGCTGCCTGATTCATCATGTATATAATGAGTTACGAGGGAACGTGAAATTATAGCGTCAACTTTAACGTGAATAATATGATATTTTTTTATACACGTTCGATTGTCGTTTGGACATCGATGATGGCCTCTGGTAGCCGTCCCAAATAAAACTATAACTTGGGGGCATAGTAAATCCGTCGAGGATCGTTATAATTGGAGTGTCACGTCATTCAGATTAAGTTTCATGTTGAAAATTTACATTGTCTATCATTTTTAATATTTAATTTAGTACTAAATTCAAAATTCAGGGCAATTACTCTAAAAAGTTGCCAAATGATTTACAATTATTTTCCACACCCTGTTCGTTTCGTATTACGATATGGTGTAAAATCAAAATATTAATCTTAAGATAATGATAGATATTTTAACAATAAAATAAAATTTTTGAGGTGCATTTTTACATTGATTAAATTATAAAAATTACTTTCAAGAAGATAATAAACAATGAGTACTATATTAAAATTATTCTTTTAATTTTTCTAAAACTTTCTAAAAAGGCACCTCGTTTTAGAAAAATTTAAATGACTGTTCTATATTTTTTTTATCTAAAAAACGTTTTCATTCTAGTTTTATTGTAACCGTTAATTAGATCAAAATTATTTTATACTAAGTATAATTATATAAAAATATCATTTTTAATTTGTTTAAAATTATTTAAATTTAATTATAATTGCAATATTATTATAATAATTTTATCAATCATAAAAAATTATTTTTATCAAAAATTTTATAATAATATTGAAATAAGAAATTTTTTTAAATAAAAAAAATATAGTGATTTATCAAATAATGTAGCTAGTTTTGCATATTACCTAAAACGTATACTCATTTTGGAATTGACCAAATTACATATCCTTTCCTATTTTCTTTCCTATAATATCCCCTCTTTTTTTGTTATTCATCTGAAAAATTAACTCTAAACCACTTTATTTTTTTCCAAAAAATAACTAATCACCTTGTTTGTCTCCGTCTAAGAGCTTGCATTCGGGGTAGGTCGATGGCTTGCTCTCCTAAGTGTTGAGCTTCGTCTTGGAATTTATGATTGTTGCATGAGGTGAGTAATTTCTTATAAATTTTAAAAGGTCATAACTTTTTAATTCGGATTCAACCATGAAATCCATAATCAAATCGAAGCTCGTTTAGAGATTTTCGATTTAATATATTATGCATCTCGTAGTTCAATCTGAATCAAAAATTATGACCTCTTGAAGTTGAACTTGTAGTTGCAGAACTACAATGTATATGCCGAGTAAATTTTTAATGACTATAACTTTGATGTGTGTTAAGCCATGAGATGCACAATATATATCAAATCAAAGATCTCTGAATTGGTAGGATCTAAGAAATTTAGATATCTCCACCATGGTATAATATTGTCCACTTTAGATTTAAGCTCTTATGATTTTGTTATTGCCCCTGGGGCTATGGTGTAGCGGAAGGGTGACTAGTTATTATCTCAAACATCTGCGGTTTGATCCCTAGCTACAGCGTATTTTGCATGAATTTTTTCTCCAAATGGGGCATGAACTCTAGGAAGTTGGGCTTCTAGACTATCCGTCGCGAGCACTTCCCGATTTACCCTAGCGTCCGGTGGAAAACTTCCGTGAGGCCGGGTCGGTTGCCCGAGGTTCGACGTTACCCAATCTCATTAATCATTTTTCTTATGATTTTGTTATTGGGTTTACCCAAAATACCTTATACCAATAGAGATATCTTTCATTTATAAACCCATGATCCTTCCGATGTGTTTCTAATGTGGGACTTTATTTGCAACCTTGCAACCCCAACAATCCCCCCTCAAACGAAGAACCACCCTTTCCCTCCCCTTAAATGAAGAACCACAGAACCCCCTTAAGTGGAAAGTTTATCCGTTTGACGTCCAATCCTTGACCTACCATGTCTTCCTGCCTGTCAATCCACCCGACCTACTAGGAATTCCTTGTCTGGTGTCTGATCCTCTTAATTAGTGTTGAGGCAATCAACCCTTAAATGATTGGAAGATCATGATTTTGATGTGTGTGTGTGAATATGTTTAAGGTTAGAGTGTTATGTTGTATTTGATGTGTGTGATTGAGTTTGCAGGACTTGGAGGATCACACATGGTGAACAAATCCTAAGGACGAGAGCCGAGGGAGGAGGACTCCAAGGGCAAGCCAGGAAGTGGACTTCAAGGGCACACGTGAAGGGTGGCATGAAGGCAAGCTAAGGGAAGGCTTGTGTGCGCATCCGAGGGACGAGAGCCAGAGGAAGATGACTTCAAGGGGCGAGCCAAGGGAGTGGACCTGAAGGCACACGTGAAGGAGAAGGTTTAGAGTGGCTAAAACTGACCTGGGAGGCAGGGCAGTCGACTGGCCAGAGGGCAGTCGACTGGCCAGAGGGCAGTCGACTGCCAAAACTCACAGAAGGTTTTCAGCCTTCTACCAGTCGACTGGCCCAGAGGCAGTCGACTGGTAACACCCCGAAAATAAGCCGTTGGCTAGCAATTAATGCTAGGTCAGTCGACTGCCCCAGGGACAGTCGACTGGTACGGGGCTGGACAGACTGCGAGTTTGTCCTGTTCTCCTATAAAAGAAGGACCTTTTTGCACATGGGCGGTACAGTTCCGTACGATAACGAAGTGCTGCTCGTCTGAAAAGTATTCACTACTTCCTCTCTCTTATTCTACTACATTCTGTAAAAGAGGATGATCAACACTGTAAAAGTTTCTCCACCTGAAGGAGATTTTTCATAGTGGAAGTGGTGTACGGCGTGGATCCTTGGATTAGTCACCAATCTGGGTGGATACCAAGTAAACTTTCATTGTTAGCATTGTTCTTATTTTCCTTTACATATTATTGGTTCCGCTGCGCTAACAAACTTGTAGAGAAACGACCGAAAAAGTACTATTCACCCCCCTCTAGCACACCACATCGATCCATCAGTTGGTATCAGAGCCGGTTCATTTCGGAAGAACTCACCGTCAACTGGAGCAAGTATAATGGCGTTTCAAGAGGGATACTCCACTGCATGACCACCCTTCTTCGACGGGAACGACTTCGCGTACTGGAAAGGTAGGATGCAATATTACCTTATGAACGATATTGAGAATTGGATTAGTATCGCAGATGAATTCGAGGCACCCGTCGATAAAAGAGGAGAACCGACACCAATGAGATCTTGGTCAAAAGAGGTCATGAATAGGGCGCAGTCAAATGCCAAGGCCGCCACCACACTGCAGTGCGGGCTCTCAAAGGAGCAACTCAACAAGGTGGGGGTCGTTCAAGAGCGCCAAGGAACTGTGGGACAAATTAGTGGAATTGAACGAAGGGTCAAACGAGTCTAGAAGAGCAAAGAAGGACTTACTCGTGGCCCAACTCCAATCCCTCTCCATGAAGAGCAATGAGACTGTCAGCCAGCTGCATGGAAGGGTAAAGGAGGTAATCAATGTGCTCCACGTGATTGGAGAAAAGATCGAGAACCCGGATATCGTCAGGTATATTCTACCACCTTTCCCGAGAACTACTTTGTGGGCATCCATGGTTGATGCCTACAAAGTATCAAGGGACTTGTCCATAGTGAAATTAGATGATTTATTCTGTGAATTTGTATTGCACGAGCAAGCTAACATCTCTGCCAAAGAGAAAGGTATTGCATTTATTGCAGAAAAGGAGAAGAAGAAGAGGAAGGAGAAGAAGAAGGTGGTCTACTCTTCCTCATCCGATTCAGAGGAATCCAGCACCTCTATGGATAGCGACCAAGAGGCATTCATGGTAAGAAAGATGCGTAAGGCTTTCAAAAAATTTTCTAACAAATCCTATGCTAGGAAAGGGTCCAAAGGCAAGGGTAAGGCCAAGGATATCATCTGCTACAACTGCCACCAAGAGGGACACATGAAGAACGAGTGCCCCCAACTGAAGAGGAGAGATGACAAGAAGGAGGAGAAGAAGAAAGGTGACAAGAAGAGGTCAAAGGGAAAGGAGAAGGATGCCACCAACCTAAAGGCGACCTGGGATGATCCGTCATCCTCGGAGGAGGAAGAAGAGAAAGTCTCACACTTTTCTCTCATGGCGATGAACCACTCAGATTCATCAGATGATGAAAGAAGTTCAAGTAGTGATGAGAGCGACTCCTCATCATCATCTGAGTCAGAAGCTTCGGTAAGGGTATATCCTCCTCTACATTAGTTAAGATCATTTTTAGCACTAACATGGATTTAGCTAAAGTTAGAAGTAAGATTAAGGATCTAAAAGATGAGATTGCCATGCTTAGAGTAGAATATACCAAACTTAAGGAAGAATTACATGATAGTTCTCTTACATCACATGCTTCATGTCTTGAAACTGAAAATAGGGAACTAAGGAAAAAGGTAGATGACCTCACAAAGGCACTTAGGAAATTCCAAGTAGGCTCTAGTAACCTAGATATGATAATTAACAGTCAAAGGGTCGTTTATAACAAGGTCGATTTGGGATATAGGCCAAGGACAAAGGAAGTGGCCTTTGTCTCACTCACGAGTATGATTGGTGCTTCTAGGAGACAATGGGCTAAGGGAAACACCAAGAAAGCATGGGTACCTAAAAGATTTTTAAATGATGCTTATGGATCAAAAATTTTGGGTACCAAAAGAGTATGTTTTTCATGTTGTATAGGTAAAGGTGAAGGAGGCCTTGGAATGTGTTTTGTAGAAGTGTAGGATGAACCTTGGGATAGTAGACTGGAAAAAAGTGTGCTTGATCCATTAGGGTGATACATTTGGTTCACCTATGCTTGTGGCATATTGTTGAATCATTAAAAGTATCAAAATATGAAAACTAGACCAACTATGGGGAAGACAAGTGTTTAATCAATGGACACTTTGTCCAAAGATCATGGTTGAACATTTTAAACTTTTGAAAACCATTTTATGATTCATATACTTTGCCATGTTTTTAAAAGTCATATGATTGCAAAATTAGATTGCAAGTTTAATACAAAACTTAGTGTTTTTCATGGATTTTGGATTTTTATCAAAAGTCATGCATGTTTGAAATTTTATATGGACTAATATTTTTCCTTGATAGAGTATAATATTTTAAACATGTCTGCAAGTTATTAGAATTTTGGAATTTTTTGGATTTTTCTGGAGGTTTCTGAATTTCGGCACAGAACCTGAAACTTGCCACTGACAGAGTATCAGTCGACTGCCCCATTGGCAGTCGACTGGCACGCCTGGTTTCAGCTTCTGTGAGTATTTTCAGAAATGCAATTTTCTCTCATTTGATGTCATAGGGTTGGGTTGCTTGAGGCAATCATTTTGATGGTGTCAAATAGGGAGAATGGGTGGTTTAAGTTAGAATTTTAACTTGGAATGGATTGTTTAAGGTTTTCTTTCTCACTTAGGCCTTGAATGATTAAAAATATGGAGAATACATGAATTAAGGGGGAGGTTACCTCTTAGGTGTTAATATGTCTTACATTTTTAATGTTGCTTAGTGTTAAGTGGAAACTTAACTTGGATTATGATTAGACTTGAAAATGAGAGAATACATGGATTAAGGGGGAGGGTACCTCTTAGGTGTGCTATGTCTTATTTTTATCAATTGCTATCTATTGTTACTGTTATTGTTGGTTGTTATTTATCTCTAAACTTAAACATATTGCCACACATCAAAAAGGGGAGATTGTTGAGGCAATCGACCCATAAATGATTGGAAGATCATGATTTTGATGTGTGTGTGTGAATATGTTTAAGGTTAGAGTGTTATGTTGTATATGATGTGTGTGATTGAGATTGCAGAACTTGGAGGATCACATATGGTGAACAAATCCGAGGGAGGAGGACTCCAAGGGCAAGCCGGGAAGTGGACTTCAAGGGCACACGTGAAGGGTGGCATGAAGGTAAGCCAAGGGAAGACTTGTGTGCGCATCCGAGGGACGAGAGCCAGAGGAAGATGACTTCAAGGGGCGAGCCAAGGGAGTGGACCTGAAGGCACACGTGAAGGAGAAGGTTCAGAGTGGCTAAAACTGAGCTGGGAGGCAGGGCAGTCGACTGCCAAAACTCACAGAAGGTTTTCAGCCTTCTACCAGTCGATTGGCCCAGAGGTAGTCGACTGGTAACACCCCGAAAACTAGCCGTTGGCTAGCAATTAATGCTAGGCCAGTCGACTGCCCCAGGGGCAGTCGACTGATGGGGGGCTAGACAGACTGCGAGTTTGTCCTGTTCTCCTATAAAAGGAGGACCTTTTTGCACGTGGGTGGTACGGTTCCGTACGATAACGAAGTGCTGCTCGTCTGAAAAGTGTTCACTACTTCCTCTCTCTTATTCTACTACATTCTATAAAAGAGGAAGATCACCACTATAAAGGTTTCTCCACCTGAAGGAGATTTTTCATAGTGGAAGTGGTGTACGGCGTGGATCCTTGGATTAGTCACCCATCTGGGTGGATACCAAATAATCATTCGTTGTTAGCATTGTTCTTATTTTCCTTTACATATTATTATTTCCGCTGCGCTAACAAACTTATAGAGAAACGATCGAAAAAGTCCTATTCACCCCCCTCTAGCACACCACATTGATCCATCAATTAGGGCATAAGAGCCCCCACTTTCTTTGTTAGAGGTTAATATTCTACTCACATGACTCGATTAGATCATAGCACTTGTCCACATTTGGTGGTTAGACCTTCTGACAGTCTTGGCTATGATATTCATTGTTAGGACCCAAGAAATTTAGATATCTCTACAATGATATAATATTATCTATTTTGGGTCTTTAAGCCCTTATGATTTTGTTATTGGGCTTTACGCAAAAGGTTTTATACCAATAAAGATATCTTTTCTTTATAAGTCTATGATCTTTCTCATGTGTTTTCAATGTGGGACTTTGTTTGTAACCTTGCAACCCCAACATGAACAAGCTTCGACTTGATATATTATGTGTTTCATGGTTTAACTCGAATAAAAAATTGTCCTTTCAATGTTTACAACATAGGCGTTGCTAATCTTAGAGGATTAACAACGTATTGTTGAGCAATAACGTGTTGTTGATCCTCAAAGATCAGCAGCATATTATAAATTTTAAGATGTCATAACTTTTAATTTGAGTTGAATTATCGAACGTATAATATATCAAATTAAAGATCAATGAATGAGTTTCGATTTGATATATTATGAGATTTATGATTCAAACTGAATAAACAAATATGAATTTTCAAAGTTTACAGTTCAACACGTTATTATTGTTTTTTGTTGTTGATCTTATGAAGATCAGCAACACATTATTATTGATCTTTTGAAGATCTATACCACGTTGTTATTGGTCTTCTAAAAATCAACAACATGTTATAGCAACAGTGAAATTGTAACTACTATAATTATAAGTTATAATTTTGAAAGATCAATACCACTTGTTATTGAGCTTTATGTAAAATCTGTATTTGTTTTGTTATATGGTATGCTTCTTTTTCTGGTTGAGTTATGATTTATAGCGCGTTTTTTGTTATATGAGGTATGCTTCATTGTAGCCAATCCTGTTTTTTGTTAATAAAATCTTTATTAAGCAATCCTGATGCAGTTATTGAAAATTGGCAACTGTAATTTTGATTTCCTGCCAAAATTCTAATTCTGTTCTATACCTCTGTTTACTGTTAGTTGTTTGAAAATTTTGATTCCAATCAGATCACTGTTATTAATCTGATATGGCAAATCTCTATGTTTTTTTAGAATGGCTAATCGTGACACTAATACCAAAATTGGCAACCATGGGATGAAATGATTTCTACCATCGTACCAAAAACTCTAGTTAAAACTTGAACGACACAATGTTTGCCTTTTAGGCTCACAGGTCACATGTTAATAGTGAATCAAAGAAAAGAACAAAGTTTGAACCAGTGGAAAACACTAAACATGAAAATGATTATAAATATCATATACGAACTATTGAGGAAAATTGCTCATTACTTGTTTCTCAAATAATGAAAATTGCACAGATGTTTTTCATTTTGTTCTGATCTTTTTTTATTTGTGTAAGTTGTTTGTGTTGTTTTGATGGTTTATGTTCTGATCAGTATGAATTGTTTTAGTTTCAAGTTAACTGTAATTTTTAATTTATGAGAAATAATTTTTTTATTTATTTTTCTACTTATCTATTTTTTTACTTATCTATTGTCTAATATAATGTGAGAAGGCCAGAAATGGAAGAAAATACACTTGATGATCAAGAATACATTCCTCAAGTTTCAGATGAACGAAAGCCTAAAATTGGAATGGAATTCTCGTCACTAGAAGAGGCATATTCATTCTACAACCAATATGCATGAGAAGCTGGATTTAGTTCAAGGATGCACACAAGTAAAAAAAATAAGATAACAAATGAAGTGACGTGAAAACAAATTGTATGCTTTAAAGAAGGTCATACAGATTTAATGCGGTGGAATAAACATGCAAAAGCTTATCAATTGACAAGGGAAGGAGCACGTGGCACAGTTAGAACGGGTTGCAAGTCAAATATTGCATTCGTCAAGAAACAAACTGGACCTAATTGGGTTGTCAGTAACTTCATAGAAATTCACAATCATCCACTCTCTACTCCATCAAAGGTACATTTGCTACGCTCGCACCGTAATATTTCTGCAGCCAAGAGAACATTGACAAAACAATTTTCAGAGGCTAATATACCAACTTGTCAACAAATGCGGTTATTGGAGATAGAGTATGGGGGGCCTGAGGGGGTAGGTTGTACAGAAAAAGATATTAGAAATTTGGAAAGAAATCAAAAAGAAGAGCAAAAGGGTATTGATGCTGAAACACTGATCGAATTTTTTACAGCTGAGCAAGAGAAGAATCCAGCTTTTTTCTTTGATTATAAGACTGATTCAGATAACAGATTTAGCAAGTGTTTCTGGGCTGATCATATATCAAGGAGGGCATATAGTGTATTTGGTGATATTGTTGTATTTGATATAACATATAACACCAATAAATATGACTTGATTTTTGCTCCATTTGTAGGAGTTAATCATCATCAAACAATTCTTTTTGGTTGTGGATTTCTGAGTGATGAGAAAACTGATTCATTTGTTTGGTTACTTAAGAAGTTTATAGAAGTCATGCCTAAAGGCCCACCAAACGTTATTATCACTGATCAGGATCCTGCTATGACAAAAGTCATTGCACAAGTTTTTCCTCAAACAGTGCATCGATATTGTTTGTGGCACATATTGAACAAATTTTCAGAAAAATTACCCCCTTTGACTTTCCGAAACCACTAGCAAAGCATAAAGAATGTTATTGCAAATTCTACAACACCAGATGATTTTGAAAAGGCATGGGAAGAGACTATCAAGTGTGCTAATTTGGAGAATAATGATTGGTTATCCTTTATGTATGAATTGCGACACAGATGGGTGCCAGTATATTTTAGGCATGTATTTTGTGCTGGAATGTCAAGTAGTCAAAGATCTGAAGGCTCACATGCATTTTTCAAAAAATATGTCTCCAATAAAAATTCATTGATGGATTTTATCACCCGTTTCAATAGAGCACTGAGACACCAAAGACACAATGAGCTAGTTGCGGATCATATTGATATGAATGAGTATACCAATACTCATTCAAATTGGCCAATGGAAACCTAAATGGTTAAGATCTACACAAAAAAAAATGGATGGAGTTTCAAAGTGAAGTGAGCGAGAGTCATGCTTATTATGTGCAATAGGAATTTACAGAAGATAACTTAGTGGTTTACCATGTGATGAAATTTTAAAGTTCTTCTTCTTCCAAACCAAGGGTGCTCACACATGACAAACTAACAGACTACATATCGTGTAGCGGCACGAAATTTGAGTTTGAGGGCATTCCATGCAGGCATATGTTAGCTTTTTTCGTATCAACCAAGTGTTTCATTTGCCTGATAGATATATACTCAAACGATGGATAAGAGATGCAAAAGCTGGAGCAATATATACTTTGAGGGAGCAAAATTTCATTGATGATCAAGATCCAAATAGGTTTTTAATGTCAAGACACTCAAGATTATCCTATAAAGCTTCAGTATTAATTGATGATGCATCTTTGACGGTTGAGGGGACAACATTCTTGGATGAACAATTCGATTGCATCTACAAGAAAATTCAAGAGATGAACAATAGCAAAATATGCCTTGATAAAAGTCAAAGAAAGAAATCCATGGAGGAGAGCCTTGGTATTATGGATCCTTCTTCAGTAAGAACAAAGGGATGTGGGAAGAGATTGAAATCATCGAAGGAAAAAATCAACCTCCAATTCTAGACTATGTCATGGATGTGGACATCGAGGAGTATCTCATGACAAGCGTAATTGTCCAAATTTACATCAAGGGTAGGTGCCCATTAATGTTACAGTACTATTATAATGTTACTTCCAAATTCAAATTTACTTTATATGATAATGTTTTAATTAACAGATCAACTGAAGATAATAATCGTAACAGTGTTGATGACACATATGAACCAGATTTCCCACCAGATTTGGCATCTATAGATGGTACTGTCAAAATTTCAATTTGTTAAATTATAGTGGTTTATTGATAAAATAAAGTTAACAATTATCTTTATTGTTACAGGTTCTAACAACAAGTGCTAGGAGTCTCCTTTGTGAATTTTGAGAAGTATTGCTTTCCTGTGTATAATTGTTTTGTCAATCCTTTTTGTCATGCCATATTGCATAAACTGAAACAAACACTAGTAGTTTGAAATCAATTTGAACTTGCAAATATGGGAGGTTATGAAACTTTAATAAAATTATAACAAAATAGGACACGATATGACTTCCCTAGATTTGACTATGTCATTACCACACTTTACTGTAGCCATCATTTGATTTCATTTGCTTATTTTCAACTAGTGAATAGCTATTGCAGTTTTTGGAATCCAAAAATTTGATGTCATTACCACACTTTACCGTAGCCATCATCTATCTTTGTTCAATATTTGGCACATTTGAACCCAAAATCTTGTTCTCTTATTATTAACGTATTTTAAAACACAAAAAAAAAACTGCTAGCAGGTTTTGGAACCATGTTCTAGTATCAGGGTATACGTTAATTTTTCCTTGGCTATATTGTCAATTCATCCAAGGACTGAACTATAGAACAAGTTTAGTTATATTAAGATTTTTATTTTTATTTTCAGAGAAAACAATAAAAAGACCAGACATGTGGAAACTAGTAAACCAGTTTAGAGAAGGTTGGTAACTGGTTATGGCAAGGTTTTGAACTACACGAGTCACACTCAAAAGTGCAATGAAGCTGCAAAATGAGTCAAGACTCTTGAATGGCTTAGAGTTGGTATCAGTTATGCCTTCAAGCTCAGCTCAATATCTTAACGAGCCAAGTCTATTTTTAACATAACTGAGCGTTATCAATGTCTTGTGGGCATGAATGCTCTGAACAAGTTTCATTTAGAATCTTGAGAACAGACATGAAATTTTTTGTTATGAAATAATTCCAACTTAAATTAGTCCTTCATGACTTTTATAAGCTTTCTAGCTCAAGCTCAAGAGGCATACCTCAAGCTCAACAAGCATACCTGACGGTTATTATTATTATTTTATTTTATCGACGACCAAGAATTATTGAGCTATCGATGACCAAGAGGCATACCTCAAGCTTGTTTATATTGTTTACTTCTGTTTAAATTTGTTTATATTTGTTCTAAAAAATGTTCATTGTATATAGTTTACTTTTGTTTATAATGTTAAATTTATTTTGTTCAATTTTCTTATCATCTCAGGATAGTCATGTTGAAGCAATTTATAACTGCTAATCAAGTTCTGCATGTATATCGTGATCTGTAGTTTTCGTGCAAATTACCAGAAGGTATAAATCACTGCAGAACTTCATCATTGGCAAACAAATTGAATCAAACTTATTTGTTTCAAATTGTCTGGGAAGACGATTGGGGTCCAAAATTTCTTGGTCGAGGAGGTGATGGTTCTGAGGTAGTGTTTTCTCTTCTTCACAACTTAAATTCATGATTAACAGGCATTTTCTTGTTGTGAAAATGGAATCATACACTGAATCAACAAATGTATATGCAGAAACTTGTTAAAGATCTACACTGAATCATTTGGGAGCTGCTTTTCTTGCAGAGCCAATGAAGATATAACCCAAGAGCCAACATTGATCGAAAACATTTGGGAGCTGAAGACCTTATAATTTGGGACCTGGATACCTTGTAAACATTGATCGAAAACATTTTGGATCGAAAACATTGATCGCATGTCTTGGGATCGAAAACGTTTGAACCTTGATTAAAATTTCATATCACTGTCTTGGGAATGTCATCTTGAGAATAGATAGTGTGCTGATGAGTTACACCAGAGAATGCCACCTAAATGATAAAATTAGATATTAGCTAATTTCATCATCTATGAAATCTGAAAATAGCTATTAGCAAATCTGTCATTCAATCATAGCGGTTGACATATTCGTTATGGTGTCTAAATGACACAATTTTGTAAATTTGTGTAAACTGAGTTAGCAACAAAGACATCACACAGTTCGAAGGTGATTTTAGATTTATTCTTACAGACTTCAAAGAAACACTAGCAAAGACAGCACCGTAATACAAACCAATTCAAAGATCCGTAATACAATTTCATTTGACTTTTTACCAATTCAAATAGTTGATTACCACTCTGGAGAAGTCTACATTTCCCAATCGTTTCACCCTCTGTTGTCCACCATTCTATACTGTCCTTTGCAGTGCATCTACTCGAATAGAACTGATCGACTACAAGAGAAAGGAGAGAACACATACTATAGTACAGATTTATGTTGCTATTAAATATTTTGAAGGATTGTTGCTAGAACAGTGGAAGAAATTGTAAACGATGAGGAGTCAAGGAAGTGACTCTTCCATGATTTAAAGCAAAATCAGATGAAGTTGAAGGGCAAATCCCATCATTCTCTGTCTAAAAACTCAAAAGAAGTAGATCCAAACATATTCATAATTTCAATAACTAAAATTTGCTTTACATCAATGAAGAACAATCTTGCATCAGTGAAGAACAATATTTCATCTGATTATAGCTCCTTGAAATTGGGATAGTTATGAGCATACAAAGTTATGAGCAACTTCAAATTCAAATAGCAACTTGAAATTCAATACACAACTTCAAATTCAAATGACAACTAGAAACTTAAACAACATCATAATATTTGTGCCAACTTAAATTAGGATACAAAGGTGAAACAACATAACATGCTTAATCAATATCACTAATTTCTAAAGCATCAACAAGTAGCTCTATCTTTTTCAATGCATCCTTATATTTTTGTTTTTTTTCAACCTTTGAATGTTTTCGCTCTGAAGTTGAAGTTGAAATTGCAAATGATGAATTGGAATTTGGTGGAACTTTGTTGAAGTGCGCTTCAAAAGCTTGTTGTGCCTCCGCTTTACTTTTGTAAGATTGATATATATAGCCTTTAAAACCAACAACTTGATTTGATGCTTCCGCCCATGTTTCATAAATACCGGGATTATGGCCAACAAACACAACATATATTTTTTCCTATATAAAAATAATTAATAGAATTTTATATAAACAAAATATTAGAACTTCAAATTAACAACTTACCATTCTTTTATGAAGAAGAAAACTGTCTTGCAAATTTCCTGCAAAAAAAATACCTAAACAAATATACTAAAAGAAATAATAACAGAATCATAAAAATAGATACCAGAAATCATAACTCATCAAGAAATATAAGCATACCATGTAATATAATTTGCTATGTATATAATCGGATCTTAGATAATATAATTATATTAATTAAATTTATAGTCACACGGTGTAAAAAATAGAACGTTCATCATGAAATTAGTCAATTCTTGTCAACATGTAGCAGCATCATGATTCATGGATTGCTTATGGACCTATTATCTGGGAAGTTTCATTTTGTGCTCCACATAGAAATGTATCAAAGGATCACCATATTGTATTCACCAAGAAAAGTTTTAAAATAATCCGACTGAAACACATGCTAATTTTTTATCATTCTTCAGCTGCCCCATGAAACCAGAATTAAAGGTATAGATAAACAATTTCAGTTATGACTCAAGCCCCAAGACCAAATGGCAATTGCAAACCTGACTGACGATGACTGAGTAGTGAGCATAAACTAAATTAAGAATTCAAAAAGGAAATATCCATACAACCTCAACAAGATGAAGATTGGAAGCACGACTTAAGAGGACAACTGCAAAAGGGCTGTCGCAAGCTGTGTCCGCCCGAGGAAGAAGAAATGCCAGGGGGGACTGCTGGGCGAGGGCTGCGGGACGCGAGGGCAGCGGGACGCGAGGGCGAGGGCTACGGGACGCGCGAGGGCGAGGGCAGCAGGACGCGAGGGTTGCGGAACACGAGGACTGCGGGACGCGCGAGGGCGAGGGCAGTGGGATGCGAGGGCAGCGGGACGCGAGGGCTGCGGGACGCGCGAGGGCGAGGGAATCGCCGGTTTCGGCTAGGGTTTGCGCTGCGTTGGGTTTGGAGGGCTGCGGGAAAAACAAGTAGAAAACCTTAAGTCGTGCCACAAGAGACGAGCGAAAACAAAAAAAAAACCAATTCAGCACGCCACGCGAGCAGTCCGCAGCAATCCGCAGCTTCAAGTCCGCAACAGAGCCCCACTGTGTGTGTGTGTGTGTGTGTGTATATATATATATATATATTCATCTAATTTTTCTGACTATATCTAAATCAGTATTCATAGATATTTCAAAATTTTATATAAAAAAAACAATGATAAAATCTCGCCAATAATTTTATTACCAATATATATTAAAATAATGACACTTCAAAATACAAATACGAAATCATTTTATAATATACCAACTGCCAATTTACAATTGACAAACTAGTAACTACAATAATTCAACAACAATAATAATTTAATAAAAAAGTAATTATTAAACTAACATCTATTTATAATTGTCATACCATAAAATTACGATAACAATAGCATAAACCATTTTATTGAGTTTTACAACAATAATACATATTACAACAACACACAAGAAAAGCACAATTATTTAGATATAACAACAATTAATAATATGCATCAATAAAAATTATGTAGATAATAATAATAAAATATTATAAATATTCCTCTTCAAAATCCATAATAAACCAATCATGCTTGCAATTATATTGGTTAGGAAGAGAAAAGTTCTCTATATCATTGAATAAAAAAAATTAAGTTTTTTAGTCTTTTCAAGTATCCTAGATGAGCCACTATACTAAGATAACTTAAGTGGTCATCCTTGGTATGCCTCTTGCTTCAAATCTTTTCATTATCATTAGTCTGTTGCAATAAGAGATAAATATTCTGTAAATAATAATTAAAGGCGCTCTTGTTAATTTAGAAGAAAAAGGAATATAGCAAGATTAATGCTATTATATTTTTTAAAACAATAATCTCTTAGTATTATTATTCAAATCTGTACAAGATTATGACATTTTATAACATAATTTATTCCACGACCATGTCATTTCCATATTATTTGTTAGTGCTGAAAGTACTAATCGAACCTTATTTTAATATTGGCAAAGGATCCAAAGTTAAGGCTTATTTGTGATCTAATATTTTGCTCTAAATGTGCAAGAAAATCCTAATTGACTTAGGCACTAAGTCTTTGCTGTGTTGGTTGGGCAATGAAGACCTAGTCTGGAGAACTAGTCACTAAGTCCTGGCCATGTGGGTTGGACAATGAAGATCTGGTCTAAAGGATTGTGTATAAAGATCTGGTCGAGGATTGGACACGAAGTTCTGGTTTGGTGGATCAGACAGATGTCTTGGTTGATCAAGGATAACAGAGAAAAGTCGAGACAAATCGAGCATCGGATGTTGAGAGTTTCAGAGTCAAGGTCAGACGTTGGGCAAAAGTTCAACCAAGGGTTGGCAAAAGGTAATCTTTCTTAAGAGGAATAAATGTGGACATGTTCCCCATCAAAGGAACATAGGTATCAGTCTGACCTAGGGTTTTAATTGAAACATAAAAGTCAGGATCAGACAACATGAGTTGTCTAATACATTTCATTTTCTATACATATATTTTGCTTGTATTTTTCTAACTCTGTTTTGCAAAAAAAAAATAATAACAAAGCAAAGGAAGATTGGAATTCAGGGTCCAGGTGCCTAGGCTCCAAGTGCCCGAAGCCCACAAGGCACCTAGGGGTTTAGGCGCCAAGGACTCAGCAGACTCAACCAGGTGTAGCTAAGCTGGTGCGCGAGGAGTGGTCAACCCACGTAACAATCCAAGTGTCAGGGAAGGCTTCAGGCGCCCGGGAATGGATAAAACTTGGCGGATCAAGTTTTGACATAGCGTCGCCATGTCAGCCCCTTAGGGGCGTCCGGGAGGAGTCCCCGTACTCATAAGAGGGCTCAAAAAGCAGTCTCGACCCAGAGCTTCATACAACAATTCATTACAACTTTCACTCTTGTGTGCTGCACCAAAAATTACTCAACAACGTCGTAATGCTTCTCCGACGGCAACACTCAATCTTTAACACTTTAATGATCGGTATATTGTGTTTCTTTTTGAATTGTACTTAATCTATACATATTTGTAAACATTCATTTGGATTGATAGTGATTACCCAAAGTAAGTGGTCAAGGATCGCAAGTCTTGGAGTAAGAGTCATCACAGACTCCAAACCAAGAAAAAACAAGCATGTTAGCATTGTTTTACGTCTGTTATTATATTTGTTGTGTTTCACTCTTCTCATTCAAATTTTGAAAAATCCTAGAGAGTTGTTCACCCCCCCCCCTCCTCTCCCTTTACCACTCTTCACGATCCTACAATTGGTATCAGAGCGAAGTCGCTCTAAATTAGTGAAAACACTACAAGAGCATTGCTTTTTCTATTTTTTAAGCAAAATATATTTGTTTCAGTTTGTTATTTCCATTTTTTTTCATAAGTCAGAATTGGTGCAATTACCTCATCTGACAAATTTGTCATTATTTTTTTTTAATTTTTTATTATTTTATAATTTTGTCTCGAAATTGATACAACACTATTCGAACGTTCTTTTTCCTCCTTTTTACTCTTCTCCCGCACACTAATCTAAGACTTAGTCTTGGTATATTCTTTGCAATTTTTTTTGTGTACGAGATTTATCTTTAATGGCCTATCAAAAAGGATACAGTACCGGCTGACCACCACTCTTCTTCGAAGAAGATTTTGAATACTAGAAAGACAGGATGAAAGTCCACCTAAAGACTCAAGTGTGTTGGTGTAATCTTCGTTAGGTCAGGGTTTACCTAGTTTGACTAGGCACTGGTGAGATTGAGTTTCGATATTTTACAATGATGTTTGAATATTGTGTGAGCCCTAGTAGGACTAGGCACACATAGTAAGACAAGGTGAAGTCCAGATGGATCGAGGAGATCGCACGCTAGCACGAAAAAAATCCTAGTGGGACTAGGCACACCTAGTGGGACCAAGTGAAGTCCAGGTGGATCAGGGAGATCGCAAGCTAACACGGGAAAAGCCCTAGTGGGACTAGGTGAAGTCCAAGTGGATCGGAGAGATTGCATGTTGGCACGAGAGAAGTCCTAGTTGAGAACTAGGCAAAGAAAATTCCAAATTAGTCAAAGGTTTGATCAGACACTTTGTGAGAAAGTCCTAACAAGTCATGATTGACCAGAGTTAGGTAAGGGAACTCTAGACTTGAGAGCTAAGCAAGTTAAGGTTGGACAATCAATTAGGTGACCGATTGGTGCAGGATTATTGCTAGAACAGAAGCATGCTGAATCGATTGGGTAATCGATTCAGCATCCTCTTAATCGATTCAACAATCGATTAAGATCTTCTTAATCGATTGGCTAATCGATTAAGTGCCAAAAAATAGTTGTTAAACGGCTAGTCTGATGTGGTAATCGATTGAGTGAACCTTAGATTGCTGGTGTATAAAATTTTTCACGTAGGTTTAAAGTGTATCTCTTCGCACATCTTCCTCTCCTTCCATCGCCATTTTAAGAGAAGCTTTGGAGCATAGTGTTGGTGCAATCTTGTTTAGGTCAAGGTTGACCTAGTTTGACTAAGCTCGGGTGAGCTTAGGTCTGGGGGAGATTGTTGGTGCAATCTCGCTTAGGTCAGGGTTGACCTAGTTTGACTAAGCTCGGGTGAGCTTAGGTCTGGTAAGCTTGGAAAGCTTAAGGTTAGATGTTTCGATGTTTGATAATGATGTTTGAATGTCATATGATGTTTGAATGTCATATGATGTCAAGTGGATGTCAAGTGGGTCAAGGTTGACTGGAGGCTTGACGGAAAAGACCTAGTGGGACTAGGCACACCTAGTGGGACTAGGTGAAGTCCAGGTGGATCGGGGAGATCGTACGCTGGTATGGGAAAAGACCTAGTGGGACTAGGTGAAATCCAGGTGGATCGGGGAGATCGTACGCTGGCATCGGAAAAGACCTAGTGGGACTAGGTGAAGTCCAGATGGATCGGGGAGATCGCATGCTGGCAAGGTGGAAGTCTACCGAGAGACTAGACCTAACTCGAGGGTTAGGCGAATCTGGTTGGGAACCAGGTTGAGTCTGAGCTGGGAGCTTGGCAGTAGAAATCCAGGTTGGTCAACGGGGTTGACCGGACACTTGGTAGGGATCCTAGACTTGTGGAAACAAATTAGGTTGGACTCAATCGATTGGGTGAATCGATCAGTTGATCGATTAGGGAGGTTTACGCGAGAGGACAGGAGGTGGCTGAATCGATTGGGTAATCGATTCATCCTTCCCTTGATCGATTGGTCAATCGATTAAGGTATCTCTTGATCGATTGGGGTAATCGATCACAGAGGTTTGCGCGAGAGAACAGAGAAGCTTTGAATCGATTGGGTAATCGATTCGGGGCCTTGTAATCGATTGGCTAATCGATTACGGTTCGAAAACTAGCCGTTGAACGGCTAAATCCTACGTGGTGATCGATTGGCTAATCGATTCAGAAACCCTAGGTGTCGGGTATAAGGGCTTTCACGCAGGTTTGTGGTAGGAGTACTTCTCCTCTTCTTCTCCTTCATCAGTGTCATCTCAAGGGAAGCCTTGGAGGATATTGCTGTTGCATTTCCAAGGTTCTAGAGGCAATCACAAGCTTGAAGATAGCAAGGAAAGCAAAGAGAGCTTATTCATTGTAAATCTTGTAAGATTTCATTTGTGTTTTGCTTTGTAATCTTGTTGTATCTTCTTGTAAGCTTGTAAGAGGTTTCTCCACCTCAAGAAGGAGATCTTTCATAGTGTATGAGAGAATGAGGAGAGTGGATCCTTGGATTAGTCACCCGTCCGGGGTGGATACCAAGTAAATCCTTTGTGTTAGCGTTTGCTCGAGTCTTCCGCCGCGACAAATCATCACGGAGCAAATCGGAGCTAATCACCCCCCCCCCCCTCTAGTTCGTCTACCTGTCCCAACACATAGTGCTGCTACATTTCCATGATTTTAGAAGTGATTCCAAGCTAGAAGGAAGCAAGAAAAGCAAAAAGAGCTCATTTGTAAAAATCTTATAAGATTTCTGATGTATTTACTTGTTCTTGGTTGTATTTCTTCATGTAAGCTTGTACGATGCTTCTCCGCCTCAACAAAGGAGATCATTCATAATGTATGAGGGAGTGAGGAAGAGAGGATCCTTGGATTAGTCACCTCAAAGAGGTGGATACCAAGTAAAATCAGAGGCGTTAGTATTACTCAAGTTTTCGCTGCGACAAATCTTTATCGAGCAAAGATCGGAGTTAATCACCACCCCCCTCTAGCTCGCCTACCAACCCTAACAAATGGCATCAGAGCAAGGTCGCTCTTCTTCGGACTTATCGCCAAGAGAGCAAGAACCACAAGAAGAAGAAAAAGTTGAAGAAACCCTAATTGCAAAAAGTCATCATCAGGAGAGTTCAACTTCAAAATAGAGTTTGGATATGACATTTGGACACCTCCGCCATTCGATAAAGCCAATTTCGATCTTTCAAAGACAAAGATCAAAAATTTCTTCATGATCGAGATAGAGCAATGGTTTGCTCTAATAGATGGTTTTGAGACTCCAACAAATAGCAAGGTGAAGCTCCTCAAAAAAGAAAAATGGAGTGAAAAGCAAATCAAGAGATACGAGGCCAATGACAAGGTAACCAAATTATTGGTTAATCTATTACCAAGCATTATATTGAGCAAAATTGGAGATTATCAAGATGCCAAGAAGCTTTGGAACAATTGATAAAGCTTCATGAAGATCACTTCACTTTGCCAAATCAAGACAAATCCGAAGAGGGAGATTCATCGGAGGAAGAGCATTTGGAGGTTGAACCATTCTCAACATCTGAGGAAGAAATTCAAGAAGCATTGGCTCAGGAGGAAATTCAAGAGGCCTCCACCACAAGAATTGAGAGGGGAGCGAAGCTCATTGACTCCGGAACAAGAAGAAGTCTCTACCTCCGGATCAAGTAAAGAGTCATGAGTCACCCCTACAAGCAAAGGTATAACAATTTCAATTTGTAAAAATAAAGATCATATCATTTGCTTTGAGTGTAGGGGAAAAGGGAACTACAAAAGTAAGTGTCCAAAATTAACCAAGAATAAGGGTCAAGGGTCACCCAAGGCTAAAGAAAATTCAAAGGAGGTTGGACCCCCTGATACACAAAGGCAAGGAATACATTGTGTGCTTCTTATGCAATCAAAAAAGACATTATCGAAATCAATTCCCAAAGGGGAAGGCGTTGATGCAGTTTGACCTGATTGTTGTTTTGATGTTGACACCGATTTAAGTTTGGTTGAGTGAGAATTGAGATCAGATAGTTAAGTTCGGATTAAGTGTACTGGTCAGAGAGGGCTCGGCAGCTCATTCTCTGGACCGAGATGAGTCGGAGAGGGCTCGGTAGCTCGTTCTCTGGACTCTGGTCAGAGAGGGCTCGGTAGCTCATTCTCTGGACCGGGATGAGTCGGAGAGGGCTCGGTAGCTCATTCTCCGGACTCTGGTCAGAGAGGGCTCGGTAGCTCGTTCTCTGGACTGGGATGAGTCGGAGAGGGCTCAGTAGCTCGTTCTCCGGACTCAGGTTAGAGAGGGCTCGGTAGCTCATTCTCTAGACCGGGATGAGTTGGAGAGGACTCGGTAGCTCGTTCTCCGGACTCTGGTCAGAGAGGGTTCGGTAGATTCTTCTCTGAACCGGGATGAGTTGGAGAGGGCTCGGTAGCTCGTTCTCCGGACTTTGGTCAAAGAAGGCTCGGTAGCTCCTTCTCTGGACCGAGATGAGTCGGAGAGGCTTCGGTAGCTCGTTCTCCAGACTCAGGTCAGAGAGGGCTCGGTAGCTCGTTCTCTGGACAAGACTGAGTTAGAGAGGGCAAGGGAGCCTATTCTCTGGACTTAGGGTCTAACTTGAGTTAGTCATGGTCAGGATTGGCCATGAATTAATCAAATGATCAGAGCAAAGTTGGCTGGATCGGTCTAAGATCTGATCAGGGAGTTGGTACAAACTCTCTAGATAGTAGATCGGTCACAAGACCGATCCAGGATGTCTGATCGGTCTGTTGACCGATCCAGGATCTCTGATCGGTCTGTTGACCGATCCAGAAAGCTTCTGAGGAAACAGAAGGTTTTCTGAACGGTCTGGTAACCGATCAGAAAATATTCTGTGTGGTCACAGAAAGTTATCTGATCAGTCAGTGCAACTGATCAGAACCGGCCTGGACCGATCAGGATGGATCTTGATCGGTCAGGCAGTTGGCTGATCAGTTGTGAACCAAGTTGTGAACTAAGTTTTCAGCAGTTTAATCAACCCATTCAACCATCTGAGCAGCCCCAACTATTTAATTTTCAGAATTCACAGCCTACTCATGGACTTCGGCAGCTTTTTGCTACATTTCAAGATCAACAGGAGTTCTGCACCAAGCTTCAAAACCTTGGAAGATGCCTTGAAAAATGGATTGATCAATTGAATCAAACAAAAGCCGAAAGATCAAGACAATTATCTCTTCAGGCTATTCAGGATTTTAAGGGGCATGATTATGAACTAACTTGGGGGTTGGTGGAAGAAGAAGAAGAAATCATTAAAATCAGGGCATCTACAGCATGCATTCCTCCAGCTTGTGACAGCATTAAACTTGTTTCTGAAGCTCCTTAGGACCCTTCTCATTTTTTAATTTGTGATGATAGTGTTATTGATGGTCCTAATTTTTCTAATATTGTTGTTGCAGATCTTATAGAAGAAGCATGCATAGGAGATGATTCCATTGGTGTAGGGGATTGCACAGAGCCCCAGGGACCACCACCATTGACAGATACATTAGAAAATTCAGAGGACAAGACAAAAAGTGTAGGGACTTGCATGGTGGAAGCAAGAACCCAAGGATCACCTATTCCAGTTGAATGCCCACCAGAACTTGAACCTGAGATGGAACCTGAATTTGACCAGGAGGGGACTACAGTTACATTTACTTTTATAGAACCTCCAGGTATTCTTCAGCATGATCAGGTAAGTATTCCTCTTATGTCTTTGGAAAAATCAATGGAGGTACCTCAAAATGATTTTATTGTTTGTGATACACTTATGGATACATCTTTTGTAAAATTCGATTGTGTGAAATTCATAGAGGTACCTAGTATTGAATTTGTTGAATGTGAAGCACGTTGTGATACATCTCTTGTAAATGTTGATTGTGAAAAATTTTTAGAAGAGCCTGAAATTGATGTTGTTTATTGTGAAGAATCTCTTGCTATATCTTATGCTGAAATTGAGTGTGACAAACTTCTGGAGGTATCTGAGATTGATTTTATTGACTATGAAACATTTTTTGATACACCTTTGATGGATTTTAATTGTGAAAAATTTTTAGATGAGCCTGAAATTGATGTGGTTTATTATGATGAGTCTCTTGCTATATCTTATGCTGAAGTTGAGTGTGAAAAACTCATGGAGGTACCCATGGTTGATATTTTAGGTTGTGATGCATGTCTTGCTACATCTTATTTAGATATTAATTGTGAAAACTTCATTGAGGTGCCAATAATTGATTTTCTTGGATGTGCTGCATTTTTGGATTCTTTGTATGTAGAGATTGACAATATTACATTTCTTTCTTACCCTGCACGCTTGAGGGAGGTATTACATGATTTTGCAGGGTCACGTATGCTTCTGGAGTGGGTGCTCCATCTGAACAGACTCCAACCTCCTGTAAGAACTTCCAAAAAGCATCAAGAGGGAGGAGTTGTTTGTATTTTGACTAGTAGCACTCACTCTCTTAAGTGGATCTTGCACCTCAATCGCCTTCGGCCACCTGAACATCTCCACCACTACCTGAACATCTCCAGCCGCCAGGAATAAAGGGGAGTTTGTTCCTTTACTTTCCTTTTCTTGATTTTCTTTATGTTTATACTCGCATGTTTGTTTACTTTTATACTTTGCATTTATACTTTGTTTCCGCATTCTGCATTTTGTTTGGTCTTGAATAAACCTTGTTTGACTTCTAGTTGTATCTCCATACATGTTCCTTTATTAGGCTTTGAGAATCATAAAAGATGGTTATGTCTGACTATTGAGTTTTGGTTTCCTTGGTATGCTTGGGGATATTAATTGCATTTAGTCATTTGTTGTGGTGATAGACTCTATCTTGTTGGATTAAGCATGACATTTTATTGATCACCTAGTGAGGATATTGCCATGCCTATCCTTAATCCTCTTCTGTGTGATAGCATTTGTGATATTTGACACTCTAGAACTTGCTTTGATTCTTTTTGAAACTACAATAGCATAAGCTTACATGAATATGATGGAGGCAACCTTTCTTGTTGAACTTTTAGTTTTCCTCTCCTTTGTTATTGTCACTACTGGGTATTTCACCTATTGCTTTCATATTTCATTTCCTCTACTTTGTCATATCTTTTCATTGTCATTACATTTTCACTGCCATATCTTTATTTAGCTTATTCTTCCCTTGAGCATGCGATGAGAGCATGAGGTGATTGCATGATAAGTTACATTTTTATTTCGCTATTATCAGCCTCTATTATTGTGAGTTTTAGATGTTATCATGCTTTACTACATTGCCCGAGACGGTCAAGTTTTAAGTGTGGGGGAGTGGGAGACAAGTGTATATGGACGAATGCTTGTGTGAAAAAAAAATCTCTCTTTGAAAAAAAAAAGAAAAAGAAAAAGAAAATCTGTCTATGTGAAAAAAAAAGAAAGAGAGATAGAAAAAAATAATAAAGATGAAAAAAAAGTGAAAAAAAAGAGAAAAAAAAATTTCCTCAAGCATTCGAGATTTTGTTAGTGATGAACAAAAATGAATATTTTCTTGATGTGACTCTTTTGATATTATTGCTTAGAGAAATTCAAGAGTTATGTTGTAATCCCTACATGCACTTTGAGAGATGTTATAAATTGTTGATGTGTAGTGCATTGAGAATGTGAAAGGAGAATTTTGAGTGTTGGAGGTTTGATTGAGTTATTTACTTTGGACTATTGTTTGATTGTATAAATCATGTTAACTACCCCAATGCTCTCATCTTCTCTTTGATCTTCTTTCATGCTCTTTATGATCTTCTTTGTTATCTATCATTCTTGTTCTCTTGTTAAGAAAGTGATTTCATCATTATTTATTGAAAAAACCTCTTGATTTGTGTACTTATGTTATAGTAGTGGAGAAGTAGAAGATAAGCAAGCATATGGTAGTGCAATGTCATGAATGTTTTGAGAGAACTCCACTTCCATATCTGTTATTTTTGTGAGCATCAGTGCATATATCCATCTTGTGAGGTTTTTGTCATGCTTAGTTTATTCAAGTTGATGAAATTACCATGCTTTTGACTTATGTGAGATTTGGAACCATAAATACATGGATTCTTGAGACTTGATGATTCTAAGTAACCTTCTTTTATTATTTCTTAAAGTATTGATAGGGGATGTAATGTTTGGGAGATATGTTGTTTTCTTTTAGTTTTGTTTACTTGCTCAGACGTGCAAGAACTCCCCGGCAACGTCGCCAAATTTGATAACCGTTTTTTGTCGTGTCACGGTTTCAAATACAATTTAAGTATCAAATTCCTCTAAACTAATGTAGCATAGAGTAACTCGAGTCGTCTCCCAACGAATGTAGTTGGTGCAAGATAATTCTCAGGATCGTATGTTATTACTTTCGAGTTTTCGATATGAAATTGGGTTTTGGGTTTGAACGATTATACTACGAAAAGAAATGACAAAGCAGGTATGAAATCTGGTTCTAATTAAAGAAAGACAGTGCAAGTAATGAAATCTAAATTAACCTAACTACATCTGCAGAAAAGAAAAGACAACTTGAAATTAAGCATTGACAAAACTAAACATAGAACAAAACTTACAGCATTAAAGAAATCTAACCCAACCTAGCTTAATTGCATGTAAACGAAGACGTAAAACTTAAAGCAATAAGAAGAGCAACACAAACCAAGAGTTAAGCAACTAGGAAACATAACAATTGAAAGAAATTGTTCTAACAAGCATTTAACCAAACACTATATGGGCATGAATAAAAATGACAAAAGCAAGTGCCATTTGAATTGTGGAAATTCATCAAATACAAAAATTCAACAATCAAACACAACCATTCAACAATTAAGATCAATCAACAACTGACAATACGCTTAAACCACTAGTTAATCCACTCTAATTAAGCTGCTGCAGAACTTTTGTGAAAAAAACATGAACTGCCGAAGACAATTCTGTAGAGAAATGAGCTGCTGAATTGAAACTGATGAAAAGCTGCTGAATTGAACTGATGAAGAACTTCTGGAATTGGAGAAGTACTGCTGGATAGAAATGGAAATGCTGTGAAGAGAAAACTGCTGGCTACTGGATTGCGAAGGAACTGAATTCAGGGAATTGAGGAACTGCTGTAAATGAAGGACTGCTGAAGAGAGAAACTGGAAGAGATTTCTGAGAAGAAATGGATCTACTGCTGGATGAAGCTGCCGACCTACTGGCGAAAAGCTGTGAAACATTAAACTGATGGAAAAAAAAACTATGAAACATTAAACTGCTGCAGAAAAGCTGTAAGAAGTTGATCGCCGGCTGCGGTGGAAGTGGATGATCGTTCCTCTCAACCCGAGAGGAAACTGCGGTGAAGGAGATGGACGGCTTCTCTCCTAACCCCGAAAGAGAAGCTGCTGTGAAGTCGACCAAGGCTCGAACCCCGAACCCTAGCTGTGCGGTGATGATCCGGCCGACGGCGAGATGAGAGGGGGAGATCCGCCGGCCGGAGGAGATGAGGCGAAATTTGGTGGAAGAAGGAGGTTTTCCCCTGTTTGCCGATCGATGCCCTAGCTCTCGCGATGCTGCCCCCTTTTGTTTGTGTCCCTGGCTGCAGCGATTGGGTTTGACTCAGCCAACTTCAGCGATTGGATCAGTCAACCCAGTTCTGGTCCAGCTTAGATTCAGCCAGCAAATGGGTTCGGTTAAACCATCCGGTTCAGTCAAGGTTCAGCCAGTGGTTCAGCCCAGTCAGTCAAGCCCAGTGGTTCAATTCAATCAACTCGAGTTCAGCCAGCTTTGGGGAAGAAGAACTTGAATACTTAGCAACGGACGGCTGAGATCAATCTGACTTTATCCAACGGTCGGATCTCTTCAGATCTGGACCAAACTCCTCAGATCCCAATCAATGGTCCTGATCTATCTATCCCCAGCTCGGATTAACCAGATCAGTGGCGGATGGTCCAGATCTTCCCTTTTCTTGAATGGATGGTCTAGAACATCTTGAGCTTGATCCAACGGTCAGATCTCTTCCGATCTGGCTGAAATTTTCAGATCTTGATCTATGGCCATGATTAATTCTATCTTGGATTCGGATCGACCAGAAATTGATCGATGGCTCAGATCCAGCCGTTCTCTGGAATGGACGGCTCCTATTAATCCGATGCTTGATCCTTTTGATTTGGATCCAATCCTGACTCAAGTTTGACCCAATTTGATCTAGGTCCATGATCAATTGAAGCCTACAAAATGATATTCAAATTTAGTGCCAAAAATATCCCAAATATACAAAGATTAGAATTAAAAGCCAAAATGAAGGGAATACATGAAACCTAATAAAATTGTAAACTTAAGAATATAAAATGTGAATCAAACATGAATTTTAGAGCCGAAAATAATCAACAAAATGATGGTTATCATGGTCACAGAAAGTTATCTGATCGGTCAGTGCAACTGATCAGAACCGGCCTGGACCGATCAGGATGGATCCTGATCGGTCAAGCAGTTGGCTGATCGGTCAGCTTGACCGATCAAACACTTCCCTGATCGGTCAGTGAGACCGATCAGAGGGTTTTGCTAAAATCCAAGTAAGTTTAGGGATCGATCTGGTAATCGATCCCCTGGTCTCTGATCGGTCAGTGAGAATGATCAGAACATCACTGGATCAATCAGAATAGAGTCTGATTGGTCAGGAGGTTGTCAGATCGGTCAAGGTGACCGATCAACACCTCTGAACTTTAATTCAAATTGTTGTCAGAGAAGTTCTGATTTCTGATTCGCTTCTGATTTACTTCGCTAATGAATCTGTAAGTGTGCAGATGACACAGAGCTTTGAAAGTCAAATGAAGGAGCAAGAAGAAGGGTCCAGGGTGACTTTTACTGGTGTTATTTTGTTTGATACACACTTGCAGGTTTCAACGACACATGACCTGAAGCTGCAGCTGAAGAGGATAGCTGAAGAGGATGACTTCAATATGCTGCAAGCTCAGAAGGGGTCAGTGGGTGACGACGCCTGTATGTGTGCAGTGGGTGACGATGCTTGTAGGTGTGCAGGAGAGAAGCTTTAGAAGAAGAAGTTGGCGAAGCAGAGAAGAAAACAAGGAACAGAGAACTTGATTAGGGTTTTGCTATTGAGTTGTTGGTACTCTCTGTATTCTTCTTTGTGCTTGATCATTCTTACTGGTGCTTGTGCTCTGTTGAGTAAGCTTCTCTAGTCTCTTGTGCTTCATTTGATATACGTCTGAGACATTTGTGGAGAGGTTACTCCGTCGAGAAGGAGTAAGTTTTTAGCCGAATTCAGTCCGGGGCCTGATCTACCAAAGGTCAAGGGATCGTCCACCTCACGGGCACGCCAAGGAGTAGGGGCAAGTTATCCCCGAACCTTGTAAACACTTGTGATAGTCTCTGTTCTTCTTTCTTTCTGTTTGTTTGTTTTCCGCTGCTAACCTGATTGTAGGAAGAAAGAAGCGAGTTTTGGTGGATGACTATTCACCCCCCCCCTTCTCTAGCCATCCCAAGATCCTAACAGAAGGATCCGACCAAGTCCAAAAGAGGGAGCTCAAACTAAGCGGGAGCGTCCAAGAATACACCTAAGGTACCATTAGTTAATAGTATTTCTTTTCATCGTGATAAAATGCATGCTAGAAATCATTTTTATCATTTTGATGCTATTTATCATGAAAATATGAGGTATGAAGAATCTAAAGAAAACAATAGAGTCTTCTATTCTAGGACTACTAAACCTAAGGGTAGAGAATAATTTAGGATGCCAAATGGTAGACCTACAAAATCTAAGGCCAAAGAAAAATTTTCAAGGCATCCCCGAAAAATCCAAGGTTAAGGAGGTAATGATTAAAAATCAAATTTTGAGATCAAAACTTAAAAAATTAAAAAAATCTCTTAAGAGAATTGAAAATCTGCTTAAGAGATCAAAAGGTCAAAATGTAGATTTAGGAAATCAAGGACTCTTTAAGGGCAAGAGAGGTTTGGGTTACAAACCTAAAGTCAAGGTCAATGGGCCCTTTTACTATAAAGTTCCATATAGTTATGGAACTAAATCTAAGTCTAGGAGTCAAGTGAAGGTCACAAGAGAAGTCATCCCTAGAGTTAACCAAAACAAGACTAGCGTAACTAAGGCTTCGGAGAAGCCTAGAAACGTTATTAGAAAGGTATCAAGGGAAGTTATCCCTAGTGAATATCTAGAACACCCAAGGAGCATCAATAGATTTTGGGTTCCTAAGAGTATGTTCACCACACCCTAGATGGGATTGGAGAGTGTCAACTTAAATTGGAAGGGTAGTTAACCCAACCTTGATAGAGTTGGCACTTTGGGGCATTTTCAAGGAATTATTATCCTTGAAAATGAGAAGAGAGAATTATTTACCCTTAAGGAGTAAAATTGTGCCGAATCATATTCTTGGAAGATCGAACATGATAAAGTTGGCGCAACTAGGATAGAATCCAAAAAATGTCAAGTTTAGAGTTTTGACATTTTCTTAGAAAAATAAGGGCAAAAATTAGGACTATTAATGACTTAGTCATGGGTCATTGATACTTAGATAGAGAATCTATGTGTATTTCTTTTACACTATTATGTCATATTTTGTATGCCCTATCACTTGTTATGGCATCATGTTTAACATTCATATTTTATTATGAAAATATCACATGTCATGTTATAAATGCATTATTTATCTATAATTTTTCTTTTGAAAAATATCCATATGATTAATTTCATGTTCATTATCATGCATCAAATTCATTAAATTTGTGAAATTAAGGACATTGACATTAATTGACATCCTAGGTGGATGATCAAAATTTATAATGTCTAGTTAGAAATGCATGAACCTCTTAGTTTAGGTAGAACATGACTATTACATCTCACAAGATCATAAGTTGACTTATATGTGTTTTGAGACATATTAGATACAAGTCAGATGTTAGAAAGATGAACCAAAACTCAAGGTGTTGACTAAGTGCATCTATTTGAGTTTTAGGTTCATCAAAATAAGAATTTAAGTGAACTCTAATCATTGGGAAAACTAATGTACAAGTCATGTGCATTTATCCCAAAGAACATGGTTAGAAATTATTTTTGAAAACCATTTCAAAACTATTTTCGAAAATCTTGGTGAAGATTATCTTTTAATAGCACTCATCATTAATAAAATTAATGCAATATAGAGTGAAACATTGAAGTGTTTCAATGGTTTTCAATTTTGTGTCAATCCTTGAAAATGAGTTATATTTTCATAGAAACTATTTTTCCATGATAGTATATGTCAAAAATAATGTCTACACAAAGTTTCATGATTTTTGAATTTTGTAGAATTATTTAGGAGTTTCAGAATTTTGGGTCTGAATTTGTTTTCTGAAATCAGAAACTCCCAATTAATCAGGTGATCGATTAGGACATACTCCAATCGATTTGACAATCGATTGGTGAAGATTTTTTGTGAGCACAGAAGCTCACGCAATCGATCAATTGATCAATTAAGGGTGGTCATAATCGATTTGGTGATCGATTAAGGCATGGGTTAATCGATTGGGATCCAACACCTATCGATTGGCACAGCTGGAATTATTTGATTTCAGTCTACTAACCCAATTTTGAGTAACATAACAATCTCTAACCCTTTGAAATACTTTTATAAGTATATTTGGGTGAATTTCATGATGAATCAAAAAGGGAGATAGTTTTGGTGAAAAATATGGGATTAAGGAAAGATTTTTTATTTAAGTTTTGGAATTTTAAACCTTATAACTGTTAGTGATATGAGAGAAGTGTCCTAAGGCAATCGCCTTATGATTGTAAACATTTATTTTAATAAATGATAATTCACTATTTGAGTATACATGTTAGTGTATTTGATTGGGATCTTAAACTCATCTACTGAATGTCCGTACTGATTTTGGGCACTTTCTTTTGAGAAAGTCTAGACAAATTTATGGACAATTAATTGACAATTAAATTTGAATTGGTTTTTAAATTGACAACAAAATTCTTTATTTTGGATCGGGGACCCGTCCAATTTAAAGTTAGTTGTTGTAATTTAATTTCCCAATTTTAATTGAAATTGTCATGTTTAATTTGGCTATGCTTATGAAGCAAACCAAATTGAATTTACGACAAATTACTTTTCTTTGGGTATCTGAGCCTCGGGGAGCCACCCTTAGAAAACAATTTGTTGTAATTAATTAAATCCATGAATAAAATATGATTTAAGAGGTGATGCTCTTACATATTGTTGTCTCCAAAATTAATTAGGAAAATGGTTTCCTATAGAGTTTTCTTAAATGAGATTTTCATGAAAATAATATGTGGTTGAATTAAGGGAATCTCTCTCTTAATTTAATAAGATTTGATTTAGAGAAATCAAAGTCTTAAAACATATTATTTCCGAAATTGATTATGACAATTTAGGAAATTGTTTCCCAAAACAATTCCTTCAATAAAGTATGAAATTAGAATTAGGAAATCCGGTTCCTAATTCAATCAATGAGACTTGATAAATTAAGTCACATACATATACAAAATATTAAGGCCAACACCTTCCATTAATATGGTTAGAATCGGAGTTTTGTTTCTCGTTTGGGTTGATGGACACATCCATGCCCGGCTTGAACCTCAACATGTTCAAACCATGGAATTAGTTTATGAATAATATAGTAGGAGTCAGAGGTCAATCCTTAGTTTTGGTTGTTGGACACATCTAAGCCTGACTAAGCGGTTGAATGAGCTCCAACCATATTAAAACTATTTCTTGATTAATGGGTCAGCCTTAAGCTTGGAGCATCGATTTGTTGTGCCACAGCCAAGGTCGATGTAAAGAGAGGTGCAGTTGGGTGCTATGTATATTGTTACATACTTGTTAATGAGTTAACAACCCAATGATTTATGCAAACATTCAATTAGTTGATAGCATAAAGTGATAGTTACATATATGTGATGTGTAATCGGTATAATTACCTACCTTCATAGCTAAGAATAACTTGATGGCCACAGCCATGGTCATTCTTATCTATGGTTGGATATCAACCTATTTGGAGATGCTCCTACGATCTCCCGAATTGATAAAAAGAGTTATTCAATTTGAAAATAAATAGGATTTTTATTAATGTATATTGATACATTTTTATCATCTTCTCACATAAGCTCAATTTATATTTCTAGGTTAATCACTCGATCATGACTTTTATGAATTTGCGTTCCATTTTGGACACCAATAAACTGACTGGGCCGAACTTCATGGACTGGCTTCGAAACCTGAGGATAGTCCTCAAGGCAGAAAAGCTTGCTTATGTCATTGAAGATCAACTTCCCAACCGTCCACCAGAGGGTGCAACTCCTGAACAATTAGTGGCCTATCAGAAACATGTGACTGATTCTGAACTTGTGAGTTGAATTATGCTAGCCTCTATGGTACCTGAGTTGCAAAAGCAGCATGAGCATATGGATGCTTATACCATCATCTTCCATCTTCATGAGTTGTTCGAAGAGCAGGCGAGATCCGAAAGGTTCGAAGTCTCCAGACTCCTCTTCACCTCTAAGATGCAGGAAGGCACTTCTGCCTCACAATTTGTGTTAAAGATGTTGGGGTACATTGAGTGACTAAACACACTCGGTTTTGCAATGGATCATGAACTAAGTATTGACTTAATTCTGCATTGTTTGCCCAAGAGTTATTCACAATTTGTGATGAACTATCGAATGAACAAGCTGGAAACTACCATTCTTGAGTTGCTCAACCTGCTGAAGACTGTAGAGCCTTCTGTAAAGCAGGATCAAAAGACGGTTCTGTTAGTTGGTTCCTCAAAGAAAGGTTCTAAAAGGAAGGCCAAAGAACAGAATAAAGGAAAGAAGAAAAAGGCCAAAAAGACTGAAAAGAAACCAAAAGGAACTTGCCATCATTGTGGCAAGGAGGGTCACTGGCGAAGAAACTGCAAGGTTTATCTTGAGTCCTTAAAGAATAAGGCATCCGATGCCCCATCCTCTTCAGGTATCTTCGTTATTGAATGTCACTCTATTTCCTCTAATACCTTGGTACTTGATACTGGGTGTAGCTCACATATATGTAATGACATACAGGGGCTAAGGAATAGAAGAAGACTCGTCAAAGGAGAAGCGAATTTGTGAGTTGGAAATGGAGCAAAGATTGCTGCTGTTGCCATCAGAACATATTTGCTAAAGCTCCCCACTGGACGTGTCTTAGAATTGGATAATTGTTATTTTGTTCCTTCGTTAATAAAGAACATTGTATCTATTTCATGTTTGAATGAAAAGGGTTATCATTTAACTTTTAGTAACAATTATTGTTACATAACTTTAAATGGCGTTCTTTATGGGAATGGAACTTTGTGCAATGATATCTACACGTTAGATTTATCCAGTGACGTTTTCAATATCGAAGATAGCAACAAACGTGCTCGAATAGATAATCGAATAGACTCCTACACTTGGCATTGCCGTCTTGGCCATGTAAGTAAGAAACGCATGACCGAATTACACCGATGTGGAATTTTGGAATCATTTGAACCCGGTTCATTTGATACATGCAAATCATGCTTAAAAGGCAAAATGACCAAATTACCCTTTTTCGGAAAAGGTAATCCAGTGGGAGAGTTGCTTGGTCTAATACATACTGATGTATGTGGACCAATGTCAACTCTTGCACAAGGAGGCTATAGCTACTTCATCACCTTTATCGATGATCACTCACGATTCGGGTATGTGTTCTTGATGAAACACAAATCTGAAGCCTTTGAGAAATTCAAAGAATTCAGAAATGAAGTAGAGAAACAGCTTGGCAAAAGTATTAAGATACTTCGATCCGATCGGGGTGGTGAATACTTGAGTCAAGAATTTCAAGATTATCTTAGGGACAATTGGATATTGTCCCAATGGACTCCGCCGTATACGCCACAGCATAATGGTGTATCTGAGAGGCGCAACCGAACCTTGATGGACATGGTTAGGTCTATGATGAATCATGCAACTCTTCCAAAATCCTTTTGGGGCTATGCACTTAAGACAGCTGTTTACTTACTAAACAGAGTCCCGACCAAGGTAGTCTCAACTACTCTATATGAGACATGGAATAGTAAGAAACCTCACTTAACTCACCTTAAGATATGGGGTTGTCCGGCTTATGTGAAGCGGACTGTATCAGACAAATTGGATGCTAAGTCTGATAAATGTCTATTTATTGGATACCCTAAGGAAACGAAGGGTTACCAATTCTATCATCCCTTGGAACAAAAGGTGTTTGTTTCAAGGCATGCTGTATTTCTGGAAAGGGAATTCCTATTACAAGAAAACAGTGGGAGTGGCATTGAACTTGATGAAGTTCAAGAAACTCCAATAGACATTACAGAGACACCTAGTCTAGACCCACAACCAATACCTCATAATGATGAGCTATCAGTTGAACCTAAAACAACACCACCTCTTCGTAGATCTGATAGGACACGCAATATTCCAGAGAGATACGGATTTCTCATAAGTGAATCGAACGACGTGTTACTCATAAGCGATGACGAACCTATCAGTTATGAAGATGTTTTGAAATGTTCAGAAAGGGACAAATGGCTTGAAGCCATGAAGTCGGAAATGGATTCCATGTACGAAAATCAAGTATGGGACTTGGTTAACCCACCTGAAGGGATTAAGCCCATAGGGTGCAAGTGGGTTTTCAAGAAGAAAACCGACATGGAAGGTAATGTTGTTACCTTTAAAGCTAGATTAGTGGCAAAAGGATATCGTCAAAAACAAGGAGTTGATTATGACGAAACATATTCGCCAGTAGCTATGCTTAAATCCATTCGGATGCTCCTAGCCATAGCAGCTCATTATGATTATGAGATATGGCAAATGGATGTGAAAACAGCTTTCCTTAATGGAAACCTGCTTGAGGATGTATACATGATACAACCTGAAGGTTTCACATCGGTTGATAAAACCAAAATATGCAAGCTTCGACGATCCATATATGGACTGAAGCAAGCATCCAGGAGCTGGAACATCCGTTTTGATGAGACAATCAAAGAGTTTGATTTCTCACAAAATCCTGACGAACCTTGTGTGTACAAGAAGGTTAGTGGGAGTGCAGTCGTATTCCTAGTACTATATGTCGATGACATATTGCTTATAGGAAACGATATATCAGTCTTACAGTTGGATAAAATTTGGTTGTCCAAAACTTTCTCCATGAAAGACCTGGGAGAAGCGACCTATATCCTTGGGATTAGAATATATAGAGATAGATCAAAACGGTTGCTTGGTCTTTCGCAGTCTACATATATAGACCGAGTGCTAAAAAGGTTTAGCATGTCGGAATCCAAGAAAGGTTACCTTCCCATCAGGCATGGGATCAATCTTTCAAAGTCTATGTGTCCGCGCACAGAAGACGAGAGGATTTGCATGAATAAGATTCCTTATGCATCCGCGATAGGATCTATCATGTATGCTATGTTATGTACTAGGCCCGATGTATCGTATGCTCTGAGTGTCACGAGCAGATACCAGTCGGATCCAGGAATGGATCATTGGGCGGCTGTTAAGACAATCCTTAAGTACTTAAGAAGAACTAAGGATGTGTTCCTAATATATGGAGAAGGAGATATGGTAATACGTGGGTATACAGATGCCAGTTTCCAGACAGATAAGGATGACTCCAAATCTCAGTCTGGATACGTATTTACTTTGAATGGAGGTGCAGTAAGTTGGAAAAGTTCCAAACAAGACACCGTAGCGGATTCTACCACGGAAGCGGAATATATCGCAGCTTCGGAAGCAGCAAAGGAAGCAGTCTGGATCAAGAAGTTTATCTCCGAACTTGGCGTGGTTCCAACCATTGATGAAGTAGTGCCGGTTTACTGCGACAACAATAGAGCTATTGCACAAGCAAAGGAACCAAGGTCTCATCAGCGATCCAAACACGTGCTTCGCCGCTATCATCTGATCAGAGAGATTATAAGTAGGAATGATATACAAATTGAGAAAATTCCCACTGAAAGGAATTTAGCGGATCCTTTAACTAAGGCCTTACCTCAAAGCAAGTTTGAGGGTTATGTTAGAGCCTGTGGTATTGGATACCGTAGCGATTGGCATTAGGCCAAGTGGGAGTTTGTTAGTGATATGAGAGAAGTGTCCTAAGGCAATCGCCTTATGATTGTAAACATTTATTTTAATAAATGATAATTCACTATTTGAGTATACTTGTTAGTGTATTTGATTGGGATCTTAAACTCATCTACTGAATGTCCGCAATACAATTCACAGCATAAGAGAATTTGTGATGGGATCACAACTAGTGATTATCTCTACATGTGCAATTGTGAAGTATTGAAAATATTCCTAGTCGATGAATTGATAAAAACGGACACTATCAATTCTGTTGAGACTAGCATGGGCTATTCTCTAATCAGCTGATTCTCACTGGCTGGCGACATTGGGATGTCCGGAGATAAACATAGATGCTAGTTAAGGGAACTAGTTCATTGGAGTGACTAGCTGTAAAACTTCATATGGTAATCTATGTAGATATGTCACTGAAGTTATTACTGCAGCTTAAGTGCGATGTTCCTTTGACTTGCGGTGTTCAAGTCATCTTGGTCATGGAGACTTATACTTTAACATCTTAAGCAAGCATCTCCAAGGAGGTGTGGACCCAGGATGATTGGGTATAAGCCGAAGTGCCCGAAGATGTTTGAACAGCCTACAAAGGATTCACCACTCCTTGCGAGGAGATGTTTGCCCAGGCCTATCGTCGGATTGTTACTCAAAGCCTCTGGCCAGAGCATATCATGTTTAGAGTGCGAGTCTCTTAAATACATGAGAGTAATTAGAAATCCAAAGGATGAGAAAGACATTACTTGGGCTAGGTGTGACGTAGTCAGCCTAGTGGGGACTGACACACATAGACCGTGTCCTGAACCAAGTGGGTATAAGATGGTGAAGGGAATGGGGCACGATTCATTAGAGCTGCTGAAGGGTTTTAGAATTACTTCTGAGGTCAACCGTTGATCTTTCGATTAATTGGGGGTCATGATGTACTACTAGGTGCCACTCATGATCATTGTATAATTGGTTGATTATAGACGGCCAACATAAATCGAAAGCCTATTTAGTCACACGCACTACGAGTAATCCGAGGGATTTAAAACGAGTAGAAAATTAGATTTTCCGATCAAGAGAAATAAGTCGAATCTGAGTTAATCAGAGGCGCAACGGAAGCTAAAAATGGCTAAGTCTTTTGAAGGCTTATTGGGCGAATTAAATGAGTTTAATTCGCGACGGTTCGGCTCGGTTTGGCCGGCCAAAGAGGGTGCTAAACCCCTTTGGGTTGGCCGGCCACATCAAGAGGGAGAAACCAATTTATTTGGTTTAATTAATAAAATAAATCTAGCGCGATTTGTTTTATAAATTATGGATAAATAAATTTGTGTAAAGAAATTTATATAAATAAATTTATAGAAATTTATTCTTTTTTGTGGAAATTAAAATGATCCATGGAATGGTTTATTTTAATTTTATAAAATCAATTATGAATTGATTTTTCTATAATAAAGAAAGTTTATAAATTTCTTATAAAATTTATTCCATAATAAAAGGAGAGAAGGTATTTGTTTTTATTATAAAGTTAGTTATAATAAAACTTGGCTTAAACGGAATAATTAATAAGAGAATTTATAGGATAAATTTCTTATGAAAAATTCCGTTAAAGAGGAGACTTGGC